>OX104063.1:115484663-115587066 GCA_944474145.2 Dicrocoelium dendriticum | reverse complement strand
CGTGATAACTTCATAGGGTATCGTGGTGCGTCCGAGCGTTGGTAGGTCATCCAGTGCCAAAGTAGAAATAAGATCGTTAAAGTGGTGTCGCATTACCGTGTTCGCAGACCCCACAGTTGCCGCTAGCAAGGCATGTCTTTACGTACCTGGTAGTCCACTTATACCCAGTGGCATCACGTGTATGGACAAGCTTGTGCCCCTAAGCTGCGTAGAACTGGCTTCATATTAGCCGCCGTTGCTTGATGCAGGCTAGTCCCCCTACGCGTCAACCCCACACACCACCAACTCATGCATTCATGCAAGGGTAATCAAGTTTACCTTCAATGGCTGTTGTTGTCTAGCTCAATGCCAAAGTCACTGCGCGCGCTTTGTGTGTAGAAATGATGCCCAATGTTATTCAGTTGCACTAGTGAGCATGTTCAATCGGCTTAAAATGCGAATCAAAGCGTCAAGGAACAATTCAATTGCACTGTGGATTCAATCAATCGGGAAGCGTTGCAGTCTCTCGGGCGAGGGTGCTATCTTTTGCTTGGTTTCGCGGAAGCACTGTATTAACCGAATCTGTGCGTTGACCAGGTCCGTACAACTTCACGGTTAAACTATCGCGTCCAGGGAAGAGGAAATTTATTACATAAAACGAGAGGATACTTTGCTCGTGCGGCTGAATCTCGGTTTCCTATGTTGTGATATACATGATACCATGAATCTTCGCAAGAAACTCACCGTAACAGACACTTTCCTGGCTCACCCGAAACAAATTCACCCAGATGATGCAAATTACCGGTGAGCATTTGGAGACCTTCATATCCCGCCTTGTTCTGTGTGCAAGTGTGAATATGTCGTTGTTCACAAGTAGCTGGAAGAAACGTTGCTTGCACAGCAACCGATCTTTTGCCTGTCTGATGCTGCAATCAGAGAAAGCCTGCTGATGGATGGCACCTATAAACTATCATGAGACCGGACCTGTTACATAGATCGTGCGGAGGTCAAAGTTAGCGAACAAAGTAAATATGTTCTACTGAGACCGACCGCTTTAATTGCTACAATATCCTCAAGTGGGCGAACTGCTTACTGCAGTGGGAAGATTGAACATCATGCAAATAAGTACGTCCCGCCTGGAATAAAATTTACCGAAACTGGACATTTTACAAAAGTCTGTCGTTCCCGCACCATTTCACATGTTGCTCCCGCTGCCAGTGGCTTTTTGGCCTCCTCGGCCCACGTTATGCAGACAAGTGTTGATATTTGTGACGGCAAGCATTCTATTTATTGTTCAAATAAGGGGCCAAAATTGCATACACCAGATATTTACACTTTTGTGGCGTATGGAAAAAACATGCGCTTAGTTATGGAATTAGATTCTGCGACACCTTTTACAGTATTTTCAGAAGATATTTACATGCCATTTTTTATCGTCTGTCTGTGCGTCAGTCAGCGTACACTTTCTACAGCTACTCCCATGGTGCTGTACGTATTCTGGGTTTCTGCGTAAATGGGGAATGCGTTCCAAGGGTAGCACACACGAAGGGAAAAGTAATTCCCACAGTATTCCAACTGGCTAGCATTAGCTGGTGATCTCTCAGAGAGGTATTCTAATTTAGCTTCAGAGCCTACTTGCTCTACCAGTTTTTTCCCGTCAACCTTAGCAAAATTGCTTACTGTTCGTTAATTAGTCGCTCACATTCCTTGATGCGCTTGTGAGCGTCCGTGATTATCGTACTCAGCATGCGCTTCTTATAATGACATACGATATCACATGCCTATGGATGAAAAATTGATGCTCTGTTCCTACCAATGTGTGATAGTGTTAATTAGTAACCATTCGTGAAAGGAGGGTCTTGTAGTGGCTTGCTTATAGGCGAAATGCTCCCAACTTCGAGCAGTTCGCGGCTTTATCTGCCCATATCTGTTCGAACTGTTGGATGTTCAAATGTCCATGTGCTCGCCGATATGGATACTTATCTGATTATAACCAGATTGTAGACGTTCTATCGCCAAACCATGTGGCATCTTAAGTGCATAACGATAGGAGATGCCCCTCATGAATGCCAGTTGTTATATACAGTCCGGGTGTTTGTACTTACATGTTATTCTGAGTCTCTGATCCCATGATTTCCTCGACAAGCTTGAGCAAATGCAATTGATTTTACCTTAATTGCTGTTATTTGGGATGGCTAGTAGAAACCTCATTGGTGCACTGCGCTGAAAGCCACGAAGTGTGAAATCCTTGTGAGCATTCTGTGTATGATACCATCGGTCGCTAGGTGACCTCATAATTGCCTCTTGGATCTTTCGAAGTGCAACTCCTATTTGCCACGTTTGGCTGGAGTTCATTAGAGACCCCCAAACTGAGGCCACTGCTTTAAACTGATGGGAAATTACAGCTGCTTTGAATGCCATATGGATTTTTGCCGCCACGTAGCATAAAGTTAGCCCTCACCATTTACCTCCAGTTTTATTTTTAGTCTATTGTACAAGTTTCGTTCTTGTTTTACTGTTCCTCACCTTCCGTCCATATCCCCCACACTCGTCTGCTCGGCGAGTTGCTGCGCTAACGTTCGGTCCCGCTCGCTTCATTCGATCCGTCTTCTTGTAGCTCTTCGAAATATTCCGATATGCTCGAGTTCATTTGACTTGTCATACTGGTATTCGAATGCGTACCCCGGTCAGGACTGGTATTAACTATTCCGGTGGATTTCTGGTCCACTGTTTAATGCTACCTTCGGTATGCGCACACAGAATCTACCGTTTCCACGTTGACACTAGCGATAATTAAGAGCAGACTTGGCGGTGAAAACGGTCAGCTTTATTTCACTGCATAAAGCTTTAGGTAATAACGTGTCAGCTGTACGCCGTAACTGCGCTTCTATGACGTGCGATCACCATCAGTCGCACGCGGGCTGAGTATACTGCGAGGACGCTTACCCCATACGCGGATTCGAACCGGCGCCGCCAGATTAGGAGACAAACTCGTTAACCTCTAGGTTACTGGCCGATAATAAAACTATACGTACGCTTGATTTTCATGATACAACGTTGGTATTGCCATCTGACACCTATTGGTACTGCGAAACGAGCAGAAGAATATAACCTAATCTTCGTATACACTTGAAATGAAACGTCGGGTTTTTCACCATAAAATGTACCATATATTCCTTTAGTTCGTTCATCATACTTTCCGCCAGACCACCCAGCAAAGCTTGTAAACCACACCACTTATCCTTGGCGTTGTTATTGTAGAAATCAGATAAAATACAGCGAGAGTATCATGGTTTAGAGGAATAGGATTACCTAACTTTAGAAAATGTCTCATGATATTTCTCGTCCATTTCTATGGCTGACATGCCTCATCCAACTAACATGGAAAATAGACGGACGATCTCGAGACCCCTGGTCAACCACCTGCCCGTGCCATCATCAGTGTTCTGCTTGCCTATTTCCAGACAATGGCAGTGCGAAAAGTTGACGAAACGGACCCGCCGAAAATCAAAGCAAACAAGTACACCGATTTGTTAAATCTTTGTACAAAATCGTTGCAATGATTGGCAGTGGAATGATACTTCACTTGCGCTTCAGCGTGCATGCAGCTGCACACCTGTGCACTCATTTTTCTTCTCGGATCCGCCCCATTGCATTTTGTCGTACGTCATCGGATTTACGGTCATTTGTCCTGAATTAACGAGTAATATTTCTCTAAACCACCGTCTGGTATACTGCCATTGTCTTCCACATTTATTCAGAATTGTAATTTCCGCATTGTTTTTGTCGGTACAAACGCGCATAACATTGTGTTCTTCCAACCATCCAACCCGAATTCCAAGCCTACTCGATACAGCATTCCAACGATATTCGAACCAGCTCTCACTCCTACATGTCCAACATTGTTTGGAGGGGTTACCGGGCAACTTAATTTTCTCCGCAACGAACCTTTCTCATTCCCTTTACAAGCCTACCAGTTGGCGTGGCCCTCAAATTCGGCCGTACTTTGTGATTCCTGTCCACCGGATTTATCCACACACACGCTCGTATGCACTAATTTTACCTCATTCTTTTAACTCGGCGGATTTTCATTACGCGAATCGCATCATGATTACCTATGCTCGCGACATTTTAAAAGCTGCGCGTTTTCACGAACGAGAAGCTAGCATTTTTTCCTGGCCAGTCTGTACGGAACAAATGGAAATGAATCAAAAGAAAACGGAGTAGTTCTACAAGTAAGCACCGAGCAGGATGGCGGGTTGCACTTCGAAGGAAAAATGGCCGTATGAGTATACCTATTTTGATCAGTGCCAACATCCGTTCGCTTGTGAGCAAATTAGAAGAGCTTAAAAGTATAACAAGCTGTCGCGAATACTCCCAACTTGGTGTTATTATGCTACAAGAAACCTGGCTGCATGATGACGTAGAGGATACATTTGTGACACTTGACGGATTTACTGTGCATCGCGTTGACTGCCCATTTACACACAGACACCGTGGCGGTGGCGTTATCGCATACATAAATTCTTCATGGTACAAGTCGACAAAAACAATTTTCCGTCATTACGCGCAGCGCATTAGCTGTTTACTTGTGAAATGCAGACCTGGATACTTGAGTGGCTATCGCTCGATTTTGTTAGCCAACATTCATGTGTGTTGTAGCTGAATATTCACTCTCCATTGGTGCATAAAGCGCATTGTTGACGTGACTTGGGGCGAAACTTCTCGGTCAAACCCTCGCGTGTGATCTGCTTCACGGGCACCCTGGCGCATTCGACCGGGATGTCATACGAACGTCTATAGACAGGACAGTATACAGGTACACCGTGTAACCTTGTCGTCAACGTCCGCAACACAAGAACAACTGCTGATCATGAAGGGTGAGTCAGCGTAATGGGTCGAAACACTGGCACAACCAAGCTCGTGCCTAGCGTGCTTCAGGCTCTCTATATATGTGGACGGTGCGCCTGTGGTATCAGAAGAACGCAGATGTAGCCGAAGTATATGCTAAGAGGCACGTAGAGCGTACAATCGCTCAGAAGGAAACGGGACTCAACTCAAAAGGCAACCAATCGTTCAATCAGCACTGAGCTAAGTGCAACCAATCAGGATAAGACTAGGATAGTGAATCTCAACTCCGCTCTTCTCGTCGAAAACTCGCTTCATGTGAGTTAATATCGATCAACTGGCTTTGGCGTACGTCTGAACCTACGTGGCTCACGGGCAGTACAGCCTCCCCTGTCTGAGTTTCACACGTATCTTGGCTAGACTGCGAGGCCCGTCCGGTTTCTCTGTAAAGCCGAGGGGTCTTGACTGTCAAGCCATTCTCCAATCGGCATGTGCCAGGCCCACATGCATGTGTGATTCTCAGCGGTGCAGACAGAGTTGGGTGGCCATGTACAGTACTTCTATTTTTGATCCGAACATATGATCCTGGTTGCAGTGGAATTGAGGTTTTAGCGTGGGATTTTTGGCATGTAGCTACGCGGTTTGGTACTTTGAGACTTACAGAAAATGACAGGTTGTGTGCAGCATTAACTTTTGTGCAAGTGTCTTCCTAGCATAAGTTCAGCAGGCGATTTTCCTTGTGGCTCTGCGTTCACAGGTTCTGTATAACGGCAGGGCCGTTAAGACAGCTTCTTCTCACTATCCCTCCTAATGTCGATCGGTGACCGAGTCTGGCTTGCTAACATAAGGTCACCGGTTTGAATCCGTGTCGGGCGGGCGTTCTCGCGGTGTACTCATCCCACGCTAGACTAATGGTGGTCGCGCGGCAGCGAAGCGCTGTTACGGCGTGCAGCTGCCTATCTGTCTATCTACCCCTCCTACTTGGATGACCTGGTTACCTCGTTGAGAGATCGGTTAAGGTGCTGCGCTATGCCATTAGCTGTAGGATTGCAGGGTGCAGTCCGGGAATGTTTTACGTTATGATGTTGGAGGTAATTTTCGAAAGCGTACCTACAAAATTGTAGACCATTATCTGTACCAATTTCCTCTGGTTATCCGAAGCGACTGAATGGTTGTTTGAGCCATCGCAGCACTGCAGAAAAGGTTACTTGGTCACGTGTATGAACCTCAGGTCATCTGCTGTAAAAGCACGTTGCAACAAGTTGCGTTTTCTTATTCACTGGAGCAATGGCGAAGGGGCCCATAACATCATTTACAATCTTGGCCCACGACTTCGTCGGGTTTCGTATCGGTTGTACGGGGCTTCAACAGGTAGAGAACTTTTATCCGCTAACAGGCAAGCTTGACAGTTATTCACAAATGCTGCAATATTTGATATCATTCTTTGCCACCAAAAGTACGGTCGGACTTGCTTTTTATTTCGGACAGTACCCGGATGATCGCATGAGCGCACGCAGTTATTTTGCTAACCAGCAACCATGGAGCTACAAATACTGGAGCTCGCATTAGACAATCATCCAACACTGAATGTTCCTCTCGAATTGCATTGTACGGAAGGAACTCACAGAAAATTTTGTTTTTTTTCGCTTCCTGCTGAACATAAACCATAAGTTGTTGCAGTGTCACGTCTCTCGCATTCTCGGTTTGTGGTTCATTGATCATCAGGGCGGACACATCGATCCAAGACTGGACCACCGGTTTCCTGTGATACATCACCAAGTACGTCATACACTACTCGTGACGCGTAGAAAGCTACTATAAACCAACAATATGTGCTGGCTGCACTGTCCTCCAACGTCCCCTATTTAACGGCGAAGTCAGTTTGAGGCAGGCAACTAGCAAATGTCAACCAGGGGTGTCATCAGTAACCTACTCGGTGTGGCAGTTAAACATGCAAAGGTGGAGTGGCACCCCAATTCTAAGCACTACGAGGATCCAAGGTTACTGAGCATTATGTTGAACTCTGTCGACGAACTAGAGTCAATTCGGCTGTTCACTTGTCGACTCAGAACCAAACATTGTTTGATCTGTGTCCTTTCAGAGATTCCATGAGCTGAGCGTTACCGAAGTAACCGCGACACAGAAGTTCACGGAAAAGAAATTCTAATCAGAACCATTCTTGTCCATGGCGTTCCTGAAACTGAAACGTGATGAGCATGAATTAACAACTAATGATAAGGAATAATCGTGTTGCATCCTTGCAACCCTCCCCGTGAATGACGTGCTAGTGTCACGCCTGCGCACATCACCGAACTACAAAGAATGTGGCCCAAGACTACTGCAGATAGTCCTACAGTTAAAAGGAATGGCAAAACGGCTGCTAAAAAGCTAGCGCACCTTTTGTTGCAGACTGTCACCTAAGCTTTGACTAAAGGCACGGGGTGTTATGCTCAGCCAGAGATGGTGTCACCCAAAGAACCAAACGCGGTAGGAATATAACGAAACAGTGCCCCAGTAGGGTGTCTGATGGACCCACACAACGTGTTGATGAACTAAGTGATCAGACACTACACTCTGCATAGAAGATTTATTTGGGCTCTAATTAAGCAGTCGATGCATAAGACGCCAACCCGTCGCCAGGTACCCGCCGAAAAAACGATCAGTCGCCGGCCACTTACCGGTCGGCGAAACTCCACGTATGAACTGCACAGTTTCTGACACTGCTGCAATCTGATAAACTTTCATGTATGTACACCAACGCCCCAGAGTTCCTCAGGAAACATGCCAAACTTCGAATACGTCAGGCTGCGAATGCTTGGAGCCTAATTTCCTTCACTGAAACCTCGTTGCACCAAAGAGTTGATGATGCTGAGGTCGAGATAGCAGCAATGTCACCCATCCGGAATGGCCATCCCAGCAGGAGAGGGGGGAGTGCTTCTGTGATATCGCAGCGATCTGCAGTGTGCAATAGTTGGTGAATACTGAATACTGAAAATACAGAGCGAGATAAAAATCTGTGGTGCTCTATTGTAGGTGGATCGGGCACATGCGCGGAATCACGTCGCTGATTCCTGCGCGGTGGTAGCGTATTGCAGATGCACGACATGTTATCCGGGTATGATACGCTCCCTATACCTATAGTCAGCAAACTTGGCGCCAAGGAATCTCCTAAATTTCGACTCCGATTTCGCCTCGACTAGCGTCTCCGGCAATCTGTTCCAGTATTTCACCACTCGATGCTGGAAGCATAGAGGGTGAGCGATGTGCTTTAACTCCAGTACCACTAGTTTGTACCAGTGTCCGCGTGTGATGTTTGGTGCGCGGACGTGCAGCAGCAGCTTTAACATAGGGAATTGGCCCAGGCGCATTATCCGGTGGCTCCTAATGAGTTCAACTCGAAGCCGTCGATACGACAAGGTATGAAGCCCTAGTCTCCTACAACGGTCATCGTACGACATACCCCGTAGACTGGGGATGAGCCGGGTAGCTACATGCTGGACCCGTTCCAGTCTCTGCACCTCACCTATTGTGATCGGGCAATAGGTGGGTGAGCCGTACTCAAGCACCAGTCTTATCACGGAAGAGAACAGATGGGTGGCAAACTATCCAGACCAAGTTCAAAAGCTGCGTCCAAGTGCCCAAAGCAGGCGTACTCATTTTGCATACCGTCTGTTCGTGCTGTCGAGAGACTTCAGATCACAGCTTGAGAGTACTCCTAGGTGCTTTACGGAACTGGTGGCATGCAGCGGGTTGCCGGCCAGGGTGTACGTACGTCCATTACCACCCCTCCTCAGGCTCCTAAACGAAGAGTTGACCAGGTTGACCGGTAGATCAACTTCTGCGGAACCACGGGATAGGTGGTCGAGGTTCTTCTGAAGGACGTCACAGTCGTCGGGAGGATCAATATCCCTCCAAAGATTTAAGTCGTCTGCAAACAGTGCACAAGGCGACCGAAGAAGCTGAGGCACTTCGTTTATGTAGATCAGGAATAAACTTGGCCCCAGCACTGTGCCTTGGGGTACACCGCCAGTGGAAGGGTACCAGTCCGTTAGTGGTCATCCCCCTGTACCCGTCATCTTCTCCCAGTAAGGAAGTCACTGATTCACTGGTGCAGTGTGCCACCAAAAGCGCACATCCTCATCTTGTGGAGCAGGAGCTTGTGGTTTACTTTATCGGAAGCATTACTGAAATCCATGTAGATAACATCCACTGAGTTCCTCCGGTTCAACGCTTGCAACCATTCCTACCTTGTCAACAGCGGAGTGGTGATGCACCAGCGGCCCTTCATGAAACCGTGCTGTGCCGGCGTTAGGAGATCTTTCAACTCTAACAGCTGGAGAGGACCCATTTTCACAATCTCTAACATCTTCGCCAAAACGGTGAGACAAATCGTCCGGTAATTATCCTCATTGGTTGGGTTATCGCCTTTACGAATAGGCTTCACTACCGAGCATTTCTGGTTGCTCGACATTGCACCCTCGGACAGCGATCTGTTGAACAGAACCGCCAGGGCAGGTGAGATGATGGCCGATAAGTACTTTAAGATAAGCGGATGAAGTCCATCGGGTCCGCCAGGTTTCGTGCTGTCAAGAATGCCGAGTAGACTGCGGACACCTTCTATATCGCAATCCAGGCCCTCGAGTTCAGTTAGGGCTGCACACGTCGAGCTCGGAATAGGCGCGTGCCCACTTGTAAATACGGAAGAGAATTGATGTGCCACTGCGGACGCACGTTCAGTGTCGGAGGTCAAAGGCTTCCGTCAGTGCCCTCTAACGCAGCTATGTCACTTGCGGGCCTCAGGCGCCGCTTCACTTAAGCAAAAATATTCTTGGGGGCCATCTTCGCTGAGGTTGCAAACTCCTTTTCGAACTGCCGACGTTTCCGCGCTTTTGCGCTGTTGCATAGATTTCGCTGCCTTTTGTACGCCTCATAATCGTCGGCAGAGCCAGACACGAGGAATTTAGTCCATAATACGCATCACTGTCGACCCAATTGACTCTATTCTTTGTTGAACCAATGTGGCTGCACTGGTCCAGCGTTCTGATATTTGAGGGGTACGAAACGAGAGCACAACGATTGGACACCTACTTTTATGCCAGACCAACAGGCCTCAACAACTGAATTTTGCGACAGCGACCAGTCTACTTCACTGGCGGCTCGAAAGAAATCGGTCTTCTAATAATTGTGATTCGGAAACTCATGTCACCGACTCACTCTGTTGCAGTCTCCTACCATGGCACAACGACACATGTCTCGTAGCTGTCTTTTACCGCTCACCAACATCCACTCCGGAAATAGGTCCCAGCTTGATACTCACTGTGATCAGGGTAACACGGTCTGGTTGCAGCCATACCCTCCTCTCAGCGAGTTGCAATGTACACGATCGGCAACTCCAGTGAATAGATTAAAACCGAGTTACATAAATTTATCGAATATATTCCCTTACGCCATCATGTCACCTCGCCCAAAATATTTTGAACGAAACGTCCATACTGGATTCTGTACTCGCAAATGAAGACCTCATAGACGACAAGCTATAGATAGGGTGTCCACTAGGTCCCAGCGACCATCTAGTCGTAACATTTAACTACCTTTGTTATGCGGAGTATCTTTATGCACACTCGGTGCTAAATAAGACAAGCACATGCTAATACGTCCTGAAAGAGCTCATCGAGTTCTCGAACAACAATCAACATGACAGCGTCTGCACAGCGTTCATCTAAAGACTCAATGTCATGGTCAAAAGAGCACCGAAAACCACGCGACTTCGTTCCGTAAAAGTGCCGTAAGTTCCCAAAAATAGGACTAGAAATTGCTTGGCAATAATGGATGAAACATGGCATGCTTAAGCGCTAATCCCGACCCAGAGACTTGGGGGAACTTTCTGACCCACCGCAATCACTATGCCAAGCTTGTGCGCGACGACAAATTAACTTATCATCAGTGCCTAGCCAAAAAGTTGCTGGTAAACAACGACCTACTGCACAGGTATATGGACAAACTTCGTAAAGTAAAGCATGGGATACCCGCATTATCACAACCAATGCCAGAGTACAACACGTCGACAAAGCATCCAGCGTCCTGCGGGGCCTTTAAATCAGCTGTTACCTTTTAAACCTAAAATCATTTTTACCTTATCTATGGTGGTCATATCAGTTATAAGAATAGGCTAACAGATATTTTATTCAATCAAACTCCAAATTAATGAGAGCAATCTGTTCTATTGTATCGACGCTCGCCATGCTGTTTTAACCACCCCCGAAACCTCTGCGCCTTTCCGGTTGCCGTGACCTTGACTGAGGATTGCACAGGCTGCGCTTGATTGCCTCTCGGGAATTCGGCCACTTTCTGGTGTCGGCTTGTCAACAGGCACTCGTTACGTTATTTGTCGGTATTAGTTCTTACTAGATGGTTGGGGCTGACTTCCGGCCACCTACGTTCGCTTTGCTTCCCAATGCAGGTCATCGGGTCCATCGCGACCTACTCTGCGTGTAGGTTAAGGAGAACCTGGAACCCCCGACCTGGACGAATATTATACTGTCCACTTTTTGAATATCTCGCACGATCTGCGATCTTTGGACTCAACATTTTCAGTCAACTAAGACGATTTATGAAGATAGGTTTTAATAAAGACTTTTCCCTTTTGAATGGATGCAAATCCTGAAGATTTAGTTCGGCATTATGGTAACGTTGTTCGATCGAATTATGGCATTGCACCCTTCCCATTTTTTCCCATTTGTGGACAGCGTTTTTGATGGTGCCCATTTAGTACACTTACATTTAATAATCTAAAATGCTGAAAATGCACTCATTTGGGTACATAAAGCTTGTGTTGATTGATGGACTGACTTGACTTTCGAACTCACAGCCTGTCATCATTCACTTTACCAACTCCAAGGTTTATACATATAATATTCAACCCAGAAGTTGTGCTAAAGACGTTGCTCTCATTGCATGATCACAACTCTCCGGTAGCCGATAACATTCATCCGAAGGCACTGGGGCCTGGCGGGGCCTTTAAACCGGCCGTTGCCTTTCCGCTGAACATCGATTTTTACAGTACCTGCCGTACACATCTCAGTTTTGCAAGATCAAGCTGACAGATATTTTGTTCAATCAACCTCCAAGGTCACTGCGACCCTCTACTCCATCCACTTTTGGATATAGAAGCTACATATCGCGCATGATCCCCTATCTGCGGTCTTTGGACAAAACATTTTGCGTCAATTAAAAGGAATTCTGAACAAAAAGCTTAATGAAAGCTTTTCCGTTTGAATAGTTACAAATCCCGAAGAGTTCGTTCAGTTTGTTTGGATCGTTGCTCGATCGATCTATGGGAGTGCATCCTCATTATTTTCCTCATTTTTAAACTTGACATTTTTATGATAACTCTTCGGTACATTTACAGTTGATAAGGTAAAATGTTACAAATGCACTCATCTGAGTACATAAAGTTTATACTGACTTGCCTTGTTGTACCTCCCCCCTTACTCTACACCCAAAACCAATTGCCAACTTGCGGCTGCTTTAAGGCGCACCCTACAAGAAAGACGCACTCACATCCTTACCATGGGTGATTTCAAAGTACGTAGTTTAGAAGCACCTGACACGATCGGCGAACAAGTCAAAGCCGATCAGCAAGAGTTCGCAACCACTGTTCTGCTTTACAGTCCCGTCACTTCGCCCACTCGGTTCGGAACAGATACAAAGACACCTGTGCTAGATCTTGTGCTTACCAACGAAGAGCAAATGATTAGTGCTTGGCTGTAACCCGCCTGTCGGGTCGCAGTGATCATGAAGTCAGGAGTTTCAATTTCATCTGCTACGCGGAATATCGGAACGAGAAGTATGAAACAGTGGAAACATTCAAAGATACGATCGATTAGCCCAGCTAGTCAGCGCCACAACCTGGTCGTTCCCTGCCGAATAGCCCCCGGAAGTCACATGGCTCGATTTGGTCAACAAATTCAGTCGGTTGATTACAAATACTTCAGAGAGAGAATTTGACTGTTTTTCCAACGCTGCCTAGACCAGGACCAGTTTGCTGCTATGTGGAAGCTTGAAATAACAATTCCGATTCACAAAGGCGGAGGCGGAATTGAGCCAAACTACCGCGCATTATCTCTTCTCCCTATACTCTCCAAGGTCATGGAATTCAATGTAGCCGATACGCTGGCGCGTTAGTTAAAAAACATCATTACGCCTGAGCAGCACGGCTTCCGTCGACAGCGATCGTACACAACGACTTTACTGATCGCGCAGAGTAGTTGAACTGAGTCAACCGATGCTGGCGGAAACGTTGATGTAATCTAACGGGATTTTTCAAAAACATTCGCTCGTCTAGGCCATCGGATACTTCTTTCCAAGCTCCAGTATTGCGGGATCAATGACACTTCTAAACCGGATTGGCAACTTTCTCCTTCAACAGCAATTAGCGTTCGGCGTTTATTAACGACCTCACGCAAGCAATTGCCTCGAACTTTCTACTGTTTTTTAAGTATATTAATAGTTGGCGCAAGATTCAGGTGAACGCCGACAATCAGCCGCTTCAGGGTAACCTGAGCACGGTACCTCAGTAGTCAATTCAAAATTTACTACGTTTCAAAGTAAGTACATGCAAAACACTCTCCATACGACATCACAGAAGCTATTCATTCGGGCTCGAAACGTATGTGCTGCAACCATCTACTGTCGAAGGTTATTTGGTTGTGCTGGTTTAAGATGACTTGGGTTGCTCCAGGCAATCCGTAATGGTCTCGAGTGCTGGAAACCAACACCTCGGGCTGTTGTGACGGGCGTTCGGACAAAGAAACAGCTCCGTTTTCTGACAGATGTTCAGTGCCTATGTCCGCTCCCATGTCGAATACGCACTACAAGCCTGGAATGCATGGCTGAAACACAAAGTTAATACACTGGAGGAACCTCAAGGTCGGGCATCTAAGTACGTAATTAGAATGCACAATCTTTCCTACGAGCAGAGGCTGAAACGATTGGGGATATTCAGCGGACGATATCGCAAATTACGAGGGGACCTGATAATTGCATGCTTGTTTCTGCACGATCTACATCATGTGTGCTGCCCATTAATGCAACTCAGTGGCAATACAAACCTGAGAGGTCAGTCAGTGAAACGCACAGAACAGTATAGCCGCCTGGAGTGTCGCAGAATTGATTTTCCATTCGTCTATGTCAGCCGTGGAATGTTCTCTCTGCATCGGTCGTCTCTGCACCGACACCAACAATATTTAAAGGACTGTTGGATGACACACTCATCCACTTACACTTCGTTACTTTGCACTCTCTCCATCCTATTCATAGAAGGTACCTTGGATTTCTTTGGTTAACTGTGGACGCTGTGAATCTACGCGGATTGCAGAACTAAAGTGAAGCAAACACTGAGTCTTTCTTTACATATTTAACATGCTAACTGTCTTATTATTATTGGTTCGATATCCCCACCCACCCAACGGAACTTGTAAAGCAGCGCTTCTTAACCCGTATACATTCATTGCGCACTGTTCATTGTTCAACTACGAACGTATTACTGGTAAACTACCCCACGCCGTATACGGTCCCGTGTATTTATTATAGCACCTAACCCATTTCTCATTTCCTACCACCAGTCCGTAGATGACTCGAGCATTGCTGCGGATCAGTTTTCCTGCTGTCTACCTCCCCGGTCCTCGGAAGACTCGCACGTACACCATGTCACCAGTTTTAAAATGACGGACCCTGTCTGTCCGATTTTCCCCTGCATGACAAATGCAATGCTTTTCTTTCCTGCTTGGCACAGGACGATTTGCTCTGGTTACTGGTTTAGTGACTGGCTTGAGGTTCAGGGCCGTGCTGGTGCTTCTGCAGTATTCTGGACCAGGTTGGAGCATCGCTTCGTGGCGTCTGTTCATCTGCGTAATCTGACTGCCATTGATTTCCACCGTCGCATACTTACGTCTGATGGGCGCAGCAACTTTGTAAGTGGCAGTGTGGCAGGAGTGATGCTCTTCTCTGGATTCCGAATTCGCAATCACATTTGTAGTAGTCTTCAAGCTGAGCAGCCTCTGCCATTCGGTGGCAATTTCTTGCGATGTCAGATTCAGTTCCGGTTCCCATTCTACTTGAATGTTTACTTTTTGTGATAGCAGTTCCATCAACTGTCTCTGTGACTTTTCGAACTTCGTCTGTTGCTGCTGCTGCAAAAGTTCCTGCAATTGTTCGAAGCTGAATGCCAATTCCGCATTGGAAGTCACACTATCTCCATTACGTGCCAAATCGGCGTTTTAAAAGTTTCCTTCCACCCATATCCTAATGCCATTCCTTCTGCTGTTTTAAAGCATGGTCGTGATGACATCGCTTTCTTGTTACAAAATTTGTTTACTACTTCAATTAAATTCAGTCTCCAACCTGAGTAATGGAAACCGACAACAGCAACACAACGACATAAAAGCGGCTCTAGGCAGGGTATCAGAATCTATCAGTCCATAAATCATACCTTTTTATTTTACCGAAATATGAAAGAATTTGTTCCGTAAGAAGTGCTTGTATTCTTAACATTGAATTATCTTCCATCTCTAAATCTGTATGGTTTTATCCAACAACGCTCAAATATCACTAGTCAGCCATAGTTTAACGAATATTTTAACGAATTTGGTAGACTCAGTAAAGGCTTGTAGTGTAGTTCATCTAGATATCAACAAAACTTTGAACAAATTCGATAGCAACTACTCAGTGAGAAGCTGCGTAACAATGGCATAACAGGATCACTGTTGGTTTAGCTAGATTCATATCTTACTGGCAGGCAGTAGTTAGTCAGAATAAGTAATCACTCATCAGGGACAAGAAACATTACTAGTGCTGTAGTATAAGTCAAATAATAAAGCCCACAACCTGGAGCAGCGGCGCTATATTCGTGATACGCAGCTCTTGAATGACTTCGAGGCTGCGTCTATTTTAAGGCTGCCAAAATCAGCAACCTACAAAGGGTACGCTCAAAGGATAATAAAGGTTGTGTTTCAAACTAAGCGGATATCACTTAGGTTACTGGAACATTTGCAGTCACTTCAGAACAACCTGCCAACTGAACGCTGGTTCAAAGTGGCGAGCTAAACTGTCGTCCGATTTAAAATGCCACTACAGCAAGAAAAGGAAGAGGGACCTCTCTCAAACTGCACAGTGGTAACGGGTCTGAAAGCAGTACGAATGTTCCTGTGCAATCCTGTAGCTAAATTCATGCACTGTGCAAAATGAGATGCCAGCGAGGCTAAGTACGATCCCGTTGAAAGCTGCAAACGACTCATCGATAATATCACCGAAAAACGGCTACCGGCTGATTACACGACGATCTACACAGTCTTTTATCCGAACCACCAATGTTTCGGTCCGCTACTGAGAACCGAGAAACGTTCCTGCATACACACTAGTGTCTAGACCCTTCCGCAAAATTTCCGAGCCTCGGCTGCATCAGGCAACAAACGCTTGGGATCTCATTTCCATAACGGCAACTTGGTTTCGCTCAGAGGTTGCGGACGCCGAGATCACGATACAGGGAATGTCACTGTTCCAACATGATTGTCGCAGCAGGGCTGGTGGTGTAATTCTATGTTACCGCACCAACTTACAATGCGAACCATTGGATGATCCAGAGACGTGGGTCACCGATTCGCTATGGTGCCGTTTGCGTCTCCGACACAATGACAACTGTTTCGTAGTAGTCGTCTATCGCCTCCGTTGTCTACCCCAGAGATGGATTCCCACCTAATATCAGTATTGACAAAAAGATTACACCCAACTTACAACCATCTTCTTAGGCGATTGCAACTTGCACGACCTTGAAGAGTTAGCATCCTCAGCGAAACATTCAGGCCCCAAGTGCATGAGCTTATCGTAAGTATTCCACAGTATAATCACATCACCTTACCAACCAGGTACGAGGCTGATTACAAACCATCGGTATCTGACCTCGTATCTGCAAATGCGGAACAGGTGACTGACAGGCCATAAATAGATGCACCACTAGGACTAAGCAATCTTTATACCGTACCTTACAAATATGTATATGACGCTATATATTCGGAGGAACACACTGAACCCACACCTGTTATCACAAACGACAACATCCTGGCCGATCTGGTTGCTATGACCAATTGGGTATTATTGGAAGCTAACTCCCTTGAAAACGCGTGGATACTGTTTGTTGGAATCTCAAGCAGTCTGATCGTAACTGCTTCAGAAACTAAGCGGGTTCGTTCCACTAATTCATCGTCCTTCTTTGGAAGCAGAACTCGAAAAGGCATGACACTAAGGAATGCAGCTTGACAAAAGCTTACAGAACCCGTCCTGGTCCCGAAACCTTGAGCGATTACGTGACCCAACGCAAACATTGTTATGCGCTTGTCCGTGAGGACAAAGTGGCTCACCAACAACATTTGGCATATAAATTTGCTAAAAACACAGCTCCTCTATAGGCTGTTAATAGTATTCACAGAGTGAAGCGCGGTATCCCCCATTTAACACAACAGTCGGAGTGGTACAGAGCGCTGAAGAAGCAGCCAATACTCCATGGATGCAGTATACCTCGACCTTCTAACGAGATATCCGCCAGTGTCACATACACCCACAACCATAGCCCCAGTTTCAGCACTTACTAACATCGCGTCTACTACTAAATAAGTGTTGAAGAAATTGCTCTCACTGCGCACATACAATTCACTCGGAAACGATAACCTTCATCCGACGGTGCTGAACGTGGTAGAAACAGAGCTGGCCAAGTCATTGTTGCATTTTTCCAAATGTGCTTGGATAATGAAATTGTGCCTAGCATGTGGAAACATGGTCTAATCACGCCAATGTTCAAAAGTAGGAGCCGTTCGGAACTCGCAAACTATCACCCAGTGATCCTCCTATCCGTGATATCTAAGGTGGTGGAAAAAATAATCGCTATGGCTTTAGTCGACCATGTAGAATGCAACAGCATCAGGGCACCGGAGCAGCACGGTTTCCGTCAACACTTCTCATGCGTAAACAACATTCTGATTGCACGCAGTAGTCAGACGGAAGAGGCTGACAAAGGTAGAGGGACCGATGTCATTTAACTCGACTTCTCCAAATCCTTCAACCGCCTGGACTACCGAAATCTGCTTTACAGCCTCGAAAGCTACGGAATTGTGGATCCTGTCCTTAGGTGGATTAGCTTAAAGTTTACATCGCGTCGTCCGATCCGATCCATGTCGAATGTGGAGACCCACAAAACGCAGTGCCGTGGCCGCGTCTATTACTCGTGTTCATAAGCAACTTTACAATTTGGTTGTCTAAGGTTTTTTGCTATTCTCTGATGATGTTAAGATGCTGTGGACGATCGCCGACCAAGAAGATAAGTATGCACATCAATGAGACCTGGATAGGGCGTATGAATGGTCTTTCCACGATCTGCTCCAGTTTATTTTGTCTAAGTGTAAAATGATCCGATTCGTCACTAGCCGAACGTCATTTACAAGCTTGTGGACCATGACCTGCAAGCAGTCACCTGGGAGCGCAGCTCTAGGTTATTAATCCTGGCTGATCTAGACTGCTCAGAATACTTTGAGAAGGCATCTAAGGTTGAAAACCAACACTTCTTTATGCTGCGGTGGGCATTCGGATAGTTTCCTCTAGCTATCTTGTAGAGCCCGAGACCCCACAGCGAAGGGCTACTAAGCACAGCGAAGGGTTGTTTCATCTTGAATTTTAACCTAGTCCGAGTACCCTAAGATTGGGGGTATGCGGGTGTTCTCCGTATCCGGGAATCAGATAAAAACATAAAAGAAAAAGGGAAAGTATATAATGGTGATTGAAAGCTGGGCTGAAGGGAATCGCCTACCCCGTGCGGTCGATCAGGCAATCGATCGAGCGGACGAATGCGTTTTCAAACACCCGGCTAATTGGACTTTTGCCTCAGAGTTGAGAGGACAGTGTTTTCGGCGGCATTATCTGGCTACGTTGGCAGAGTTTTTGTTAACACGTTTTTCGTGGTCAAGACTGTTGGAATTTTGATTTATCTTCGGCTGGGCTAGAATTTTTGCGGAGAAACTTTTGGGTGGTTAATTCGGAATAGCGAAAAAAGTGAAGATCTAACACGCCGAGCTAGCTGGTTTGGCTGCAAACGTTTCATCGTCAGGCTAGACGACATCATCAGTGCGATTTATGTGGGCCACTTACAGATCCAAGTGATTATTGATCACTTGATTCGAACGTCAGGAGTCTAGTGGTCCACGTGAGCTGACCGTGTAATCAGCTCTTGCGCACTGTTGCCTAGAATCCACCTCAATGACGTTCCTTTGTCCTGTTGATCTGGGGCGGAGTATGGTTTTGATCCTTAGGGCTTCATAGGCAGTATCAAGATCTAAGTGTCGGCTGATTGAGTTCTTCCCCGAGTACTAAGCACCGATGAACTCAGGTGCTTTTCGACTTTTTGCCCTGCCTCTGATCCTGATATTCACCAAATCAAACTGATGATTCTCGGCGTCCATATGTACCGACATCAGGGAGTTCTGATCATGTCGGCGGATGGCTAGGCTATGCTCATGTAGCCTAGTGCTGAGTTTTCTTCCTGTCTGGCCCACATAGTTTTTGTTACAATTTTGCAGTGGATTTTGTAAATCACACCACTTGTTTCTTCTTTGCCAAGCCGATCCTTACCATTGAAGAGCTTGTCTCGGATGGTTTCTGTCAGCTTGTGAGCAACTCTGATTCCGAAACGTAGTAGCAGTCTCGCCGCCATCTCAGAGACACCGTTTATGTATCGTGCCTAGGTGATGACCTAATAATGAGCTACCGGGTTCTGAGAAAACCAAACTACGTCTGCCGCCACTTACTGCAACTCAGCCACAGCACGAATCTAGGGGACCACTAGGTCAACTTGGCCATGTAATACAGTCGGCTGTAACGTCGGTGAAACAATCACTTCCTTCATGTGTGCCAGCCATGCAACGCCCTCCCAACTTACGTTGTTTCCTCTCCCAGTTTTCTGTGTTTATAAACCCTTTGACGTTGCCCTAATCCACCTATATTACGAGGTACAGCCTGTGTACATCGACAGAGGATATAATGTGACGAAGGTTGTACAATCAGCATTAACCTGCACAATTGTGGTCGGAACCTTCATTCATGTCTCAATGTGAACACTGGTGACTACACCAAGATGCATTCATTTTATCATCATGTTTTCTTTCCCATATTTTGTGGTTTTCATTACGGCCATCCTACGGGACTTGTTAACCATTTGCATCTTATCAGTAATACACCACTGTACATAACAGACTTAGTTCCTGTAATCAAAAATGGTAGACATTACCTGTTTGACGAGCATATAACATTTTATAGACTGCTGAATCAACAAAGAACTAATGACATTTCTGAAATAGGAGGCGAATTAATCCGTCTGAAAATGTGGTGCCTGAGTTCTGTTTTGAGATTCTCGATGAATAAGTGAAATGGAACAATGGTGTATTAAGGGTAAAACAGCTCAATGTCTAACAAGTTCCGTCGGATAGAAAGAATATAAGACAGAAAACAAGGTAAATTAAAAAAGCGTTTTGGTGGATTCACCAGTTTTGCATAAAGACATGCGTAAAAGCCCTGAGATGTTCACATGATAATGTGTTAAAGAGGCTCTGTTCCTTTAGGAAATCGCACTCTGAATAAATGCTCACTTCCCATTACTGATTCAATCTGTGATTTAGGTCCGCATTACTCTCGTGCACCTAATTGTAAAGAGAAAACTTGGCACTTTGTGTAACTGGAGGGCCAATTTTGGACTACAAGTTGTGTGATTGGATTGCGACGCTCAATCTCAATGTGGGCCGTGGTTTTAGATTGTAGTGAACCTTGAGCACTGAGATCACTGGAGCTGTAGTCGAAGCAGATGGAAATTGCCTGGTGCCCGCTCGAAAACACTGCACAACCACGACACGTTTCGATGTCATTTCATCCCATCTGGTGGTGATAGCATGCCTCAAACCCGCGACCATTGGAATGGTAGCCCAAACCTCTACCCCTTTGGCTACCGGATCACGGCGCGCAACGGGTAGCCAAAGGGGTAGAGGTTTCGGCTGCTATTCCAATGGTCGCGGATTCGAGGCCTGCTATCTCCACCAGATGAGATGAAATGACATCGAAACGCGTCGTGGTTGTGCAGTGTTTTCGAGTGGGCAACACCCAATTTCCATAGGCATATTGCGGTTAAAACGCGACAAACCATTAGGATTTTGCGTCACTTGTCTAAACATATGATGCTGAACACCTAACTTTCAGAGATCATGCCCGACTAATACTAAAATACTGTATAATCACCTTCAGCAGCAAAAGAATATGTGAGGAAATGGAAATCGAGGCAACTCAAAGATCGTTTACTAAAAGAAATCTAGGCTATCTAAGAAAGATAGATGCAACCGCCGAAATCTCGTACCACTGTGGCTTCGGAGGTTAAAATTAAATCTGTCTGCCTAACAGATGTATGCAATGGTTACGGGGCAAAATGCCTAGAACCTATGCATATAACCTGAGAAACAGATTATATGATAAAGGAACCACGCTATCTCACGCAACTCCGATGCAAAGCCATTACGGTTAAATACCACTCCTATGGAATAAATTGTCCCAAGCCAAAAGAAGTTCATCTGCCATATGGGCACTTAAAAGCAAATAAACGCGATCGACTCTGTCACGTTCGAACAAATTCGGCCTACAGAAGCGGTGATTCCGAGACTTTACAGTTTACCGAAAGTAAATCGAGAGTGGCTTCCACTAAAGCCCATACTGGACATGTGTAACTCACCGTAGCAACTGGCTAACCAAGCTTTTAGAACCAGTGGGAAAAGTTATATTCAAATATAGCCATGGAGACACCTCGGGTTTTTAGACCCCATAAGACACCTTGAGATGTTCTCGTTGGACGTCGTTTCGCTCTTCACCAATGTTCCGTTGGAAGTGACTATAGACTATATATGCGACAACCGATTGAAACAGCTACTCCTGATGTGTATTAGCAATATAAAATGTCAGTTCGACGGGGAGATATACAGACAAAAGGACGGAGTAGCAATGGGTTCAAAGCTGGGATCGTTGTTAGCCGATGTGTTCATGAGCAACGTAGAGAACAACTATCTCAGTGATCTCATTAGCGGTCTACCCTGCTATGGGTGATACGTGGATGATATATTCTGTGTAGCAGACAGTCACCGTTGTAAAGAACAAATTGCGTCCTATTTTAATTCGGTACACCATAATGCTAAGTTCACTCTCGAATCCGAACGCAACGGCACGATGTGCATCTTAGACGTCCAGATTGGGAGAAGACCAGATGGGTCAACCCAACGGAGAGTGCGCAGAAAAGCAAGGTGGAACGGACAATATATACACTTTGTCAGCTATTTCTCAACAAATCAGAGACGGAACTTAATTAGGTGTTCAAACGAAAGAGCCAGAAAGATTTGTAGCGAGGAAACACGATTCTAGATGAGCTGAATTTCTTAAGTAGCCTTTTCGGGATAAATGGCTATCCCGAAAAGTTTGTTCAGAGAAATATGGAGTACCGCGAGATGAGAGCTAAAACAGCTTCGGTCGAAAAGAAACTGATTTACCTATCTTTACCGTTCAAGGGGGATGGAATTACGCAGAAAACGTCCTTAAGGCTATCCGACGTTATTGACTATACCACGCAGTAAAATTACGGCTATGCTTTAGTTCAAAGCCAAACGTGAGGCAGCAGCTTAAGAACAGAATTCCTCTCTCGGGTGCTTCTTTCTGTGTATATTCATTCTCCTGTTTATCTCAAGCAAGATTTATCGGACGAAGCACCAGGAGACTGCCTGAGACAATCCGCGAGCATTGTCAGGCTTGGCTGTGACCAGCACGGTGTTGGCACATTTAGTTGACTCTACTCACCTAGTCGATACCCCCCGTCTTCCCAGTGGCTGGCTTGCCGAACAACGTCCTCGTAATGCCAGCTGGGTGGTTCGGATTTTTCCCGTTCCAGCAAATGGTTCGGCGGCAGTGTTCCAGAACGTGGTGGGTTTTCGCATGGTTAACGTTCTCCCTATAAAAAGCCACAAATGTCTGTTTAACAACACTGACGTGGCGGATGTGACTCGCCACTAAATAAAGTCACTGACTCTTACCCCACCCTGAGAGGCATTGTACTTCAAGGGTGTGTTGGGCCCCTGGTCCTTCACGGACCGAAAGGCGTATGAAACATCCATTTGGTCACCGGCTCCCAACGGGTTGCGACGCCCTCACATTGCCCTGCTGCCTTGTAGATTAGATCTTTGATCAAAGGCTCGGGGTAGAGCCCCCCAAGACAACCCTCTACTTCGGCCTGGGCAACCGGGTAGTATCACACCCACTGACGAATCATGGACCACACCGCTTACTACTGCTCCTGCTATGCCTATCTTCTGTGCTAACTCAACCGCTCAACCTCCACTCACAGATCACCCCACCTCCAACAACAGTGCCCGGACTGTTGTATGCTCAAATGTCCCTGAATCTACCGCCATCACATTGCGGGATAAGTTATAAGACGACCAAGACCAATGGAGCTCATTGTGTATGCAGATGAGTATCAAAGCCAAGCCCATAAACTTGTTACGAATTACTCGTCATCCGAACTCGCTACACTATGGTGAACCCAGACTTATTCGAGTAACTCTAGAATCCTCCACCGACGTGGAAAATATTTTGCTCTCCGCAAGCGCGCTAAAACACGAATCCTGTGGGATACGGATCTATCCTGATGTCCCTTGGAGCGCGCGACAACCAAAACGAAACACCGAAGAGGGGCACAGCAAACAAGACCGCCTAAACACAATCTTCATACATGGCGTGCCAGAACATCTTTCTAACCATGTTCAAGAGACTGGAAAGCACGATTTCGAAGAGTGGCTGTTCATTCGTGAAACACTTTCTTTGGATGATGTTGTGGCACTATCGCTCACCAGGATACCTCTCTCACCAAATTATAGAGGATGCGGCCCTAGAATCCTAAAACTTGTAATTCAGTCAGAGCAACAAGCAAAGGATGTTTTGGATCGATGGCGGAGAAATCGAAAACATCTTCCTTCCGAAATTCGGTTAAAGGTCGCAAACACTTTGCACAGCTCAACTATTAAAGCAACTGAAGCAGCAAGCATCCTGACGAATGTACAGAAGTGTAACTTGACGGCTGCTTTAATTGACTCTGACGTAGATCTAAACGAAGGCTGGGACGCACCTTGGCCGAATCAATTTGCAAACGAGGTATCATTGACTCATCAAAAAAAACGAATAACTGCCGACCTCCCATCGGTCGGCATTCTCCCACACTTGACAGCTTCACCTCTCTGCGGGCTCCTAGAGACCGAGAAACTGGCCTGCTTGTAAACAAATGCTCAGGGACTTTCTAACAAACTGGCTGAACTGAAAGATCGCCAAGCTTCCGGCTCGTATGATGTCATTGGTGTCACCGAGACATGGTTGCACACGGGAATGACGGACGCTGAAGTTTCGGTACCCGGCATGTCGCTGATCCGGAACGATAGGCTCACAAAAGGAGGAGGGGTAATCCTGTACTACCGAAACGACTTACAGTGCGAAGCCGTGGAGGATTCAGATTCGCAGTTCCCCGACTCTCTTTGGTGCCGGTTGCAGTTAAAAGGCAGGGACGCTTGCCTTATTATCTTGGTGTACCGCGCCCCTAACTCAAGAACCGAAACCGACTACCACCTAATGGCTGCTTTAAGGTGCAGTTTCCAACAAAAGTACACTCACATTCTTATCATGGGTGATTTCAACGTACATTGTTTAGAAGCCCCTGCCACAACCGGCGAACAATTCAAAACCGATTTACAAGATCTAGTAACTACTGCTCCTCTTTGCAACCACATCACTTTGCCCACTCGGTTCAGAACTGGTAACAGGCCATCTGTGTTGGATCTTGTGCTTACCAACGAGGAGCATATGATTGATGCGTTGGTTTTAGACTGCCCGTTGGGTCGCAGTGATCACGCAGTCATCAGTTTCAACTTCGTCTGCTATGCAGAATATCGGAATGATAACGATGATACTGTGCGAACCATCACAAGGTACGACCGACTCGCCCAGCTAATCAGCGCCACAACATGGTCTTTCCTCGAAGAAGAACCCCCGGAAGTCGCCTGGCTCGAGTTCGTCAAAACATTCAGTCAGCTGATTGCACAGGCTTCAGAGATAAAAGCTTGCAATAAGTGCAAATTCGTTTCTTTCGTTAGGAGCAGAACCCGAAAATGGATGACAGTACGCAACGCAGCATGGCGAGTGTACAAAGAAGCTCCAGCATCAGAAACGTGGGACAACTACGTAGCCCAACGTAACCACTGCACTCAACTGTTAAGAGAAGACAAAGCCGCCTATCAGCAGAACATCGCAAAAACCTTCAGTGCTAACCACAAACTGCTGTACAAGCACGTTAATAGCCTACGAAAGGTGAGGCAAGGATTTCCTCCACTCAAGATGGCTGAGGGCCCAACAAGAACGTCTATGGAAGCTGCAAACGCGCTGCAGATGCAATACGCCCCCACGTTTCAAAGGGCCTTGCCACCAAGCGATCTACCAAGCTTTGTATTCTGCTCACCAGGACTAACCCACATCAATTTTACCGCAGAGGCTGTATTGCAAAAGCTGACTTCTCTACGCAAACACAGCTCGCCGGGTGTCGACTCCATTCGTCCTGGGGCATTGGGAGTAGCAGAAAACCAACTGGCAGGACATTTAGCTCAGTTTTTTCAGCACTGCTTAGACCGGAACCAAGTTCCCGCCATGTGGAAGCTTGGAATAATAAGCCCGATTCACAAAGGCGGAAGCAGATCTGATCCCTCCAACTACCGCCCAGTAACCCTTCTTCCTATACTCTCCAAGGTCATGGAATCCATAGTTGCCGATGCACTGGTGTGCTATCTGGAAAACTGCAACCTCATCACTCCTGAACAGCACGGTTTCCGTCGACAGCGGTCATGTACAACTAATTTACTCATTGCACGCAGTAGTTGGACCGAGGCAGCCGACGCTGGAGAAGGTGTTGATGTGATCTACCTGGATTTTTCCAAGGCTTTCGATCGTCTAGACCATCGGATACTACTATCCAAGCTGCAGCATTACGGGATCGGCGACCCTCTTTTAAGCTGGATCGCCAACTTTCTATTTCAAAGGCAATTAGTGGTCAGAGTTCGGAGCTCTTTATCGAACCCCATACAAGTGGAGTGTGGTGTGCCGCAAGGCTCAGTTCTAGGTCCACGTTTGTTTCTGGTGTTTACTAATGACTTTGCACAGGGAATCGCTTCAAACTTCCTAATGTTTGCCGACGATATCAAGATCTGGCGCAGGATCCAGGCGAACGTCGACCAACTTGTGCTCCAAAGTGACTTAGATACAGTGTATCAATGGTCGATCCAAAACTTATTGCATTTCAACGTCAGTAAATGCAAGGTGCTTTCCATCCGACATCAAGGCAGCTACTCATACCGACTCGGAACGGATGTACTGCAACAATCAACTCTCGAACGTGACTTGGGTGTCCTGGTTCAAGATGACTTGGGTTGCTCCAGGCAATCCGAAAAGGCCTCGAAGACCGGGAACCAACACGTTGGGCTGTTGAGGCGGGCGTTTGGACAAATAAACAGCTTCATATTTCGACAAATGCTCAGTGCGTATGTTCGCCCCCATGTCGAATACGCAATTCAAGCCTGGCATCCATGGCTGAAACACGACCTTAATGCACTGGAGCAGCCTCAACGCCGGGCATCTAAGAACGTAACTGGAATGCGCAATCTGTCCTACCAGGAGAGGCTGCGACGACTAGGACTGTTCAGTGGAAGCTATCGCAGGCTACGAGGCGACCTGATTATGACATACATGATTCTGCGAGGCCCACATCATGTGTGCCGCCCTTTACTGCAACTCAGCAGCAATACAAACCTGAGGGGCCACTCATTAAAACTCGCAGAACAATACAGTCGTCTGGAGTGCCGCAGAAATTTCTTTTCCATCCGTGTCTGTCACCCGTGGAATGCTCTCCCAGAATCGGTCGTCTCTGCACCGACACTAACAATATTTAAAAGACGGTTGGACGATGCACTCATCCACTTACACTTTGTTACTTAACACTATGTCTCCATCCTACACCTGGAATTATTTGTTGTTAACTGTGAGTGTTGTGAATCTAAGCGGATCGCAGGACTGCAGCGAAGCAAACGACAAGTCCTTATTTTCGTATTTAAAGTGTTAACTATTTTACTATCCTTTTCATCATAATTATTATGTTGATATCCCCGCCAACTATCCAACGGGGCTTGTAAAGCAACGCTTCTTAACCCGTATAAATTCATTGTTCATTGTTCTATATGTACTCTTATGTCTTCTTCGGTCACCGTCACAAACGACCCACGTTTCGCAGCTGATGGAAGCAACAACCAAACTCCCAATTTTCAATGTCCTGGAATCGCAACCGCCTCTCACTCCACCGAAGCTCCAGCTCTTTTTCGACCTGGTTCTCCATTCATCCTCGCAGCGTTTAATGTTCGGATTTCGATGCAGATCGGACGACAACCACGTCTATCCCGTACTCTTGAAACGCTTTCGGTAGACATCTGTTGCCTTGTAGAGACCAGATTACAAGACTCTAGCGCCGTCATCAGAATGGCCTCTCCGGTAAACCCTGAAGCCGGATACCACCTGCGGCTTTCCGGAGACCCAGAAGCTGCGGCCCACTAGCCAAGCTGGTGTTAGGGTTGCACTGAGTGCCAGGGCTGAATCAGCTCTGCTTGACTGGATCCCAGTCAACAGTCGGCTATGTGCAGTCAGACTACGAGGTTCATGTAACGTAAGCAGGTGTCGAGACGTTAAGCGTGCCTTGTTTGTCGTCTCTGCCTACGCCCCTACAGACTGCAGCCCGGATGCAGTTAAAGATAGCTTTTACCAGCAGCTACATGAACTTCTGCGTTCCTCCAAAAGGACTGATATAGTCATTCTTGCCGGGGACTTTAACGGGCGGGTTGGTCGCTTTCCACCAAGCGAGCACCACCTTGGGGGTAGTTTTGGTCTCGGTGGCAGTCGATCAGACAATGGAGACAGACTGCTTGCTCTTTGCTCTGATCATCACTTGTATCTTTCGAGCACTAGTTTTCGGCACTCGAGAAGACACACTGCTACCTGGCGCCCACTCTCACAAACGCAAGAGTGCTCCCAGCTTGACCACATAGCAATCAGCTGCAGATGGCGCAGAAGCGTAACGGACTGCCGACCGTACTGGTCAATTTATCTCGACTCCGAGCATGCATTGGTTCGTGCTAAGATTTGCATGCGCTTCGGAGGATCACCTAAGCGCGCTCACTACCGATCGGACGTCGCAACTCTACAAAACGTTGCTATTTTAACCAGGTACCAAGCCTCACTGTCAACCTTGTTTGCCTCAACTCTTGACGGTGATCTCGATTCGCAGTGGGCGCATATCAAAGATGCGTTAGTTGCCGCCAGTATCGACACTTGTGGAGTTGGTCGTCACCCACAGAAGCATTGGATTTCCGCCGTCTTCTTGTCGCTGATAGACAAACGCCGCTTGATCCCGTCGGATTCCAGATACAGTGAAGAACGCCAATCCCTTGGTCGAGAGTTGCGCAGGAGTCTGCAAATGGACCGCGAAGCTTAGTGATGTGAACGTGCTAGAGAGATGGAGGTTGCTACTCTCTCTGGTAATACCAGAAAACTTTCCCATCTCATTCGAGTCACCGAAGGAGTTTGATCTGGTATAAGTGAAACTATATGCGAAGATGGCACCTTAATCACCAATCTTCAACGACGGTTGGAGCGATGGGCCGAACATTTTGGCACGCAGTTTTGTTGGCCCCCAGCTCCATCTGCTACCTCTGGCGCTCGCGCTGGGGCCGAGTGGTCCACCCCAACAGATCCTCCCTCTTACCAGGAACTCGAGCAGGAGCTCCGGTACATGAAGCGTTATAAAGCTCCCGGCCCTGATGGTCTTCCTCCAGCTCTATTAAAAGATGGTGGCGCTTCGCTGGTTCGAAAACTCACCGCTTTGTTCTCGAAAATTTGGTCGAAAGAGAAGGTTCCATCATCTTGGAGTGAATCTATAGTCGTCCCCATCTTCAAAAAGGGCTTGCGCGCAATCTGCTCCAGCTACAGAGGCATAAGCTTAGTCCCCGTCGTTTGCAAGCTGCTGGTGTCCATCATACCTCGCAGGCTATCCCCAACGCGCGAATCCTTGCAACAAGAACAAGCTGGGTTTTGTCCTGGTCGCGGCTGCATCGATCAAATCTTCACACTCCGCCAGATACCCGAGCTCCGCCATGTGTATCAGAGGCCAACGATTGCTGTGTTCCTGGATATCCGTGCAGCCTTCGATTCTGTCGATCGTACGGTACTGTGGCACTGCCTACTGAGGAATGGTGTCCCTGAGAAATTCGTCTCCATACTGCGCGCTCTATACAGTCTGACCTCGGGCAGGGTTAGGGCTTATTGCATGCTTTCGCCTACCTTTGTGGTCTCCAGTGAAGTTCGACAAGGATGCCCTATCTCTCCGTTCCTATTCAACTTTGCCATTGAGGATGTCCTGAAGAACGCTCTGGGCGATTCGTTGAATGCTGGCGATGAGCTCCTCCCAGGTAGTCGAGTTGTTGATTTGAATTATGCTGATGATATCGGCTTGCTGCTTGACGATCCACATGTCGTCCAACTTGGCGTCCGCTTGGCGATTGAAGCATCAAAGTATGGTATGTACTTTTCGCCAACCAAATGCAAGGCTCTCTTTCAATACTGGCAGGTGCCTCTGCTTGCACTCACTCTTGGTGGTGAGACACTAGAGGTTATGGTGAGGTTTGGCTACTTGGAAAGTTGCATCATGTTGGCGGGGCTGTCAGAGACGAGGTTTCGATGCGCATCTCGAAAGCACGCCTTGCTTTTTCTAGGCTGAGGCACTTGTGGCGTCGCCACGACATTCGTCTCTCCATCAAAGGCGGGTCTATTGTGCAACCGTTCGTGCTGTACTGTTGTACGGGTGCGAGACCTGGCCCATTCGCAAAGATGACTTGCGCAGGCTACCCGTCTTCGAGCACCGCTGTCTGCGGTCCATTGCCCGTGTGTGGTGGCAGCACCACGTAAGCAATGTGGAAGTTAGACAGCGTGTCTTGGGACGTGGAAGCGACTCGCTCGAGGAGCTCGTCTCACTACATCAACTGCGGTGGTTGGGATACGTATTGCGCATGCCTGTCCAGCGTTACTAGCGTCGTGCGTTGTTTGCGATTGCTGGACAGGGCTGGAGGAGACGGTCTGGTGGACAGCCTACAACATGGAGAAGCCGCATGAAAAAGTTGACGAAACAGTTGGCCTCGGTCGGTTGTTGTCAACTACCTGGTTAGGGTCCGAAAAATGTGGATACTTGCTGGTTGAAGATCTTGGAAGCCACGGCTCAAGGTCGATGTCAATGGCGGACGTGTGCATCGGTGTGTTGCGGTGTCCCTCCCTCCTCCTCCTAAAACACCAAACTAAATATTTTCAAAAACTGTGCGTGGTAAACTAGACAAAAAGCTTTTGTTGTTGTTGTTGCTCTTTTCTTATTATTCATACTGTTTTCCTATTCAGCCGTGATTCCGATGGCACAATATCTGTACCTCGGATTGTGTATTATATATATATATATATATATATATATATATATATATATATATATATCGTTTTCCAAGCCCATTTACCATGTGTCTAGACAGCACACAGGAGCGGTAAGATATCGCTGACTAGTAACAACTGAAGCGATTGCTATCCGCGTCCAGAAGCCAGATTTATGTGCTCAAAAGCGATTTGTACAGTTTCTTTGTCTACCGTTGCCCCTCACCACAAGGATCCATGTTGGGGAACACGCCATTCATAGGGCATTCACCGCTTCCGAACCGTCCATCTAGCTTTGCCATCCAAACAACCTGGACCCTATAACTTTGCCATTGTCTGATGTATTTCGCGTACTTTATTCCTATCAGTTGTGATGTTTAAGCCTGATGAGATCCACCGAAAACAAGCCTGTTCGCTAACTCTTGTTTCTGATGTCTACGCCTGGGATATTTTTTCACTTACAAACTTACTAACAAAAACATCAAGAATTTGGTGTGCCTCGATTGCGCGGATGAGGATGCGAGTGCGGACCCAGTAATATCCAGTCATCCATGTAGCATTTGTCTTCCGTATTGTTCAAGCCTCCACCTGCATTCCATAATTCATTATCTCTTAGAAAAGTTATAATAATAATTCGTATATTTCTCTTGACGCAAGAAATAGCGTCTGTAGCGCCACACAACAATTTGTACAAAAGTATCCATGCGCTTGCATGGATGATATGCATAGGTGGAATATTAGGGTATGCAGTTCGTGCAATTATGTTCTGGTGGATGGTTGAGGCGAAAACCCAATTTTGGAAACATTAGTGTTTAGATGTTTTCGGTCCCCCTTAAAATTGCTCACGGGGAGATTTTCTCAGTTACATATAGTGATTTTCTTATTTAGATCCTCGTGACTGGAGAGTTAGCTTCTAAATGTTGTCACATTATCACCTGATCTGAGCGTGATTGACCGTTGATTACACGAATATTTATATCTGACCAGGAAGAAATTAGATAGAATAGTCGTTCTAGCCTTTGACATATTTAGTGTAAAATACTTGTGGCGAAACTTGAGTTGAGCTATATTGTGGTTCTACTATAGTCAGATCGGAATAGGTCTTTTTGTTAGCAGGTTGAAAAACAGCAACATGTTAAGCCCCTTAGTTAGACTAAAAAATCACCAGTCGTTTATTCCAAATGATCAAATCCTTTCACCGTTGGAACATGCACCGACACACCACGAAGATGGAATGTGACCTAACCATTCATTACTGCAGCTTTAGGTAGCTTATCGTGTTGTTGCAAGTTTTCTCATAATTGTAAATACCTGAGGAGAATTATCGAAAAGAGATCTCTTCGCATCAACTCCTCCTCCAAGTTCGTATTGATTGGCAACTTGTTCCTCGTCAAAGCGCCAACGTCATATTGCTTAAAAGAGCCCCTTTTCAGTGGCTATATATCTCATTATTGTGGTTGCTTGCTGAGATTTACCATGAGGAATTTCTTACGCAATCATCTTCTTGACTTTTGAATAAGCATAATTTACAAGTAATGGAATACTTTCCTGAATGCTACATCGGTTCTATACACTATTTGCGTAATTTGGGGCCATTGTAGTTTCGCTTTTACACCAAAAACATGGGTAACGAACAACTTACATTAACCATTGATATATCATCTTGGATATTCAAGGCATACTTGAACAGCTGTCTTCGTGTAATAATACCGTCTTCATCAGTATCCACAGCGGCAAACTGTGTTAAATAATCCGTCGGTTCCATTTACAGAGAAAAGCGTCCTCCACCATCATTGTGTACAGCTTCTCGGTACTTAAAACGTCCCGCGTTCAAATTCCGTTGGTTGGCTTCCTGCGACAACTATCAAGGGCGCAGGCTCATGTCATCGTTGGCTTCATTTATTCGTGTACGGATTGGTCGATATTTGTCTGCTTTCAATCTACTCACCTCGGCTTAACGCAATCTAAAGTTGCGCAGCGCGTCAATATATGTGGCCCATGCTTGTGTTTGTAGTCTGTGTGCTAGAGGAATCGATAAACTGAGAAAGTGGTTCACCCCTCGACTAAGCCCGATTCAGTAAGCTCACAATTCAGACAGTGTTTATGAGATCGCTTGACTATTTTGATATGGTCGTCAGAAGACTTGACGAACACTGTGAAATAGGAAATCGTACATGATCCCCTAGTTAGAACGCTTGTTCCGTGTTGCACAATAAAAGTCAAATTGCTCAGATGTCTACAAAATCACTACCCTTATGTTAGTGGTACATGCATTTGATAGCTTAAAACAAAGCACATGATGACAGTGGAGGATGTGGCGGATGCAAGACTCTCATTTACCCGATTACTAAGTCGCCGACAATATCGATTTGGTACAAGACACCCAAATGCCATTCATTTGTCACCGCTAGTCACATCATCTTGAGTGGTGAATGAGTAGCTTTCGTTTTTAACGCTTTCGTAAAAATTACTTTCGCCGTTATCTTTCGTCCCATTTCACAGATCAATAGAGCCATTTACATTCTTTCTATCAACTTGGAAGTATTTGTGAGTAATGGAGTTGTGTCCGGACACGGACAATTGACAAGTAAGCGTAAATATTTAAGTTTCAAAAGGTTTATTTGGGTAATAAAATGTTTGGTTCTATACGACCAGATGACAATTAGTTTCGAGTATCTAGGTAAGTATTCAACCACGTATTGAAGGTGTAATACAAACGCGCACCGCCCTAATTACATGAGGATTCCAATCCAAAGTAGCGCATGTTTCTATTGTAACGAGTGATTGGTTAAGTGACTTATTTCCCGCTACTTAAGGATGGGTGTTTATTGCAGACACACATCAAGTTTGCAGTCGATTAAATTCATTTCACAACTCATTCCTCTGACGATGATTTTTACTAGGGCTTGTGGTTGGCCGTGGATACTTAAATAAATAAATAAATCAATCAATTTGTATATTTACCGACGAACGGTACACGGCCCCATAAGTGGGCAGAGTAGTTTTCTTCCTACGAATCGGGAGTGAACTCACCAGTTTGATCTTAGCTATAGAACAATGCTTTATGACGGTCGAAAAGTCATAGGTTTAACAGGTTCTATAAGTTAATAATGCATAGAAATGAAAATTGGAAGACTGCACTGGTGGATCATAGCAAATGCTCTACCGAGAGGAGATGGAGCAATGACATAGAGAAGTACGGTTGTGGGTATGGGATAACAAGAGGCAAAACGGAATAGCAAGTTAGTATGGTTAATGCTCACCGCAAAGAAAGCTCGGATTGCTCAACCGCTCAAACCAACTTACTTGCGTTATTGTGGATCATAATTCCAGAAAAGGTGGTTCGGCGAATACTTTTCAGAATCCGTTCACGTAACAAAGTGTAGGAAGCCCGATGCGATATCCATATGTATCTCGAAAGTGGCTGAACTAGGGACACAAACAACTGAGCTTTCAGGATCCTTCTAGGGTTGGCAGACCCAACGGGGGGAGTTAAGTTCAGCGGCCATCTACACCACCGTATTATTCATTTACTTTAAAGCTATTGTCTCTGAGGTTGGTATTCGGGTCGAATTTTAAAAAGAGGCCGCATATGTGACTGGGGCAGCTCAGTATTTCGTATACCATTATGAGGTGTCCATGCAGCCGTCGGTAGCGTCCATCGAATACTGAGTATCTTCAGTCGTTCCTGGTACGGAAGATTGCGCAAACCATTGAGAAGCTAGGTTGCTTGACGTTGAGGGGTTTCAAGCGATACTAGGTCAAGCTTCAGCCAAGCCTGGATAGAGTATTCAACGTGGGAACGCACGTGGGCATTGGACATTAGAGGGAAGATGGATGAACACAAATTCCCGTATCTAGAACACCAATGTGGTGCAGTGGGTCGTACCAGTGAAGCGAGTTGATATATGACTTAAAGTGACATGACGCTAACATATCTGCCGGTAACTACAAACACAGTTAATGTATAATAGTTTATGCAATAAGCACGCGATAATGTGTTTGGCAACGGCTATGATGACGCAGAAACGCCAGCCTAGCGGTTTAAATTCGATCAAAAATTGCAGCAATGTAGACGAAATTGAGTGTGATTCGAAATCAGGAACTTGTGGTAACTATTTGTTATGTCGTTGACGACTATTCACGCCCGCACGACCGCAAGAAGAACATGAAGATGAGTCAGGATCGAGTTTTTTACATGAGTAATCAGCAAATTTAATTAGCGTGCGTCAGTAGCTAAAGCCAGGCTACTAAAACACGTTGGAACCAACCAGCAAAGTAGGAGTCACTGAATAATGCAGGCAAATGAGAAGTGGTAAAAGAAAGAACCAGTCAGGCAAGTTCAAGCGAACGGCACTAGCGAAAATAAACCCCTGAGATGGCATCAATTATGAACGACGTGGGCCGGCCAATCAAAGCAAAGAATTGATGCGTTTCAACAAGTATCACGAAACAAACGGTAGCAAAACGAAGCAGGCCACAAAGAATGGGTACAAAAATATATGTCCAATTCGCATCATCCTAACACTATTCTTTCCTTGCAACTTTATTATGGTTGAATTCAACCGGGCATTTGGTGGCGCCTTAAAGTACGTCTTCACTCTCGCTACCGCAAAGTGTACACATTTGTTAGGTCACAGGTGCGAATCTTGAACAATTAGATGTTGTGGATAAACCCAGTCTACGCAGCCGGCTTTGTAAAACCCTTCCCACTTGCGGTGATGAGTACACCCGCGCTACAACACCGCTTGAGGTGAAATGCTCCTTGCTTTTTCAGCCATCGGAAGTACTTCAATTCACACTGGAGCCCGTCAGGTAGTACAGAATTGCGAGAACCATCGTAACTATCGCAATGAGGCTGGACCTTAATGTGGTGCGATGGTTTGTGTGCCTCAACAATCCATTGCGCTATGCTAGGTGGCGATTTTGGCACCCACAGAACCACGCATACTAGATTGGTCAATGAGTAAAGATCAGATAAACAGTCTCCTGACCTTCCAGCTTCGAGGTTTTAATAAGTGCCCTCTTACTCCATAAACAGGACTCACTGTAGGCCCTGCTTTGCGGGCAGGTTTTTTACTAAATGACTTGGCGGAGAACCCTAAATGTTATTCTCTCCAGAGCTGAGCAACCTTACAATATTCTATCCACGCAATACAGTGAACTCCTCAAAAATTGCTTGATGCGCGGGTCATCAAAGAGGAAAAACAACAGCCGTCTTGTTTGCTGTCTTGAAAATGGCGGATAGCGGCGAGGGTACTACGGCATTCCTGTCTTCGTGTCCCCACCTCTTGTAATTTTACATTCTTATCTTCATGATATAACTTCACCTTTTCTCCTTCTCTCAAACTACAACATTTAGCTTTCCTCCAAATTGTTTTGATAGGTATTTGTCTTTCATTTTAAAAACACAATCACTTACCAACACTTCTGATGTGTTGGCAAAGTCCATGTTCAACCGAGCGGCCAACCTCAGTTCATCTACTCTATTTAGAGCCCTTGGTCGTCCTTAAGACTGTCCTGCGTCAACGTTCGCACCCACTACATCCAACAGGCAGCACTTACCGGAACATTAGATACCCTGTCAATCGAAGTCTACTGTTTATCAGAAACCCCGCTGCATGACGCGAGCTTTGTGTTCACTTTACGACACCCCACATTTGACACTGGCAATGTTGTATCACCGTATCAATCCTGAGATAACACATTCTTCGAATTCCCGTCAAACCCGTTGGCACACTGCTCTGAGGCCCCGTGGCTCAAACTGCTCTGGCAGCCGGATGTGCGCCAGCCGACTGGCTGACTCGTTTGAAGTTTCGAAGTCACGCGAGACTAACAGTTGCCTGCTTGCTATTACTCCCAACGTCCTCACAAACTATGGCACTGACTCGTTGCAAGACGAGTTTTTTCACCAACTGAACGAGCTCCTTCGTTACAGAAGAAGCATGGATAATGCACCTCTGGTTGGGAATTTAAACGCCCAGCTAGGAAAATTGTCGACTGATGAGCTGCATGTGGGCGACCAACACGAAATGATTACAATGAGCGATTGTCACACCTGCGTGAAGATGCCAGTCTAGTTCTCGCCAGCACTGACTTCGCACAGAGCATCAGCAGAAGGATGGTATGGCGCCCACGAGCCTCGGATCAGAAATGGGCGTAACTTGATCACATCGCAAACAGTTACAGCAAAAGAGGAAGCACTTAAAACTGTCGTCAAATTTGGAGCACAAGCGTGGACTCTGACCCCGCACTAGTATTTTCCGATCTGCAGAGGCGTTTCCGCGGACGCCCACGAAGACGCTGTAATGCATGGGCACTCGCCAACTGGAAAAGTCAGATGTTCTGAATAAGGGTAGATGGTCTTCTTTTTTTAATACCAGTCCATGGGTGACTGTTACGTACCGATCGTGTATTCCTAATCCGTGTATGGACCCGTAGTCCGTTTAGACGTAGGAAAAACACCAACACCGGATGGTACGTGTGAAACTGTAATCCGCTCCTAACCGGAGCCAAGTGAAAACATATAGGACCAAACGAACCAATGAGCAACTGAAACCAATCAGTGAATGTATTATACTCATGTGCTTAGGCGCGTGTAGTTAGTGGGTGTAGCATGACGCATCGATTGCGGATGTCCGTAACAGACCACTTCTACGGGTTATAAGCTCACAGCTCTATTAGCGTAGTGCACAAGCGCCACCCATTGCCTCTGACGGTGGGAGGACACAATCCGGTGCTCAACTGGTTTGCTATCGCCTGCCTAAATCCAGGCAGCTCCTAGTCAAATTGGTGCAAACAAGTCAACTCCCATATGCGGCTGGCCGTGGTCGCAGGTGCGTAACATAATACCGTAGTAAAACACGTGTGGACTGTACCAAGTCTTCAAAGGCTGTGTGACAGGCCTCAAGCATATCCCAGTGAGTCAGTATCACAACATTTCTAATATAGACTTTCTCCCCACTGCCTTGTGGGTCAGGCTATTGAGCTCCGAGTGGAGTCCCTCAAACGAATCTCCATATCCACCACTGCCTTGTGGACCAGACTGTTGAGTCAAAGACTAGAGGCAGGACACCTCGAACAAACCCATCTCTCGGAAAGGGCAGCCGCAGAGTATCATCTGCTCTCTCGACCACGTCGACAAAAGTTCCCAACTTCCTATTTTTCTCCCCTCTCAACTTTCTTCTTCCCCGTCTATTGTGAAAGAGACTGCCACTGACCTCGCAGCTGTTGTCCTCGATGCATGTAGTTCTTCCATGAAACCTAGAGTTTCATCGCACATTGGTTCTTTTAACGTCTGCACTCTTGGTTTGACCGGCCAGCAGGTAGCATTGACTCCCACTATTCACTCTCTTGATATTGATGTGTGCTGTGTCTCCGAAACATGCATACAAGATAACAGCGTTGTGGCAAATCATCGACCCCATGATTTTGAATCTGACGACAATGACTACACTCTTCGCGTCTCTGGCGATAAAGTCAATGCCTCAAGGCAACAAACATGCTGAAGGCAATCTGCTCGACTGGATACCGGTGAATAGTCGCATGTATGCGGTTCGACTTCCAGCCTGTATTGGAGTTAATAAGCAGCTTCTGAAGACAAGGTGCCTTTCATTTGCCTCAACTTTTGCCCTTACTGAATGCAGTTCAGAGGGTAGCAAAGACAATTACTATCAATGGCCCTCATCTCTTCTTGGTATGGCGAAGAATACTGAAATCGTGATTGTTGCCGGTGACATGAACGCCCAAGAGCGTTGTCGTTCAGACTATGAAAAACACTTGGGAGGCCTGTTAGGAGTGCATGCACGCCGAACAGACAATGGTGAGCGAGCCATGAAACTGCACCAATCACAATTCTTAAAGTAGTGTGGTGTGTCGGTAGTGCTCGAGAGAAAGAAACGAGCATCTTCACACAGGTGTAGCAACCGTTCACCGTTATCATTACGAGAGCCTACACGGGGTTGGCGGCCCAGATGAAGTTCATTAGTAGACAGTTTTCCAATCTGGGCGTTCAAATCATCAGCCAGCACCACAGTATCCGTACTTTTTTGTAACGGAGGAGCGCGTTCAGTTGGTGACGGACTTCACCTTTCACCGAGTCAGTGCTAAATCCTGTGGACGCGTAAGCCAGTGTGACAAACGAACACCGTTTGCCCCCACGCGACTTCGAGGCTCTGAACGAGCCGGTCAATCTGACAGCGCACATCCAACTGTTCACTGGTATGCAATCGATCAGATTAGCTACAGCCTGGGGGGCTAAGAGCGATGCAAACACCGGCTTGATCGGCATTTGAAGCCGCGTCATCTGCGTACCAACGTAATGAGAAAATACCGCGTGTCGCACGTTGGGGATCGCACGGGAAATACAGAACGCGAATCCTGCATACGAGTTTCTGATAAGCAGCAGATATAGATTGATAGGATCTCCAGTGTTCGGGCAAGTGCTTCCTATTGGCCAAGCTGCAACAAAATAAGCACATTGAGGCACGCCAGTCTTAAGGAGAACCGAGTGCGCTCAATAGAAGCAGATGAACTGATGTTGCCCGCTTGGCTGGGAATGAACTTGTCGACGACCGCAGCGGCGCCCTGGGATTGCGTGAGTGGAAACTAGAAGACATAGTTACCGAACCAAAATGGGGGAGAGCCTAGAATTGTGGGGGGGGGGGGGGGTTGAAAATAGGGGGATAAAAGTGAAGTTGGAGCGAGACGATAGGAATGAAGAAGCGCGGGAGGAGGATAATAAGACGGGAAGGCTTGAACAGTAGTATTCAAACCCCTATCCGAACTGGTCGATGCAGCAGATAGGGCGCCGTTTATTATCCACTGCGACAGCCAGAGCAGCAAGTAATTGTTTGAAGAAAAGTTCATTGTGTTACGTGGACAGAATACTGTCAGGCTGCTCAGGCCCAGACAGAAAAACGATTAGAGTACTCAACTAGTCTTTGGTTCAAAGCTAGCCGCAAGGCAGCGGGGTTCTGGCACTGGGGTACTGATAGTGTTTTATGACGTAAGGAGCCACCCCCACTTAAACCCCAAACCTGGAGGGCCAAGAGACTGAGTTTATCAGGCCCCTATGGTGTAACTGGCTCTGAAGGTTCAAAAGCCCCACGCAGCAGAGCCCAATGGATCGCTGAGACAGGCAAACCATCGCACCAAATTAAGGTCTAGTCTCATCGCGATGTCCGGTCATCTGTAACATCACACGAAGCATTGCAAGATGATGAAGGCAATGCAGTTTACTCCATAAAGGTTGGTTTTGGGTGGTCGATGGTGATGAGTTCGTGTGGAGCACCGCAATCGATTGTGAATCTTTTTGTACGGTTGATTAACATGAAAAGTCCGGTGTACAGAGACTGTACAGGCTATAGAGCACCGTCTAGGTGGAGCAGCAAATGTGAACAAGTAAACAGCTTTTCTGGCATACGCACCAGTCTCCTGCGACGGAGGAACAGACGGATGCCACTCTCGCATCTGGTGAGCTAACCAATCAGTACACTTCCCGTAATCGGAGAAAGTGGACGGTTGTGGTCCTACCAGCTGTCCGAGCAAACGCAGCATGCAACCGTAGACTAGTTGCGCTGGTGTCATTTCGAAGTCGATTTTGACAGTGTTCCTCAACCTTAGGAAGATGAGGGGAAGAGCTTCGTACCATGAAGTGTATGATTAGGGAAAATAACTTGGTAATATGAATCTACACCTTCAAATGCATTCCGTGATGTGGCTGGTGTGGGAGAGTGGCGGTCGCACCGCGTGTCCCAAAAGATCAAATAGACGTCTGAAGCGGTCCAGTTGAAGTCTGATTTGTTTGTCATTGATTTTCACCAGTGTGTATTTGCGCCTGCTGACGACGTCAAATTTGAAAGTGGCTGCAACCGTTTCGGTCAGATGAGGGCGTCAGAAAGACATTGAAATTTGACGCTTCTTTAATGTCAGGCAACACAACTCTTTGTGGTTTCAGCAATCCCACAAATGACTTCTGGAAAAACAGTTCAGGGTGAAGTGACATTTAGCAAAATCAACGGAAAGTGTAAGGAACCCATACGAACTGATTTATTTTTGGTGTTCCGACAAACTGTAACGATGAGAGCTGGACTGTGGTTGAATAATTCATGTATCATGCTTCGACTCTCATTTCTTGGCATTCAGCAGTCACTTGATGAAGTGTCACTTCGAGATTCTGCTCAATTTGGTTTAGTGTCCCTGTTCGAATATAGGGACGGTGGCTGCTTGGAGACTAGACATGTATATTATACTTGTACTGATTGTACGTCATCGTGTGGGATTTTGACCACTTGCACTCACGATTGATTCGACTGCAGAGCTGACCCAACCACTATCCTCCTAATTGGCCATTGTGAGGAATTTGTATGGAACGTTGAATCACAACATCTGTTCCCCAGATGTTTACGACAGAATTGCCACTACTTCGTCCACTTTCAAATTGGTACTCTTTCGGAAACATGAAATAAGTGGATTTCGAATGTCTGGCTGCACCCAATTTTCGCAACACAAGTTGAACTTTTCCTCCGAGAGATTGACCAAATCAACAAGAAACATGCCTTCATAGTTGCTGGGCCACGAATCAAACCTCATACCAGCGTCGGTATTGCAATGAAACTCACAAATTTGCTTCACCAAGATTTCTAGTGAGAGGATACATTAACTTGACCCTAGTACTGAGTCTGACTGTATTGACAATATTTGCGTCCGTGTTTCAAACAATCTGGTCTGTGCTGTTTCAAACTGCGCCTTGTGCTGCTACAACAGTACCTGCAATTGTTGAAGACTAGCTGCAATTGTAGAGTTCGTCTGGAGTTCTCCGTCGCCACCGCTGTGTTTCTAGCCTTCGATCTCTTCTAGCTAGCGCTTCAATCCAACGGGAAAAAGCGAAAGTCACGACTCGGCTGAAGGTGCATATTCTGCATTAAATAACGACTATATTCATAAGTCAAATGTACGTTCCATTATGGACATCGCGGTCCTGCAATTGCTTGTGATTTTGATTCGTATGATGCGAACGCGTACTAGCTGGCTGGTTTGCTACGATACGCCATATTTGGTCATCCGAGCGCGTCCAGACACAGGCACGAGCGCACTGGATTTCGCCAGTTGTTCACTTGACCAGCAGTAAGTCTGCTGAAGGGAGCCGTATTTTGTCAGCTTCTCGCATGACTCATCACATGCCCGTCCCTGCTGTCGGCGTTGTAGCGCCGTAAGTACTCACTCTATCTGAACGACCAACGGCCACACTACAAAAGTGTGAAAACGAACATCACTGAATGTGGAATGCTAGTTGGACTTTCCCAACCTTAGACTGGAACTGTATTCGCAAGACGGCATACCACCCCGTGGTTAAAGGCTAAGTTGAGAGCTTCCATAGACGAATAAGAGACTCCCTTTTCCGATGCAGACTAGTCCAAAAAACACCTCGCCTTCCCTTCCAGGTATTTGCATTGGCATTCAAGCTGAGTTGCAGTGCGCACCAGCAGAGCTGATCTAGGGTGCAAAAGTTAAGATATCGGAGTAATTCTCACTTCGCTCATCTTTGTGTCAGTTTCCTGAACTGACACCGGTGTTCGTTGCATTCTACTTCTCTTCGTGAGCACACCAGATGCACGGCGAACACACTACATCCACGTCATCGTCCGCATTAACGCAGTGTTGCCTTCTTCCGACACCCTACACTAGCCCTTGCATTTCTGTAATGAACAGCAAAACGTTTCACCTTAGACAATGATGATCACTAAATGACGGATTAAGATTACATACTTCGAAGTCTCATATCCGGATCCTCCTGGTCCACCCTTACAAAAGCTCTCACCTGTGGTGATCAAATCGCCATATAGTTGAAAATCCTTTAGCCCCACCTAACCATCTGTCCACGTAGCACCAGCCATAGCTAACTAAACGACGAGTCGGGGATGTCAAACTTATAGCCAGTCTTTCGAATTTTGTCAGTGTCCGTTGTTTTGATTAATCAGAGATGGTATATCTTTACTACCCACAATCGGTCAGTCAAGTGGGTAAACTGAAAATCAAAAATGTGTTGACATTTCGTTGCACACAATCGATCCGTAACTTAGTCAACACAAGGTCATTTGCCACAACCGTGTCTCAACCCTTTCTGTGTCCAGTGTTCCAGAACTCGGACACCACCCCGCCGGAGAATCCAGTATGCTCGGGGTCACCAACTGATAGCTTGAGGCCAATCAACATGGATCTAAGAGATAAATATTTGCCTTTTGCGTTTGAAGGCGGAAAGCGACTTGGCTACATGGTAAAAGCGAGAATGTGTGGAATTCTCCGTGAGACGAGTGTCGCACTATAGTGGAATGGGGTGCGGTGTGGGGAGTGATACTTACTAAGTGCAACGTTTTGGAAACAGCGGAGGAAATGTGAACGACTATTTTCCGCAAAAGCCTGTTTCGCAGTTCGACGGGCTCGCCAAGATCACCGAAATATGACAGTACAGACCACACACAAATAACAAATAGTCGAAAACAGATAAGTTTAGGGAATTCCGCGTACACCCACATTGTGACTACAATGTGCGCATCAGTTGTGGCCCGTACCTACCAATCATCATTTCCCTTGCCCCAACCTGACGTGTGCATCGAGGCATTTACCTATGGAAACCTTTGGGTGAACTGGAAAACAATTACTGTTTTGGCACTATGTTCTATTCTACCTCGTTTATCCTTTCACTCTTCAATTATTCACTTGTTTTAATAAATGCAATTCCCTCTACTCTGTAGTGTCCATCCTCTGTAGGTCTACGTACAGCACATGAGTTCAGTCGTCCTAATGCATCTACGTCATGCCATAGTTGACACTTCTCCCGCCATCGAATGGTGGAATCGCGCAACACAGTGGCCAGTGAGCCGCGCTGCACCACAACTAGCTATCCGGTCATGTGTGGTGCCGATATTCACCTGGGTATAGGAGCACAAATCCCTGCTTACAAAACTAGACCAAGGTCGCAAGTCCCTCAATTGACCGACTGAGTACGTAGTGCTGACGAGTTCTGAAAAGATGAAACAACCATTTAATGCCACACCGCAAGCTTGCAAGTACCTGACTAAGCCCACACAAGTTACTTGATTCTCTAATAATGAATGCTTTTTGGAATACTATACACCGATGCCTCACAGAAGAAACACTGCGGACCTCTGTACATTCTGTGAGCAAAGAAGGCTAAACGCAGTGACCAGACAACAATCGCCAACTATAAGAATTGATAAAAGTCAGCGAAAAACAGTGTCCACCGCTGAGGACCAGGTGTCGGTGAAGATGACTGCAGTGGATTAACCCGAAGTAATTTAAAGGGACATTAATACTCATGACTTACAGTTGGATGGACGGGTGGCCTAACGGGCTGTGTACAAGCGTAGATACAGGTGGTGGAAGGCGATAATGTGAGTCTAATTGCAACTCAGACATTATCCGAAGCAGAAAAAGGTTCGCTCGACAAGTTAAGCGCGCATACGGTAAGGCCCAACCAAAACAGATTCCAAGTTTAAACTGTTGGCCGCGGCACAGGGCATTTGTGAAGACCCAATTACAGAGATGATCAAAAGTTGTGGGGTAACTTTCGGTTCCCAGACCGAGATTTGATATTTTCTCCATTTGACAACGATATTAATGCAATAGAAATGCTTTGAGTAAACCAACATATGAGAAGAGAGATAGACACTAGCATTTGAAATCAGGTCGCAAGAGAAAAAACCAAAGCTGTATAGATGAGAAGACCAAGGAGCGAAAAATGGACGTTTTGCAGATGGAAAACGCAGGCATCAAGGGGGAGAGCCGTTTAGTGGTATCTGATGCCCGGTTACTAGCCTTAACTGACGGGGCTAAATAGACACATTCGCCGAGGTAAAGAAGCAAGAAATATTCGTAGCACCGCGGCGGTTGAAAGGATGAGAACCAGTGAGAAATACGTCGCAGTTGAAGACCTGTGAGGACTGCGCGATTTATAGATAGCGGCTTGGGCGAGAGAGTAAAGGTGAAAGCGTAATCCTATGGGTGTGCACACACAATAGAAGTTTTCACATACCAAATACCTTGTGGCGCAATCAAAAGCGGAATTTTTAATACCATAGCTCCTGTGGTGGTTAATAGGCAGGCGGAAAAACAAGAAAATACAACAGTTGAGGTCAAAGAAAAACGATAGGCCCCAAAACGACAAACAACAACAGAGAAGAGAGGCGTGGTCCGCAATGACAATTGCGCGGGGCCCAACCGGTCATTGCCAGCTGGGGTGGGTGTAAAACCATAGTTTTCATTTACAACAGTCGCTTACAGAGAGACAACCAATCACTGGACTCGGTACGGTGCAAACACCGTCATCACCCTTATGTTAGAATGTGAGAACGGTGTTTCCACGAATATTATGCCATAAAGGCTTTGACTTCGGTCCTGAACGAAAACTATGTATGAAGGCATAGAAGTGAACAGAGTAAGCAGAGCTCACAGCACTCCTGCGTTCTAGGGGTTTCCGAGGTCAGCACAACTGGGCATGCTAGGCATCAATGGGGGGGGGCAAGGATGTAGACTTGTTGCCACAGCCGCGATAACCAGTAATGATTACAGGTATAACAAGGATGTTACAAATGGGTGCTCCAAGTCTCTGCGTGCTTTCTCGATTCAGCGTCGGCGGACTAGGATAGCCTAACAACAGTCCATCCGATGGAAATACTGCAAACGGAACGTGCATTGCAGTTTATGGATGTTCTAGCCCCTTAGTAGAATAAGTGTTAAACAGTGAGCAGTCTCGCGGTGGTAGTGTGATTTATGATCCTAAAGATGTCCGCCCAAGTGTTGGCTTACGTTAAATACCAATGTTTGAAAACAGACACAACAGAAGGGCGTATCGAAAGCAACGTACTAAGGGGAGGTTTATTGTAATGGCAAGTGATGCGCAGGCATCAAACCATGCCGAGCTATACAAAAGGAGCTCCTGCCATTCTGCACTTCTCTCCCAGTAAGCACATGGATAAGTTGTGAAACTGTAGTCGAAATACATCGATGTCCGATTGAAGAAAGGACGAGCGATTTGTGAAGAGACACGCATACACGAATTCACAAACACATGGTAAAAGAAAGCCACAAAAAGGACAAGTCGAAAACTTTGTGGTCGGTTTCGGCAGAAAGGAGTGTAAATGAATGTGTAAGCCGAACAGGGTGCACATGCATTGAGAGTTACGATGAAAACAAGAGGTGCACGACAAAAAAGGAACCAAGGTAAAACGAGGGGTTGTGGAGTGAAAAGACGGTGTGATCAGAAGTCTGTCGGAACTTGAGGATAAGACGGGCATCGTTCCAAAACAAGTTAAAATACGTCCTCCTTCTTCTGAGTGCCATCAAAAGCATCGGCCCGACATAAAGGGCATGTGCGTTTATTCTGAAAGTCAAATATAAAAGACACATGTAACAGAATCAGCAAGCAATCATTACCACAAGGAAACATACCCTGACCATGTATCTTAGTGAGGTTGCAAAAAAGAGTGAAATACAGCGGTGTTTGAGAGGCTAATAATAATTCCAGGATGAAAGAACGGGCTTCGCCGTGATAAACAGGAACTACAAGGAACCGAACGGCAGGATTGGGTTGCATATCCTAAAGGAACACTAAATAAAATATATTTACAAATTTCACTGTTGAACTGATCGATATACTAACAATATCTTCTATTAAGGTGGCTAATTTGGCGAATAACGGAAAGTTCCGTGCCAAGTCATTAGTCAATTAAAGCAGTCAACCAAACAACACATGAGGGCCACCAACGCTGTTTAGGCCATCCACAGAAGAGGGACAATGAAGAAGGCGCAACTACATAAAGCAAAGCATGAAGCTGTTGCTTCTCGTCAGTATGCAAAGTGGTCTATCAACATGCATGGGAGTCGAAGCAACCCAAGAGCATATCAACGAGCGTTTACACATCTAAATTGAGTAAGCTATCTATTTTATGCTTCATTAATTACGTGATTATATCGCCAAGATAATGACACCGCAGTGACCGTGCATTTGAAGCGAAAGTCTCAATGGCACTGGAGTCGTAAACATGCAGGGTGGATACAAAAGAAAGGGTCCAAACTTTGTAAATCAAAGAGTAGAAAGTACAGTGCTAGCAGAGAATGATTTTATCCCTAGGGGATGAAAGGACACCCCTACAGTGGTAGATCAGGATAGCACAGTTGGAAATGACGTAAAAGGAACAGCTCCCCGAACAGGATCGCTGAGTGAACAGCGCCATAGGTAATCGGAATGTAAAAAAAAAATATACGAGCAGAATGATTTTTAAACACCAGTCCTATAAAAAGTGACCAGGTGATGCGGATTTACCTTCAGCCATTTGTCCACACATGCTACATGATACTCGTGACGACATCTTAAAGTTCGCAGAAGATCCTTAGGCTTGTAATCTTCCAAGCAAATCATACACCGTTCATCAGCTGTTGCAAAACATTCGGAACTTTCGGGCCCATCGGGTATTGTCGAGTCCGAGTTAACCTGGCCTCGATATGACCGGGTAGATAAGGTATCTAGCTCTTCCCTGCTAAGACCACGAGAGCGGTTTGTACTGGATTCCAACTGAAAGGCCAATTGATACAACGTGTCGACACTGGCTGCAGCAGCTGCAGCTGCAGCAGCCACGGCAGCGGCCGCAGCAGTTGCCGCAGACGTTCGACCTCCACCAAGCGATGAATTATGGTTGAGACCAAACTGGGTGTTAACCGGGTTTTGAAGATCGTTCAGCAAACTGGAATGACGGCCGCTGGAAGGAACAGCCAAGAGGAAAGGAAATAGTTGCGTCAGGTAGGCTGGAGAAGCTATGCTGGTGTTGCTGAATGGATTGCCCGCAGAAGTGTGCGAAGGGATCGATGAATTATGAAGGGTCTCGGAATTAGCCCCATAGTGGGGATGGTAACAAGAGGGCACGTAATTGGAAGGTGGTGATTGAACAGTGCTCATACTCGTTGGATAATAGAGGTGAGCGTGCAAGATTGGAACCGGTATGGATGGGGTAAGTGCGGATGGTGGGGTGGAGAGACCAGACATCACATCTGTAGGAACATGATTCGTGTTTTGTTGTTGTAATGCTGCTGCTGCGGCCATGGCGACCGCAGCCAATGCCACAGCAGTCGAACTGGTAGGCTGCAGAGCTGTTGAAATATTTGTCAGATGAGAGTTCTGAGTGCGGTAGATAAAATCAGGAGGTGCAGGAGAGGATGGTAATGTGGAACCAGCAAGAGGCTGGGATGTGATGGGGTGGTGAGGAGCCAAAGGAGGAGTAACCGCGGAGGCCACACGAGTGCCAGTTGCGCCACCAGAGGAGGCGCTCACGACCACGCTAACATTGGATCCACCAGCGGTGGCTGTCATTGCAGACGGATAATATGGTAACGAGTAAGGGTCCTAGGAACGAAAAAGATGAACAGTGTGATACAAGAAAGACAAGAGGTATGGTTTGAAACAATGAGACAATGGATATACCTCGGAATAGGACGACCAATTGCGTTTATGGACAGTTGCAAAGACTGTTAACATAGGGTGAGAGCTACGCACGAGGATAGTAGAACGCAAAAGGTACGTTTCCCGTCCACCGAGAAATGAGACGGAAGGCAGGGCACTAATAAGGGAATTAGCGGTGGCCGTACACGTGCTAGACGCGGAACACGAAAATGACTGGGACAATGTCGAAATAATCAAGAGGGGACTACGATAAACAAGCCAACGGTTGATTGCTGAGACGACTGGGATAACTAAGACTACTAACTGTGTGAACAGAATGAACGGAGGGGAGTTATCAAACACGCGGCGAGCTGTCTTACCCGGCCAGTCAGAAAGGGTGTCGGCGGACAAACTCAGGTTGGAGCATGAATCAGCAACGACATGAAGAAGAACACCTCACTTGTGAACGACCGGTGACGCGAATCAATGAGGAACGCTCTATGCTTTTTGTTACACTAGAATGGTCACTTAACCAATTGACCTGTAACACTATTATCCAATGATTCGTGGTATTTCTTGCCATCTTCGCCCTACTTTCCCATAAAAAACTAAGCCAACTGTGCACCGATTCAACTAACCTGAAGAAGCTCTTGCGTCAAGAAGGAAACGTTGCCACAATAAAAACCTACAAAAACCGATTTGTATTTAAAAGCTTATGAAATAATGAATCGATTCCGGAAATAAGTGGGGGCCCAAGCACCGTTGGATTCTCATGTAGTGATGAATGTAGCGCACTGAATAAGTCAAAACACAGGTAAGTCAAGGCAACATGGCCACCGCGTAAGGTAGATGAAGAGACGCCTATGGCACAGTGCACGAAAGAAACCAGAGAAGAGAACATGTGAAGAGCAAGTCAGACACGCGAGCTAATCTTAATCACTGCGACCTTGGAACGTTCCAAAATTTCGACTGAACTTTCAACCCATTGTACAGTCCGCTAGCGCTATGAATGGATTGAAGTCAGTATTGGTTTGGCATATGTCACAGTCGTAATTGAGTAAGATTGCCCGTCTACTTTATGATGGTTTCGCTATATTAAACCGCGTTTGATGTCGCCATCCATACCGAACTTGCATCCCGGAAACAGTAAGAGAGAAAGGAGCTAACAGAAAACCAAGGTCGCGACATCATAGTATCCTTTCTATGGACAAACGTATCGTCAGTTTCACATACCTTGAAGATCAAGTGGTGAATAACGAACAGCAATCACACGAGATGTGTTCATTGTTTGTACACAAAGAGAATCGAGAATTATATGATGCAAAACTATACGCAAATGAGTCCTCCGGTGAACATGCTCAAAGGGAATAAATTTGTGTGCAGCTTAATCCGGAGACAAGAGAGGCGGGAAATAAAGTAACTATAGGCAATGTTCAGCGGTTTGTTACACATCTCGAGGAATAGTCAAACCGGTATACCGAAACTTCGACATTCCTCAAACAATAACACGCCAAATTCAAGAAACGCGCCATTATATATATATATATATATATATATATATATATATACACCCCATGCTGAGACTGATGTTGCATGGTGTTTCTTCACCGCAGTTGGGCTAAACCAACTTACACTTAAACTAGGTCTTTTTAGGCTTTATAAATTTCATTCCACTTTACTTGGTTTGTTCTGCCTACCTGAATAATCTTCTATTAACTGGCCACCTTGCTTATGCTAACTGTGGTTATCTGCGTTAACTGTACTGTGCTTGTAGCATTTTTTGACTAACTTCTGGAGATTTTGCACTTATCGCGGATTCTTTGCTAACCAATTTACCTCATATGCTAATTTAGCGAACAGCTATGTCGGCGCAGCCGTATTCTTTAAAAGATATATTTTATTTGATAATGTTATTTTAAGTGATTGGCTGTTACTTGACATCCCCGGTGTGGCTGCGCTTGATGTGCATGTTGACAAGGTGCCTACCTGTCTATTACCCACTACATCGTCCATACTGGTTCCAGGAGACAGTTTGTAGTTGCTGGAGGGAACGGAGTGCACGGTCCTTGTGGCCGTGCTACGCTCGAAGGGTGGTTCCATGTACTCAGTGTGGAGCGGACTACGGTCCAGCCACAGTCTTGTGTGCGATTGATTTCCAAACATAGTGTGGTTGTGTTTGACTGTGAAGGAGTGTGGGCTGGCTCCGTTGATGAAACGCGGCTCCCATCCATATGCCTCCCGGTCTTATTCCTTCGAGTTTACACTGGACATAGGGTGTGGTTGGAGCTGTGGGTGGTGCAGCGCAAGCCACTCATTGTCCCTCTGTAGGCACAGGCGTCCTGTGGCTGGCCACAGTGACAGGCAAATCCGAAACTAGATGCCGCCAAGTATCTTTTTGTTATACATAAGCAACAAAGGTTTTATCGAAATATGCTGCAAAATTTGATTTGCTAATTTCGGCATCGCAAGAGAGGAATACATATATATATATATATATATATATATATATATATATATATATATATATATATATATATATATATATATATATATATGATCTCTACAGGAAATCCACAGAACTACAGTGCATACCAAGGGACTATGAGTGGCTTGCTCCCCACCACCCACATAACTTATATACAGTACAAACCCAATGGAATAAGTTTAGTTCTGTTGATCAACCATGATCCGAGCACCGAAGTGCGGTAAATCCAGTTTCCATGACTCACATCGCAAGGAGAACGATAATATAAAGCAACGACAAGATAGTGGGCCTAAAGGCAAATAAAATGTAAAGAAAATGGAAACAAGAGTGAAGTATGTTGAAATAAGCAGAGTGGAAAGAAAAATAACAACCAAATGCAAGAAAACGAATGAAGGAACGCCACTGACTGCACCATGTCTGATACGGTCTCCAACCATTGGTGTGGACCATCCCGAGGCCCCTATCCACGAAGACGGCACGCACCAGCCTGACCAAGTTTCTCAGTCAATTTCTTTAAGTCTTGATGCCACGCCATGGACTGCCCACCTCGCGGTTTCGCCCCACTTGGTGCAGCCACGGCGTACAATGCACGCCGAGGAAGCAGGTCAACGGGCATACGGAAGACATAGCCTAGCCAACGTAAGCGAGTAAGATTTAGCAAACACGCGAATGAGGCACCAGAAAACGTATTGCCAAAAACCTACCGGCGGACCTCAGCGTTGCTCATCCAGTGTTCCACCAGACGTGACCAATACTCCGCAAACACCGGTGGTCAAACACGGCCAAGCGTTTAATATCTGCGCCGCGGACTGGCCAGGTCTCTATTCGATACAGTAACACCGGCCTTACCACAGTGTTATACTCCTTACCTTTCACTGGCAGACTGATATCCGGCCGTCTACAAAGAAGTTGAATCTCAGGAAAGTCACAAGGGCCTTGCTGGTACGCGAAGTGACTTCCTCAGTGATGTGACCACCAGAGACAGTTTCCCGTAGACCCTTGTCCAGCCCCAGAAGCTACAGCAGAGACTGTGTAATGTAAAGGAATTTAGCTGGCACGCCCATCATGGAGAAGCGGTGTCACAAACTGTCGCGATCAACAGTCGATGTCAAGGAAAACCACCATTGTCGGTCATTTGTATGTTTCTCTGCTCTAGTACTTGGCGAAGAGGAAATATGTGGTCGACACATCCACGACCAGGGCTGAAGCCAACCTGGCATTCAGTGAATCGGTCCCCGGAGGCCAGTAATTCGTCGGAGAATGATACCCGCGAGGAGTTTAGAGGCAATGGAAACAAGGCTAATACCTCGGTGATTTTCGAAAAAGTACGCTGACCCTTCTTTAAGATGGGCACGACAGTTGGCAGTCGCCAGTATGAAGGTACCTCTACACAGTTCCAAATTGTGTTAAATAGAGTGAGTCCAGTCAACAAACAGTCACCACCATCTTTCAGCAAAGATGGAGTAAGATCGTCGTGTCCAGGAGCTCATGTCGAATCTCTTCCAAAGTAGGGGGCGTGACATCGACTTCCCATGTCGGCTCAGGCGATTCAGCAAGCGAGGTCACAGTAGGCCTGCTGAAACGCTCTTCAAAGTGTCCCGTCCAACGGGCTAGTCGACGACTCTGAGAACGGGTTAGCTGCTCGTCTTTCTCAGCTATTGTTTCGCCAACTGATAACTTTATCGGACCCCTGTTCCGGATTAGCTCCAATAGCACTGGCTTTCTCCATCTTATGGGCTTTTGCCATCCACCTACGTTCCCGGTCGAATCGAAGACTTCTTGCGATGCGTCGTTTCAGAAAGTTACGGATACGATGAAACTCGTTGCCCATCGGAACCTGTTTCCGTGCTTCGATCAAGCTGAGATCCATTCGCAATTACGTCTCAAGTAGGGTGCAAAGTATGCGTCGATGGAATAAGACAGAGGCATGTGGATGGGAGCCACGATTCATCAACGGAGCCGGCCCACATGCCCAGTAGTAACATCCTTGTATATCTATGTATGGAATCATGCGTACCAGATGTACACACGGCGGTGGTTGGGCCGTAGCCCGCTCCATGTTGGAAGGAACGACTTTTTGAGCCTAGTATGGTCTCCAGGACCGTGCACTTCGTCCCCACAACAAAGATTAGCTGTCACCTGGAGCCAGCAATCGAGATGGAGGGGGTCAGGCAGGTAAGCTCGTTGTCACCATTCACACGAAACGCAGTCACGCCGGGGACATCAAAAACTTTAAACAGAATGTAAAGGAAAATAAACATGTAAAATCGACAGGGAATATGCAACATAACAGAATTGAGCGAATCCAATAAAGTGGAATACTCTGCATCGAAATTAACAGAATATGCGGGCGAGCTGAGTTACCCATACTTATACTCACACTTAAAGAAATCAGTTGAAAATGCGTCCAGCACTTTTGAATTGTGCGAATCATCATTAGTCGTGTATTAATTCTTGTGGTACTTACACTTGAACAACCTTTGTTTCTAACTACTGCGTAATTATAGTTCTTAATGTAAGACCTGGAGATGGTTGCATCCCATATTAGTGAGTAGTGCACATCACAGTAATCATACTACTTGCCGAAATAAGGCTGTCTATAACTTAGTGTTAACGAAGGCCACAATGACTGCTCAACCGTTCAGATTCCCATACACAAAAACTCGTCAATTAAAGCTCATCACATTGTCCATATGTTCCAAAGCTGGACCTCTTCGCAGGGACTATGAGCGCTACACTGCATAGTCTTTCATGGCAGCCTTTGAGTTGACACATCATGCAATGATTCTAATATAGCTTCCATTGTTGCTGAATCGCAGGTACCTAAATATACGTTTAATCCTTGTTAAAAAAGGTACCAATCAGATCGCGTAAACGGTCCACCTCTTATCCACTGTGGTACCAGGTAATCTTGTTTCACATACTTGGCTAAATCCGAGCTTGGATACACCATCCAAATAATCCAGCAAAGAGAAGGAGCACGAAAATCAACATGACTTAAAAGGAAGACAAAACCAAAGGGTTTGATGAAATGCACGTGTAGTTCCAAGATCACGCTGCGGAGAAAACCAGATCGATGCTCCGGAGGAATATCGAGCAAAAGTTAAGGGTGGCATACCACTGGCCGACAACTCGGCGCAGTCCTCGTAGTTTGTGTAGGGAACTAACATGGGCATTCAAAATGGACGGGAACTAGAAGTAGCGGAACAGAAGATGGAATCATCCGATCCCAGAGAACCAAATATTAGAAGCATGTATTACAAGAGGCCAGAACCAGCTCAAGTGGAGGAGTGTCAGTGAACAGACAAGTGTTGAGGTTCAATGAGATTTCTGCACGCGGAAGTAGGCATGTGGTCGGGTCGCAACACTCCACTACAACGGGAACGGATGTCATTTGGTGATATTTCAGATCGTGAGAAAGACAGTGGTGGAAGTCAATAATGTAGATTGACTAATTGACAGAATGGAACAAAAGCGACAGATAGCGGTAGAATAACAAGTGCAGCTGTTGAGCGTCCCAGAGTATATATCAAAAGCTAGAAGCGTTTTTGCTAACCTTCGCCACATATATCGCCGGTGCGACATCACTTTCTCCATGAAGGGTAGAGTGTACAATGCAGCTGTTCGTTCAACTCTTCTTTACGGCTGTGAAACGCGGCCCATTAGATCAGCAGACATAAGGGGGCTAGTTACGTCCGATCACCGGTGACCTCACAGTTTTGCTCATGTCTGATGCGAACACCGTGTGAGCTATGAGCGTGTTCTACGCCTCGTTTATGGAACATGAAGAATAAGTGAACTGCTCGGCACCGTTATATCACGCACCAGGCTCAGATGGCTGGGCTTCGTGTTGCGCACGCCAACCCACCGGCTTCCGCGACGTGCCTTGTTTGCGTGTCGAGATGCATACGGCAGAAGGGAGGGGTGGCCAAGCTATGAGTTGGTCAGGAGAAATAAAGGCTCCTAGTTCGAAGTTGGCCTCGATTGGAGCCTTTTGGCTCCCTGCTTGGGATCCGAAAGACGATGAACACGTTTTGCTGGATAAACTTGTTGACATGGCTAGGATCCGACCTCAATGGCGTCCGTTTTGCGAGTTTCTTTGTTCCTCCCCATCCCGCCTAGCCTCACCCTCCAACCATGATATCATTTCTTAGCATAATATAAATTTTGCATGGCATAATTTCTTTTGCTGCACAGTATTCGGTTGGTAGCTTTCGGGAACGATACCTATCCGTTACTGGTAGCTCAGCTGGCTTACATCTGTGGTACGTTTTCTTTTTGCTCTTTTCGCATCTACTGCGGCACAAGAGCTGAGGTGTTTTCCATCTCCAGCTAACGAGTATAATAATGATGAGGATGTTGAGCGTTCTCAATATGTCTCTAGTGCAACAAAGTGATCCGAATGAGGTAACTTACGACACGTGTCCTAGAAGGGTTCCAGTCTACTTTGGTGTGCCTTAGCACACCGAAAATAATGTTCAAATGCACAAGTGTAAACAATAAACCAGATGAATGACGAAATCAGGAAAACAATGGCACCCACCTGCCGCTGATTCACTAAACGTAGAAACTGGAAAAGTGTCTGTATGTCGCGCGTCGTAGACAACGTGGGAAATCGTGAGGTCGAAGACAGAGACGGAATTGTTTGGATGGGAAGAATGGTAGCAGGATTCAGTGAGTCAGCCACAGACAATCCGGAATTGATGAAGAGGTGAGAGGGTGGGAGTTGTTGCGGTAAACTGACTATGACATCGGGTGCACAGCCACCACGAGCCAGCTGAAACGCCGATGACGAGCACTGATTGAGGGCTGCCGCATTCAACGCAGCGGCGACTTCTGATGGAAGCGTTACAAGACCTGCATGAGCCGATTGTGACAATGTGGCCACCTGATAAACGCCCGTTGTCGCTGTTGGTATAGCAAGCACTGCACTATCCAAGTTATGAGTGGGGGGAACAGACAACAGTTGAGCCGGCGGGAAATGTGGAGCCAAGATGGAAGACGGAACGCACGACAAATGGTTGGTTCGAGAGGGATTCAAATTAGAACTGAGAGCTGCACAAGGAGAAACTGGTTCCAGGCAAACAGGCGCAGTAAGAGAGTCCAAGGTAGAAGGAATCGCATTCAAGGGTCCACCAAAGTGTATGAAAGCAGCGTGAAGGTGCTGTGGAACACTTACTGAGTTGCTTCCCTGAGAACCATAAAATAAATTAGCAGCACTAGGGTGCCCACGCTCTAGAGTAGGGATACTACTTGACAAGCCGACTCCGCAAGGAATGGACACCGGCTGGTCAGTACCTGGAAAGAAGTTAAGAACATATGTAGGTATTAATAGGGTGTCACAAGGAACGACGCTGAGAAAAGGTTCAGGAAAAGATGTCCAAGAAATGAAATAAAAGTAGAATGTTCCGGATAACAGATGCAAAAGTTCGACGAAACGATAGGATGATTTGGAAAAGAGAGAGGTTCGGATTAGAAGGACTGTCCAAGCTTAGATTGCACGAACACTACTATATACATAAAAAATAGGAAATGGCTCACTGTAATGAGATTGACCAGTAGAGATAATGCATCCTGTGGACGAGTCAACTTGAGCGGAAGATGAATCACGGGGATCCGATAAGATAGCATTCCCATTAAAAGACAGTCTTGGTGGAAGATGGGTTCGAAATGAGAAAGGATTAAAGTGTCCTTCGGTAGTGCCTTCGCACAGAGAGGTCGGTGGGCTCGGGTTACAACGAAGTGTTGTGGGATCTACACCAGCTCTGGAAGTAGAAAGTACGGCAAGCTGCGGTTCCTGACAGCTTGCGTGCTGTGAATAGTCAACTGACTGACGGTGGTGTACGACGACGGCTGAAACAGCTTGTGCTGCTGCAGCGACAGCGCGAGCAGCAGCAGAGGCCACGGCAGCAGCGGCAGCCACGGTTGTTGCTTCATCGGATTGTGTACAAGAGGGCTGTGAAAGGGAGTTAAAAAGGTGTTACGAGAGGGATGATAGCCACTGGGGGAATCTCACAATAATAGATGTGGATGAAATGCATGGGTTTAGTAAAATGATCCCATGCCCATCGAAATTGGCTTGAATATGGTAAGATAAAACTGATCTGGAGTAATTAGCAAGTGCGGAAAGTTCAGAATCAACAGGATGAAGGTTCGCGTACAAGTAGAATGAGTAGAGAAGGGCAGTAAAAGTGAGAAACATGATGCAAGTAAAGAGACGAAAATATAAGGGTGCACAAATGTTCATATAAAGGGGGACAGACTTACACCGTCGCTACTGAAAATTGCATTCTCCGAGCAAAGACCATAACGATTGGTCCCTGAAGAGTAGTCGGTGGCATTTGTCGACTGAGTTCCACCGGTATAAGAGGCAGATAGAGAATTGCCATCGAGCACCGCTGATGTTTCTACGCGGGTTACAACAGAGCAGCTTCGTTGCCGAGTATTGGCTTCGCTGATTACGATGTTTGCGGCTGATAATTTATTCAACAGAAGATAAACATAAAGAGGCAAATAGAATGACTTACTAAAAAAATTTCTCAAGTTTGAGAAGAAAAGAAATCTAATTGCAGTACTGAGTGAACAGTGCGAAAGGGCATAGGTGGTTAGGCAACATCAAATGGTGCAAGGGCGATCATGTGGGGTAGCGCAGTTGAAAGCAACAACAGTGTAACGGGACAGTAAAGTTCACGGAGAGTGGATGACAGATAAAAGCAGTGTGAACAAGCACGAAATGACTCGATTTAGAGATTGGGGTGCGTGACAAATCAGGACATAACTTCCTCAATATGTGATCTTGCATCTTATCTGAACCGCATCTCAGACTCCACAGTACAGGTAATTAGGGCGAGCGAAGAATACAAATGAGATCGTCACAGATCTCAGTGGAATATTAACCAGAGCGTCAACTGTTAACTACTACGCCCCGAGTTTCCCTGCCCAGCTCAAGCTATCTCCATCTGATGAATACAAACGAGGAGGAAACCGTCAGCCGTTGAGTGTCAGTGCTGGGAGGAGCAACACCGAATCACTTCTATTTCAGGTACGGGCCCTGTGATCGGAATGACTGAGGTCTCAATGGAGATTGCGTGTCGCAGTTTAGCGAGTACACCGAATGTAACTTTAAATGAGACTATCCATATAAAATTGTGCGACGTGTTTGTTGATAATGGCATAAAGCTTCCAAGACCGCAACTGGCGAAGCGAGTTGGAAACCTTCAATGATCTCGAGGACCAACCAGTGAGTGTGAGAAGAAGCAGGCGAAATGTTACGTGTTCAAGAGACGGATATTGACAAACGGTAGACAAAGGAAAAACACGTGGAGATAAAAAGGGGGAGAGTTAACCAACCTGAAGGTGACTTGTTTGATGCAATGGGATCGCTGACAACTAGTGAAGAGGAGATTGGAGCCAAGGGTTCCTCTTGAGTAGTTCTTGTAGCTCCAGGCGCACAATCAGGCGGAAAGCATTGTGATGTCGTTTGTAGGGGGCTTGCTGGGCCTGAAGATTGGAAGTAATCTAGCGAAAACAGGGAAAGTACGAGGCACATGAAAACATAATAAAGTAAAGCACTGCGTGGTTGGTACGTATATGAGGCAACTGTATTCAGGCACGGTACACTAATGAGTAACAGTTAGAACGCCGGGCACCCGGCGTACAAGTAAATAAGCAGCATTACGAGACGGTGCTGGTTTTGGTGCTATGCCGGTATCGACATTCTGCAACAACTAACGATATAAGGCGCATTTGCTGTTCGGATCAAGGGTAACTGGGTCACAATTAAACATACGGAGAATGGCAACAAGGTAAACATGGTACTTCTGAGCTATTTTCTCACTGAACGTACTGCAGGCGAATGGATAAGGAAAAAGATTCCACATATAAAGAAAGCGTTTTAGGTTGACAAAATCGACACAGTTGCTTCATACACACGCATTTTTCATAACCGTCAGATGCCAGAGAGCAATCGATTATGGTGTGTGCGTGGATACAATCGGACTACCGCGGCACCCATGACCAGATCAGTATAAAGAAAGCCAGGGTATCGAAACGAAGATTGAGTCGGAAACTCATTTGCAACATTAGACTGATTGTGTAGTCGGCTACAAGGTGTCAGCATGCGGAGCATAAAGCTGACGCGATTACAGCACGCGGACCTGGCACTAGAAGTTTGAAACCAGTTTTCGGTGATCTTCATAGCACACAGCCGGTAAGCACACCCCAGAAATAGTAACATCAGGAAACCTGTGGAAAAATTATATCATAAAAAGGAAACTGACTTGGGCGATGAACTTGTGGTTGACGTCTTCTTTGCCTCAATGCGTTCGAAGGTGGAACACGGTGATACTGTGTGTTTCGAGGTGTGGGTGGACTGGCGCCGCCACAAGGTAGGATGGCTGGCGCGCAACTGGGAGTCGGGATAGGGATCTGGTGGAATCCATTGTGGAAGGAGCTATGAACATCACCCTGCCAGTTCGGATGAATGAGATGTACAGCTGGGACGACAGGTGCAGATGATTGCATGCGAATGGCAGCCTCTAAAAGGTTGTGGGAAGTCACATTTGAAGAATGGATGCCTGGACCAGGAGCATCGCACACTGGACAAAGTGTGCAGTCAAGTAAACCCGGAGACACTCTTCTGCGTTTCGGTAACGTAGGATGAAGCATAGAATGATCGACCTGGGAAAAACAGTAGCAAAGTACTGATGGGTATTTAGAAAACGAGTGTTCAATTGGCAACACGCAGGCAAACTGTCTATCTAAGCAAACGCTGTACACACAGAGTAGTGGAATCGGCCCTTCTGCGTAAATTGGCACATGACCGATTTGTGAGGGGAGCATAACATCGAGGCAAAAACAGATGGAACCCAGCAAAGGATCAGATAGTCAATCGGATGTGTGGGTTTAACAGATCGCACGACCGGAAGCAGTGGGTACAGTCGCCCATCTAAATGGACGCGCCCCAGGTTGTTTAGGTAACCGGATCGAAGAAAGAACAACAGTGAAGCAAATCTCATGGTTATTAAAGACAGGCAAGTATAATGACCCTTTTGATTATGCCAAATTCATCAAAAGAATAAACAAAGTGGGAAATGAAAACAAGAATGAACACAACAGAGTGGAGAAGACATGGATCCGTTAAACGGAAGGGTTAAGTGTCAGAGGCAAGGAACCGAATGAAATACTGCAAAAGACCACATGAAAGTGCAGTAGCAGAAGCTTCCTATTGATACACAAACGGTCCACCTACAAGCATTTATCCAAAAAGCGGATAAGTAGTGAGGTGACTCGCTCCTTCGGTCAACGTCAAGGTATGAAGTTGAGTTTTGACGAACTGGTTACCTTGAGTTACCACCAAGTCAACCGTGATGACTGGAAACAACGTTCACCGAGCTGGAAGATCGGTGGGTATTCGAGCAGAACAAAGGATTCAGTGGGATATAGTTTCGTTGCCAGGGCATGAGAATTACTCAATCGGCATGTAACTCTTTGAAATAGACCTGGAACCGATCGAGAAACTCATGAGTTCAGAAAGGTGCAAAAATTAAAACACTGCCAATGAACGGTTTCTCACAGAGGATCAGGCAGGCTGCTTCACGTGTTTTCTTGTATCCTTGGACTACGCTGAATGAAACCTTTCGAGTGTCCTGGATACCACATCGCATTTGTCATGTCATAGAGACAAGACAGTCTAAGCATTCCAATGATCGCATATGAGAGAGGTCGATGACATTATTAGCTCACGACTCAACTATGGAAAAAATGTTGATGAGCCATAAACGCAACTCGCTTGCCTTGGAGCGCATGCGCATGTGATGAGGGAAGACAAGCCCTGCTCACAGGTTTATTACTATCAGGCCAGCAACATGTAAACCCGTCAACACCCACCTAAGGTTGACCGCGAACGAGAATACAACATATGCGTGACATTCAGGGCTACGTCATCATGCTTAACCAGAGAAGCATGGAACTGAAGTAGTCACACTCCAGAGAAGAACCCAAATTCAGCGCACACCTAGTAAAACCGGAGTGATGACTAGTGATGAATTCAATCATACGCATGCAATCAGTCATGTTATGAAACTAGGGGAAAGGCGGTACCATTTGATATACGTCATCAACGATGTACAGTTCAGAAGACAAGGACTGTCAGTAACTTGTATTCATCATTTGTGTAGTCAAAAGTATGGAAACCGTGGTGGTTGCTGATGAAGTGAGTCGCTTACCAGACCATGGACAAACTCTTTGCGGCGCTCCTGAAAACTATGCTTGTTGCACTGATAGTGTTGTCCAGCTCCATCGATGATGTGCCAGTCGTAATCAGTTTCAGAAGCACCGACATCTAGTACAAATGCATGTATCGTGTACACCAGTACCCTCAAAACGAAATGAGATTGTGAGTTCAAAGGGACCATGTTATACCAAGATACAGATGGTGATCGTCAGAATCGGATCGACGACCTACCGAAGGTACCTGCCTAGAATTCAGTTAGACTCCAACATCCTTCATATAGCGTTCATACTCTGGACTTCCATGAAGCGCCGAAGTTTCAAGTCACACACACAACACAAAGTTCCAAAACAAAGAGAACATCATAAAACGGATGTCTAAGATAGGAAGGAAAGCAACAAACGCGATGTTTCTGTGCACTTCCGACCAAATAAATCAATTTATTGTTGTCATAAGGCATAAAAAGTGGTAGTGTTAATAGAATGTATATTGGTCGCGGGTCAGATAAACTGCTTCTGGTGTAGCAGTAGCTGCAGTAGTAGAACCAACGGTCAAACAAACAGATATAGAGTCAGAAAAAACCATGAAAGCCAGTGGACGAAAGGTGGAGTCGCCGCAGCATCATCATTATAGCCCAGTAGTTAAAGATGAGCAACCCACTTCAGCTAATGTGCCGCAATAAAAACGGAACATTTGTTGTTATTCTTTCACACGTTATTTTTTCACTTTTTAATTGTTAGGCGTTAAGTATCCGAATCTAAACAAGTATGTACACAGATTTTCCACTGGTTTTGGTTACGAGCCATATCCTGAATGGTTTCGAGCCGGCGGCACTCTTCGTTCTTATGCCCAAAACCAGGCAGGCGTGTGGATCCAACGGCAGTAAGACATGAAGTCAATGGTTTCATTTGCTGTCGTCAGGTAGATGGTTGACCGCTATATGGTCTCTTCTAGTCGAGTCTTGCAAGAGCAAACAGAGCGTGATAGGGCAAACACTCAGCTGACATACGCAGGATGTGGCTCAGCAATCTTAAAAAGGCGCAGTGAAACCAGTTTGTTGAAGGGAAAACGCGTATTATCTAAGACACGACGTCTGACTTCACCGTTGCCGAGATGTTGTCACCAGCACACACGAACAGTTCTTCACAAGTACCAATTATCGAAGGCCGAGAGCTGGCGCACGTCATCTACGCGAACTGGTTATGACTCGCAAACATAGGGGAGCACCGCCTGAACTGCGGCATTGTAAACATGACACTTAACCAAGAGGGAGACATCCCGACGACAGCATAAGTGTTGCAGGTTGACAAACCCAGACCGGGCATTGGCGATACGGAGGGGCATTTCTTTGCTAATAGCGCCACCAGCAGACAAGAAACTGCCCAGGTACACAAAGGTGTCAACATGTTCAAGCCGTGTGCCTTCAAGAGTGCGCACACTAACGGGAGAGCGACAGTCCTAGAGCAGCACTTTACATTTCGACGAGGCGAAGCATATTCCGCACTTAGATGCTAAAATCGCCAAAGGATTAACAATAGTTTGCATACTCTGCGAGTCACCAGATAGTACGATGTCATCGGCATAAGATAAGTAGGTTACTCGCTTACCCCGTAGTACTTGCAGACCAAAAATACTGGTAACCCCCCAGAGCTCTCGACAGGACGTCTTCAAGCGCAAAATTGAAGAGCAACGGGGACAGCCCTGTCATACACTGCTATTGACAGCGAAGGGCGAAGAAGGATTGCCATAGACCCACACTCTGCCGGAAATGTGGAGGCAGAGTGCGCGCAGGATGGTTGTGTACTTTTCTGGGACCCCATTCCTTAGCAAGTAACGCCATAGCGCAGGTTCACCAACCGAGTCGAAAGCGGCACATATGTCTAAGAATGCAACGATGGTGTCAAATGTAGGTTCTTGGGTGACATGCATTTCTGCGAAAATGCTCCGTCAGGCGAGCAGTTGAGGTATTTCGGGAGAAACGCGGTCAACTACTCAAACATAAACATAAAAACAAGTGGTGTGGTGGCTCCATCCGTGAGTGACCGTAAGATGTGCCTCAACTTTGATCATGCCCTAGACCAATGAATGGGAGCAAAGCAAGCAATCCCATTGGGCAGTAGTACGGAGAAAATTGCAGCTCACGGACAGACAAGATTTACACCCGTTACGGTGATCTATAAATCAATCCTCTCGTTCTGAATACATTTAGCTACGTTTGGATAGGCTTTTCATGGTTACAAATGGCGAGGAATATCCTGCTTGCGGCAATAACAGTCGACAATGCAGCGGACAGTGGACATCAACGAATCTGTTGAAGTACCCAGTTGGCAACGATCGTGACTAGAATAGTGTGGAAGTTATGGTGTGCAAGCTGAGGCAAAGTACGTGAGTTTACAGAGAAGTCTGGGACACAGAAGGAATATAGGAAGTATATATAGGAGAGGGCAAATTACCGCAGGCTCTTCCACCGTGGCAGGAAATTGGCTGTCGATGAGACTTACGGGAACAGTCGACAACTTCGTCAACAAATATGGTTCATTGAGAGGAGCACTCAAGAGTACAGAACAGCTGGTGTGCTGCCTATAAGTAGCCATGTACACATGCGGCGTGGACGAAAAATATGACCAGTCAATGTGAAGGCTCTCATTTGTAGCTGAAACGCAGCCGCTTCCGTGTTAATCACGGATGGTAGTAAGATCCACAGCAACCGATTGACTCATCTGTCAGAACAGGTAGGAGGCCGTTACAGCCATACAGGGCAAAACGATCCGTGATATTCTGCAGGAACGATGGTCGCATTCAGTGTGACAGCGAGATGTCGATAGTGACATTCACTGGCACACATTCGCGTTCATCAACTTAATTTGAAACGGATGAGAAAGCGGCAAAAGGGTATATAACTGATTAGGAACCATACAAAAAGTGTATTTTCCTTTTTGTTCCTAAAGGTGGGGCAGAGTCAAGTGCATTACAGGCTGAACCGACCTTATCGGTTGGGTTTTTCGTTCCGATATATTCACTGAGAAATAACTTCCCTCGCACATAGACAGCTTACGTGCTCCGTAATTGAACACCTAATTTCGAGTCAGCATGTAAAGTGACGACAAGTGGCGTTTGACAAAGTCCTTTCGTTCCACCACTTCTACTCAATGTTATGGTACTCTCTGCCATTGCCGTTTTCGAAAGGAGTCCAACGATGCAGACATCCAGATTCTGTTACAAGGCAAAACTTGCTGATCAGAAGTATGCCCAAACATTCGTCTGTCGCGATACAGCCCATTCAAACCTGGAGAAACATCACAGACTGGTCCGATCCTTTGACATGCGCTCTGCACCCTCGAAGTGGAGAATGCTGTAGCAAGATCACCAATCGCCTGTTTGTTCTACGGTTCTTGAAAGTGAGGAATTGCACATAATTGGACAGTTGAGCTATCATGATGACTCTACTGGAAATGCCAAGTATAAGAATGCTGAAAGTGGCTCGCGAATTGTAAAAGTTAGAACTACGTTGGTCAGTCGGCGATACCGAATCAGAGCAGCAAGTCATTGACTTTTCAAGATCTCACCACAGCGAGCCATTCAGTTCAATGCAATTAGACAACTATGGTCCGAGCACCGAAGTGCGGTGCTACGACTCACATCGCAATAATAATAATAATAAATAAATAAATAACAACGGCAAGATAGTGGAGTTGAATGCAAATAGAATGTTAAGAAAATGGAAGCAAGGCGGTGCGGTAAGCTGATCAGAGTGGAAGGAAAATTTACAACGGGATGCAAAAAAACGAATGCAAGTACGCTACTGACTGCAAGACTGTGCCATGCCTGATCCGGTCTCTAACCATTGGTGTGAATCATCCTGAGAAACTCATTCATGAAGACGGCACGAACAAGCCTGAACAAATATTTTAGTCAATTTCTTCATGCTTCTGTTACGTTATGGACTGGCCACCTCGCGGTTTCGACCAATTCGGTGCAGCCACGGCGTATAATGCACGCCGAGGAAGTCGGTCAAGGCGCACAGAGAGGAGATGGCCTAGATAACGTAGGCGATTAAGATTCAGCAAACACTCGAGTGAGGCACCAGAAGACTTCTTGTCAAAAACCAACTGGCGGACTTCAGCAATGCTCACACAGTTCCCACCAGATGTGAGCAATACTCCGCAAACACCCGTGATCAAACACGGTCATGCGTTTAATGTCCTCACTGCGAATTGGCAAGGTATCCGATCAATGGAGCAACATCGCCTTTATTGCAGCGTTGTAAACCCTACCTTTCACTGACAGGCTGATATCCCGCTGTCTCCATAGATGGCTGAGCTTATGGAAAGCCACACGGGCTTTGCTGATACAAAAAGCGACTTGTTCATTGAGGTGACCACCAGAGGTGACACAGCTAGCAAGGTTAGTGAACCGATGCATCAGATCCAGTGGCTTTTCGATGATAGACAAAACTGGTAGTGGCGTATCGGTCCAGTCCTGTAGCAGTACTTTGCATTTTGAAGGTGTAAGGCACATACCAAAGCGTGCAGCACTACGCGTCAGTCTGTGAAGTAATGTTTGCACCGCAACTGCGTCATACCCAAGGAGGGCTATGTCGTCCGCATACTTAGGGTTTGTCAGTCGGTCCGCTGACAGAAATTCCAATCCGGAAGAGTTTGAAAGAACAGTCATTCATGATCAGTTCGATCACAAAATTGAAGAGGAAAGGAGATATAGGACTACTCTGACGAATCTCACTTGTCGTGGGGAACCTGTGATAGGAGTATCCTATCAGAATGAACTGATGGTTCAAACGACCGAGCCAAACAACCGATGGGAGAGGCATGTAACGGATCCGATCATTGGACACGGTTTAGTCATTCGTCTGAGTTACTCACTGTTTGTTTAACTGAGTCAAAGGAGGAACCTCACCGGCTCAGATGGGTCGTTAGTTATGGATGTGAACGGAGAATTTATATCGAAGAGTTTGGTTTGCCAAACGTGCTGTAATTTTCGCTGAGTTGACTTTTCCGAATAAAAGCTTGCCCCTGAAGGACTGAGTTTGCGACATAGTGTCAGGTAAGACTAAGACGAACCTAACCAATGGCACTAGCATACTGATAGGATCACCCATGACTATTCAAATGCATGCCCTATTGAAAATGGATGCACGGAACTTGGCAAGTAATTGGCGTCTATGGAGGAGCAAGTGGATGGATTTTTGCACGCTTGTGCGTTTGAACGAACAACCGATGGCGTACCGTTTAGTTATGTTTCGATACACAGCCTGGGATGACGCGCACCGTGTGCCAGATACACTGCGTTACGACAGATTCCAATCACTTGGAAACAGTCTTCGAAAAGTTCAGCCAATGTTGCGAAAGCCACATCAACGAGACCTACCAACGCTATCCTACCTTTTCGCGAAGCAATCGCCCAAATGAATCTGTCGACGCATATGTCACTGAGTTGAAGGTTTTGGCACGGTCCTGGAGCTTCTGCAAATGCGATCGGATATTACTAAGAATCAATGACGAAGGTAGGAAAAAGCGGCTTTTGCGACAACGCAACTGATCGCTCCAGCAGTACATCGACAATTGAAAAGGTGAGTCCTCGACATGTATCGAAACGGCTGACAGCCAGTGCTAATCTGTCTGGTGCTGTTTGGCACGTTTGTGAGGTGTCACAGATAAGGGAAATGTCGTCAGCATATTCCAAGTCAAGAAGTCGTTCACCTGGGAGCAGTTCCACGTCTTTCTAAGTCGTTCCCTGTAAAGACAATCTCCATGATTTCATCAATAACGAACTTGAACAGAAAAAGTGATAGCGGACACTTTTGTCTTACACCGGTCACAGTTTGCCATAAGCCCTCACTCTGCCCGACCTGCGCGCGTAAAGGGCCAGGATAATATTAATATATTTCTCGGGCACACTTTTCCTTAGCAGATAGTCCAAAAGGGCATATCGACGAACCGAATCGAAGGCAACTTTGATGTCGAGGAAGAAGACAACCGTGGGCCGCCAATATATGTGACGGTGCTCCAACAATTGAAATAAAGTGAAGAAGTGATCAATGCAACCCCGACCTCGACGAAACCCGGCTTGCTCCTCACGAACTGGGCTCTCACAAGTGCCAGTCAGTCTGTGAAGGATTACAAAGGCAAGCAAGTAGAAGTGGATGGAGATCAGCCTGATTCCTTTATGGCTACCTCATCCCAAACGTGAGCCTTCCTTGAAGATCGTGACAAAAACGGAGCGGCTCCAATCGGGTGGGACAGTTTCTTGCTCCCACAGGTTCAGTAGTAACTCGTGTAACTAATCAACAACAGCAGGTCCCCCATGATTGAAGGTCACCTGGTCACGCGGCCTTGTTCAACTTCAGCAGTCCGATTTCACGTTTGATTTCTGAGCGGAGGGTAGATAAGAAGCGACAGCGCAGGGAGCAGGGTCATTAGCCAAAGGAAAAACCGAGAATGCCGGCTGACTAAAGTGTTCAAAGTGCCCAGAACAACGCTCCAAGCGTTTCGACAGGCTGCTGATTGGCTGTCTATTACCGTCACATATACATCCACTAACACTAGATCTCCTGCTGCCCGTTCCCCGTATCAGAGAGAATAACTTCCGATGGTTACCGAGGGTAGAGGCAACTACTATTTCTGACGTACGATGACACCACCAAAATTCGCGGTCTCTCTTCATGCTAACGTGGGGAATTTTGCACCGGAGGTCTTTGCGAGTCTCATTGTGTTCGCTTCCAGCCGGAATGTGCCGGAAAGCATAGATAAGTTTGAGAAGCTGCGAAGAGATACAATGTCCATGCTGGTTAGTAGATACACCGCGTGAAGATTTGCCTGTTACTAGTAAGATTTGGAGAAGATGCAAGCAATGACATTCAAGTGCATTCGATGAGCGTTTGTACAACTCATATGTCAGCGTACTTTGATACGTACTCAAAACAGCTGGTTTCGTCAGTTCGAAGGTCTATGCGCTCACAGCGCCGTCCCGTGCGTCAACCAAAACGCAAGCACAAGTCAGCAAATACAAGTGCATGGTCAGTGTCTATGCTCATGCTCCCAATTGAACGACAGTTTTGGACACAGCCTCTCAAACAGCAACTGCTCGCAATGTGATCGATTTGATTCCATGGCTGGTCTAAAGCTGGTGGACGCCATGTCATCCGCTGGCGGGTGCTCTGTCGAAAGTTTATGATCGCAAGAAACGGGCGAGCATCTCTACACAATTGGAGCAACCGCTCACCGTTGTCGTTAAGTGAACCTACCACATGTTGGCCGCCCAGATGCAGGTCATCAGTGGACAGCTTTCCAACTTGAGCGTGCAGATAACCAGCAGGTACCACAGTATCTGTGACGAAGGACATCGTTCAGTTGCAGGTAAAAATTGTCTTTCACCGAGTCAGCGCTACAGTTTGTGGGGGCGTAGGCTTCAAGAAAAAAATATACACCATTTGTCTGTGCGCGACTTTGATGCTTGAACGAGCCGGCTAATCTGACGGCGCACATCCGACTGTTCATTGGAATCCAATCTAACAGGATAACTTCAGCAACGTCCACACCAGTTTGACCGGTATTTGAAGCCGCGTCATCTCCGGACAAGCGCAATTGAAAACACCGCCAGTGTCGCATGTTGGAGATCGCAGGCTAATCACAGAACTCGAGTCTCGAAGCGGGTTACCGATAAGTAGCAGATATCGATTGAGAAAGTCTCTAATGTTCGGGCAAAGGCTGCCTGTTGACCGATCTGTAAGAATGCGCGTACGTAGAGACATGCCAATCAGAAAGAGGATCGAAAGCTCCAAATAGAAGCCGATGAACTGAGCTTGTGCGTTTAGATAGACACGGGCTTCCCACAGGACAGGAGTGACGTTTCGCGCCTGCATGTGAGTTAAAACTGGAAAATAAATGCCTATCAAAGCAAGATGGGGGAGGGCTAAGAATTGGAGTTCGAAAACTAGGGGGAATAAAAGTGAAGTTGGAACGGGACAATAAAGCTGAAAAAGACCAAGACGGAGAATAATAAGATAGCATCTTCGTACCTATCCACTCTGCTCGATGCGGCAGATAGAGCATCGTTGATTATCCTCTGCGAAGGTAAGAGCATCAAGGAATGGTTTGCAGGGAAAGTCATTGTGTTGTATTGTGTGGCTAGGATACTGTCAGGTTACCCAGGCTTAGTCAGGAGGAAGATTAGGGTCCCCAATCAAAGCTTTTGGCTCAAAAACCTGATTACAAGGCAGCGGGTTCGGCAGTGGGATACAAGGACTCCTCCTCACCATCATCATCAACAGCAGTATATCAGCCATTTAAACTAATGCTTCGCTGTTGTACAACCACGGTGACCTACGGAACGAAGAACAATAAGAAGGAGAGAATGAAGACCTGGTGCAAAACCTGAATGCCCTAAACAAACACAGGGTCAAGGCGCCTACACTTTATCAACAACATATTATCACAAGCAGTTGGCTATCGTGCAAACATAAGGCGGCATCGATGAGACAGCTTCCTTGCGGCTTTCACTGTACCGCGTCATAATCAGCCATTACCCTGCCAATAACAGCACCAAACACACTTTAAACTGGCAATCTGACTAGGAGACGACAGCAGACGCGTCATTAGTGTCGACTGGGAGCCATGTAGTCTTTAACCAAGCACAAGGTGGTTCACGTGGGCTCCAGCATCAAAGGTAAGACGGACCGATTGCATCAAGTTTGGTCGTCAGCGAGTTTATTTCCCGCCGCCAAGTCAACGTCGTCTACCTCGAGCCTTGCGCCACCCTATATCTGGCAAACAAACCAAGGCGTTCCTAGGTAAGCGGTGACCAAGCATTCGTAGTACCTTCCCAAGCCAACGCAACTCATTCAGTGCTATCCGTTGTTCTAATGAAATAGCCGGGTTATCACTGTGTATTACTCACCTACGCACATCATCGTTGTGAACACGCTGGTTCCATTGACATCAGCATTGCTCCGCAGACAACGATGATCAGAGACTTTAAGGCGCATCAGATCAACAGACCGATGGGTGTCAAGTCTCACTCCAACAGGGCAGGACGGTCCTCACTGTGACCTTGTAAACGCGGTATTTCAGACAGAGAGAAACTCCTGTCGCCAAAGCTGCCGCAGGTCCAAGAAGACAGTTCTAGCTTTCGCAACACGTTAACTGACTTCAGTTGCTATGCACCCATCGTCACTGATACAGCTGTCAGTGTAAGCGAATTGATCAATTACCTCGAGTTCTTTGCTATCAAGTGGCCGATAGTTCTGCAGCAGCATTATGCACTTTAAGAGTGTGAAGCGTATGCCACACAATGGGACCACTCCAGAGAGGCTATTCAGGGTTGATAGGTCCGCCCCAACATCGTTAAACAGCGAGACGAGATCGTCCGCATAATCCAGATCAACTAGCTTCTCGTCAGGTAGCATCTCAACGCCTGCATCCCAAGATTCCGCCAGGGAACATTCCAAGATTGGAGTCCAGGACGAGAAGTTGATTAAAAACTAGGAAACTGGCCAACCCTGACGAACCCCACTCGTTGTCGGAAAGGCATCCGACATATCACCGTAGACCCTGTCGCGGCCTGTCGTGTTCGAGTATATAGCAAGCGAAACGTTCACATATTTCGTGAGAACAGAATGCATCGATCGACTGAATCGAACGCACTCATGATGTCCAGAAACACAGCAATTGTCTGTCTGCGGTACGTGTGACGCTGCCGCAGAGTGAATATGTGGTTTATACAGCTACGTCCTGGAAGGAAGCCTATCTGCTCTTCCCTACTCCGAGATTCTCGCTCCGCAGTGAGGTGACGAACAATTGAGACCAGTAATTTTGTCACCACCGGTGTTAGGCTAATACCCCTGTGGTTAGCGTAGTCGGTGCGACTGACCATGTAGATTGTCACTATAATCGGTTCACTCCGGTTAGCTGAGTCTCCTCCTTCCAGACATGTCTGAACAGGGAGGTCAGTGCTTTGCAAAGGACCTCATCTTCACGCTTAAATAGTGCACTTGCGAGGGAATCCAGTAATGCGGATGTAATTGCGTTTCGGATCTCAGCCTCCGATAGAGCCTCTAAGTTAACCGTCCATGGCTCATCATGCATTAACTGTGTGGGAAGAGGTCCGGAAGCAGGATACAAACAGAACGGATCTTGAAAGTGTTCCATCCAACGAGCCATACCGCGCTCCTTATCGTGTATCAGTGTATACGCGCTGTCTCTGATTGTCCCACTGACACCTGGTTTCCTGGGATCAGTGGTGTGGATTAGCTGCAAAGGCTTGTGCTAGTTGTCTACTGTTCATACCTCTTACATTTCTTGAGCCCTACTGGTCCCCAGGTTTCGTTGCCATCACACAGGCTCCGCTGTAGTTCGAGTCTGATAATTCGTCTAGTTACACTGTGATCAGAGCCAGAGTGAGGTTTCTTCTGGATTCCAACAGGTACACCGACCTCTCAGATATCCAGTGTGATGCGGTGACGATTGATAGTACCATAGTCAGATGCGTCCGCGACATGTATGGCTGCTGAAATACTGTACCACTGAAGCTCAGTGTTATTAGAACAAGGGAACAAAAGTTCGGTACGCAATGCATCTTGGTTAACTTGCCTGATCGAGGGCTGGGATAATTCTTCAAGTGTCAATCGGAGGAGAAGCTTTATGCGCCTCCCGGCAAAGTTCATGGAGAAACGAAAGCAAGTTCATGGAAAAACGAAAGCAAAAGTCATCAGCGGTACGCTGGCACACTGTATCAACGATTTGCTGCCACGCGACAACCACCGGTTGCGTGTGGGCTGAGTATACCGCGAGGACGCCCGCGCTTACGCGGATTCGAACCGATGACCTAAGAATTGGAAGTGCAATCTTTTCAAACAGCGGCTGACTTATAGCGGGCAGTGAACCAGGGACCATTGGGATGTTAGTTTTGACCGCTACAGGGACCGTTTTAGGGAAGAAGGAGCCACACTCACACCAAACCCCAAGCTGGAGAACGAGAAGGCTGTTGTCTTGGCCCCTAGCCAGCGACCTATCTGGTATGAGTAACACGGAAGGTGTGAGAAGAACCAACCAGCACAGCTCAATGGATCGCTGAGGCACACAAACTAGTCTCATCAGGATGGGGTTACTTTGTTACCGTTTGTGCTTCGGTAACAATGCTTGTAAATGTGAACAGAGACGTAGTTTCTCCTCCGCTAAATAGGGGCACTTCCAGGTCAGTTCGTGATGGTGTTTAACGGTGCCCACGAAACTAAAAGTAGTCTCTTCAAAATTAAGAATTATGATTCCGGGACCTGGTTGCTAGTGGCTATTGGGGGGTGGAAGTCAGCGTCATTCCTCTTATCCCCGGTGAGCCAACCGCTTCTCTGCCGACAAGCTTAAGTCCCGTAAGGTGCCCCTTATGGTCATCGGTCGTCTACACTTCACCCAAGTCTTCAAGTAACGTCGTGCTGGGTACTCATCGTTGCCGCAGTCCCACTTCCCATCATCGGAATAGACATTCTGAGGTATTTGGACCTTTCGTTTGACGGGAAACACCATAAGATAGTCAACACAGCTAGGAAACTCAATGTGTGTCGCACCAAGGTCGACATCGCATCTATCACCCCGGTCTACACCTTTTCCCAGGCCCGAGATCACGAAGTCGCTTACGAGGCTCTGCGAAACAGGCCTTTAATCTGCAATAACGATGTCGCCTAGTCTGGTAACAAAACGTCTGCAAAATAATCATTCGGCTAGGAGAGCAGTGCAAAACCCATAAACCGAACTTCTCCTTTACTGCTCTAACCTTGTTCAGCCAACGAGCGCGGCTCCACCAGTGACATCCCAAGTCACGCATAACATTCGGACTAATTGCCCATCCGTCTCATCTCGTCCAGGCTGATTTTCACCGGAGAAGCTGGAACTAGCTAGGGCAGAGTTTGTGCACATGCTCTAACTCGGGACAATCTGCCGTTCCGACAGCCCTTGGTCCTTACCACCGCAAATGGTCCCTGAGAAATCTAGTGACTGGCGCCCGTGCGGTGAGTGTTGCACACGAAATAAACCAACTATACCAGATAAATACACCATACCACACATGAGGGACCTCACTGCATGTCTCAAAAGTAAGACAATCTTCAGTAGGATCGATCTTATTAGTGTATATACACTAACATGATCGATACAGAGAGAGGTGTACAGAGAGTCCGTTTTATGAAGTAAGGAGGCACCCTCACTGCAAACATCGACCTGGAGAGTCAGAAGATTGAGTTCATCTGGCTTCTAAACACTGATAAATCTGGTATGAGTGGCTCTGAAGATGTAAAAAGCACCACTCAACACAGCTTAATGGATGGTCGAGGCACACAAACCATCGCAAACCACGTTGGAGTCCAGTTTTGTTGCTACAGCATTAACTCCTCCGTGCTTTTGGCCACTTCTGCAGTTTTCTGCCGGATGAACGGCTGGCAAACCTGGAGTACGTGGACAACACGGCTCCTTTGAATATGAACCCACAGTATAGGCCGCTTCGGCGCGCGCTTTGCGTCTCCAAAGTGCAGGCTACGACTGAAAGGTTGGGCCTACATGGTACTGATTCCGCCCCATCGTCGAACAAACAATGGATGTAGTTGATGGGCTTACACAACTGATAATTGTGTGAATGAACAGGGATCGTGCGGTTGTCCAAAGCCCTAACACTCCTACGAAAATGACATGTAACTGGCTTGTCCGTCAAATCCATAGAGCACAAAGGTGTATTGCGATCATCGTAATCTTGTGAATAAATGTCAGCTGGCGCATGTTAAAGGGATTATGATGAGACCGATTGCCTTCGAACACCGTGCCTGCATATTCCTACTCATACTTTTGGGACCAGTGAATGGGCAGTACAGCTCACGTTAGGTAACAAACCTGGCAATGCAATATAACATTCATTGAAATCGCATTGTCTACATCGGTTGGGTTAAATTCTCAAATACATGTTGATTGTGCACCCTGGTGCTTGGTGTTTGACAGTACTGTGCCTGATCTAGTGAAACACTAATATATAGGGCGAATGATGCAAGGGGAAGAAGACAGTGAAGGAAAAATTTGGTTCAGTGGAAGGATATCATTATTAGAAGAGGTTAATGGAATCCGCCATACATAAACTTAGAGAATTTTCCAGACAGAGCGTTTTTGTTAGCGGTTTAGTGTGTCTGGCTGCTAAACACCACCTCTTAGAAAGTAGTTTTAATGACTGCAGATTCCTTCTTCCTTAATCGCTTCAATGTATTGTGGTTATTATGATTATAAGAGCAGTGATTAAGGTAAGAATAACATGATTTTTGGCATTGAGGTGACTGAATCAGAGTTGGCATAAAGGGGACATTAGAATACAGAGCCGTGCACTAGGGAATTATTAGCAGTCAGCCAAAGGAAATACTGAGAACGCATACAGTGGCTGGTCGGTGATCCAAACGTTCAAAATGATTCGCCAGGTTAAAGTAATAACTTAGGTGTTCTTCCACGGAGACGCGTGTGTTCACGACGGGCTGTAATGGCTGGTCGAATACAACTAGGTTGTTAGTCAATATGAGGAAAACTATCAAAGTGATCCTTGCAGTGGGAAGACTTTACGCAACGTAGCTAGTTCAATTCAGTTAAATAAAAGTGATTCGGGTACCCAACTGCAGTGAATCCAGTTTCTACCGCCAACGTTATCAGGGCAGCGATAAGTAACAATGGCGAGGAAGATGGAGTGGTTTGCTGACGGGACAGCAAAAGAGATAAGGAAAAGACAAAGTGACATTTAGCCTAGATGGAATGTTGACAGGTAGAGGCAAGAAACCGAATGCAGAATTAACACTGATTGCGCGATTGAGTCTTATCTGATGGAGCGTCCACTGATGCAGTCCATGCAGAGGAACGCATTGATTTGACCAAACCTTTCTATCAACTTCCTTATGTAGTTGTGCGCAGAATTCATCATGACCAGAAAATTCACACAAAATTGATCGCATTAAACACAAATGCAACGTAGAGGAATTCTCTAAATCTAATCATGTGGACGATACCGATATCTCAGTGGTGATAACCATGCCGCTAGCAGAATGCAAAACTTTGACGTTAATTTAATAACTGAAATAGCGAACCGATTCGTAAAGTGAAAGTGATCGCAACAAAGCACGATGTTGAAAAGAAATGAGGAAAATGTTCCCACCAGAGGATGAAGAAAACGTACACCAGAAAAGGAACAAAAGAATATGACTCACGGTGCTATCTGAACCACTCCGCAACCCGTGATCTAAAGTAGCTGGCGGAAGATGAAAAGCTAAAACACAGACGAAAAATAAGAAATGAAATCAAGCATCCAACACCAGGAATTGAAAATTTACCATCGGGCAAAACGAGAAGATTAGGGAAAAGTGCTTTTGATGATGCTAGTTTAGGTGAAAGAATATCCAGAAGCACAAACAGAAGTGAGCATGAAAGCCCCGCGCAAAAACATCTAAGAGAGGTGACCGAGGGGCGTAAGATAACTAAATAAGAACAACGCATTTCGAGTGGGACACATTTGCTAGCTTCTAAACAACCAATAAAGAGAAGTGGATGTCATCGTGACAGACACACCAAACGTCTGTTGTGGATTGGGGCGTACCTTGGTCAACTCAGCTTGTGAACGACGTGTTAGCATCAATCCATAAAAAACGAATAACGGCCGACCTCACACCAGTCGGCATTCTACCACACTTGACTTCTTTGGCTCCCTATGGGATCCTAGAGACCGAGAATCTATCCTACATTCATATCAATGCTCAAGGCCTTTTCAACAAGCTGGTCGAACTGAAAGATCGCTGAATTTCGATCCCATGCGATATCACGGAGGCATGGTTGCACAGTGGAATGACAGACGCTGAAGTCTCGCTGCCGGGACTTTGTCACTCATCCGAAACGACAGGCTTACGAAAGGAGGCGGGGCAATTCGTTATTACCGAAGCGACCTATAGTGCGAGGCCGTTGAGGATTCGGAGTTACAATTCGTCGATTCTCTTTGTTGCCGATTGCAATTACATGGCAAACACCTGCCCTATAGCCTTGATATACCGCCCCCAAACTCTACACCGGAAATGGACTGTCACCTTGTGACAGCTTTAAGATGCAGTCTAAAGTGAAAGCGCACTCACACCCTTATCATGGGTGATTTCAACGTACATTATTTAGAAACCCTGCTACAAACGGAGAACCATTCAAGGCAGATCTGCAAGAGCTCGCAACCGGTGTATCACTTTACAATCACGTCATTATGTTCACTCGTTGCAGAACAGGTAATAGACCATCTTTGCTGAACTTTGTGTTCACCAGCGAGAAAGACCTGATTGAAGTATTGATTGTAGAATGCCCTTTGGGTCGCAGCACTCAGCAGTTTCGACTTCATCTGCTATGCGGAATATCGTCACGAGAACACTGAGATGGCGCGCACCATTACGTGCTACGACCGCTTAGCCTAGCTCGTCAGTGCCACAACCTGGTCGTTCCTCGCTGTAGGCTATCCGGAAGTCGCTTGGCTTGAATGCGTCAACAAATTCAATCAACTGGTTATGGATGCCTCAGAGACAAGGGTTTACAATGAGTCTAAAACCGTTTCTTGAGTGAGGAGCAGAACTAGAAAATGGAGGACTGTACGCAACGCAGCCTGGCGAGAGTGCAGACCATCACCAACGCCAGATAACTGGGAAAACTATGTAGCCCATCGTAACTACTGCACTCAACTGCTCAGAGACGACAAAGTTGCATATCAGCAGAATATAGCGAAAACTCTCGGCGCTAACCACAAACTGCTGTACAAGTATGTTAATGGCCGTCGTAAGATGAGGTAGGGAATTCCTCCGCTCCGGATGACTGATGGTCCGACTAGAACAGCTACAGAAGCAGCAAAAGCGTTGCGGACGCAACATGCCCTCACATTTCAGAGGGTCTTACCATCAAGCCATCATCCAACTTCTGTTTTCTCGCCTCCAGGACCCACCTACCTCTCTTGTACTGCCGAAGCTGTATTGCAGAAGCTGATGTCTCTATGCAAACACAGCTCCCAGGGAGTCGACACAATTTACCCAAAGGCACTGGGAGCAGTAGCAAGACAACTGACAAAACCTTTGACCCAGTACTTTCAGCGTTGCTTAGACCAGAACCAGATTACTGCGATGGAGAAGCTTGGAATAAAAACCGGTTCACAAAGGCGAAGGCAGAACTGAGCACCCAAACTACCGCCCAGTGTCTCTCTTTTTGTATTATAAAAAAGTCATGGAATCCATCGTTGCCGAGGCGTTGGTGTGTTAGCTAGAAAATGGTAACATTATTGGACCCGGGCAACACGGCTTTCGTCGACAGCGATCTTGCATAACGAATCTATTGACCGCAAGGAGTAGTTAGACCAAGTCAGCTTACGCTGGAGAGGCAGTTGATGTGATCTACTTGGATTTATCGAAGGCATTCGATCGTTTAGATCAGGGAATTCTCCTTTCCAAGCTCTAACATTAGGGGATCGGTGACCCTTTCTTGAGCTAGATCACCAATTTTCTCCTGCAACAACAATTAGTGGTCAGAGTCCGGAGTACCTTATCTGAATCCATAATAGTCAAGTATGGTGTACCTCAGGGCGCAGCTCTAGGTCCACGATTGCTTTTGGTATTCATCACTGACCTTGAACGGAAACTTGCTGCTGCTGTTTGCTGATGATCTCAAGATATGGCGTCGGATTCAAGCGGATACCGATCAGAAGTTACTTCAGTGTGATCTAGATATGACAAACGATTGCTCAACCCGAAATCTGTTATAGTTAAACGTGGACAAATGCAAAGTACTCTCCATACGGCACCAGAGTACCTATTCCTACACGATACGAAAACAAGTACGGCAGCGGTCATCTGTCGAACGCGACCTGGGGTTATTACAAGCAGTCCGCAAAAGCATCGAAAGCTGGTAACCAGCACGTTGGCTTACTACGACGGGCATTCGGATAACAGTATTTTCAGACAGATGCTGAGTGCGTATGTTCGCCCCCCATGTTGAATACCCATTCCAAGCCTGACAGCCATGGCTGAAGAACAACCTTACTGCACTGGACCAACCTCAAAGTCAGGCTTCTAAATACATCATTGGAATGCGCCACTCACCACATGAGGATAGGTTTAAACGTCTGGGAGAGTATTCAGCGGGCGGTATCGCCGACTACGAGGCGATTTGATTATTGCGTACTTGATTTTATACAATCCAAATCCTGTGTACCGCTCTTTACTGCAACTCAGCAGTAACACCAAACTTAGAGGCCGCTCCTTGAAATTAGTAAAACAGTACAGTCGTCTGACTGACGTAAAAATTGCTTTTCCATTCGTGTGTGTGCCAACTATGGAACACTCTCCCCGAATCGGTTGTTTCTGCACAAACGCTAGCCATCTTTAAAAGTCGGTTGGATGACGCACCCCGCCACTTAGATTGTTACTTGACGTTACTCGCCATGCTACTCCAGGGATTTATTTTTTCGTCTACTGAAGCTATAGAAACACTTGGAGTGTAGGACTGCTGCATTAGATACGATAAGTCGAATTCTTCTGAAAGTAGAACATGTAACTGTATTTGTTTCATTAACGTTTTTGGATAACACACCAGAACACCCAACGGGGTTTGCAAAGCAGTGCTTCTTAAACTATAAAAGCATTGTTCATAAGATGAAGCTGCATGAAGAGTGTGCCGACAGATGCCGTTTATTCGAAGGTTCGGAACATTTAGTAAGATTGCATACAGCAGCCTAAGGATCGGAATAAGTCTGTAAAGTGAATCAAGGTTTCACACAGTTAGACGTTGTATTAAATAATAAAACTCAAGTCAGTCAGTAAGCATACAAAGAACGAGGCGTAGGTAATTCTATCTCAACAGGCAAAGTATGGACGACGATTATGAGGAAGGAAATAAAATCTCCCGAAAAAAGTTATTACCATAAGAAAATAATTTGAGCTAATGATGTACCGCCGAAGCAGCAGGAACATTTACATCCGTCACGGAACTGAACTATCAGTTACCGTAGCTGAGGTGGCTGTTCTGAAACGTGAACATCTCTGGGTTGGTCTACAAATATCCGTTGGTTTTCAGACTACTTGTCCCGGTTTCGGTAGTCCCTCCACCAACACGCTTTTGCTTCAAGGCATTGGCGTCTGATTTCGGCTGGGATTGAAGATTGCGACAAATAGTTAGGCCGAAATCGCATAGAAGGAGGAACTAACAGAGGCAATGCAATAAAAGCTGTCTAGTCTGGAGAATCATTTTATTAACGCAGTAAGAAGACATGGGTTGCGATATGTTAACATTTCGATTGCTCTCGTCAGTCGTTACGCAATACAGGCAGAAAAACACGCAACATATAGGGTTCACACTTAGTAACATAGATAAGCAGATAAAATTGATAGGGATGACGTAATCAGGTCCAAGGCAACCTAACTGATTGCCTCAGTTGTATCTGGGCACAGAGCAGGGGACACTTCAACCTTATCAGTAGCGCCTCGCCAATTGCCAACAACGTCGGGTTCCTGTTGCGCAATAGCACCTTGAATGAATCGATTGGGTTCACCTGGTGACGAGTCAGCATGAGGTGTTTGGTGATAGACGAGGCAGGGTTCCGGTTCATTCTTTGGTTCGCTCCGCCTTGGTTAGACAGCAACTGCCTTAGTCACAATGGGAAGTGTTCCGCCACCCTTTGAGATAGCCGGCGACCAGTCTTGCCTATGTAAGTGTCACCGCAACTGCAAGTGAACTGGTAGATGATGTTAGAGGCCGAACTGATTGGCGCGCTGCTCGGACGGCTGTGGAGAGGAATCCTTCGTGTAGTGTGAATAAGACGTAGTTGGGCGGTAGAGTAGGTGCGCATTAGAGCGGACCTGAGCTTGTGACCAACTTCATTTGCTAAGTGATCCCCCTTGAAGAGTAAGAACAAATAAACATCCTTTTTCTCCGCAGTTTGTACGGGCAGCTTCCCCTTGGTGGGTGTGCTATGGGTCTGAATGAATTTCTCCTGATACCTGCCTGTATTGCGCATCGACTGACGAGAGTAATCGAAAGGTTAAGATATCGCAACCTATGTCATCTTACTGCGTTAATGAAGTGGCTGAAGGGGACTCAGTGTTTCAAGTTATTTAATTGTTCTAAAATCTCTGCACCGTGACCATTGAGGCCGTGTAGGAATCTACGGAAAACCATCACTTGCATTAGGCATAAGTTGAGCGCGCCAGGTTTGTCGGTCGCATTCAAAAAAGGTATCAGCAGTACGCCGGTACGCAGTGCCGATGCTTCGCTGTCGCGCAAGCACTGCCAGTAGCAAGTGGGCTAAGGATAGTGCGAGGATCGACCGGTCCTTGCGCAGGCACGAACACGACACCCTCGGATTACAAAGTAGGCATGTAATCCTTAAGTCTTGTGCTCAAAATGACCATGAATGACCCTCTTTTATCTTTCGTAATTTTGCCATGGAGCGAAGTTCTGTCTGGTGACTGACTGTCAAACAGAGCATGTGGAATATATGGTTCTTAGGAATTGGACGTAGATACCATGCATGAACTACTGAATAAGCTAGTGCGCAGTGATGCGTCTTAGAGTTTGCCTTTCAGTTTTAGTACAAAGCACTGTAAAAGGGCTGGGTCGCCTAACCACCAATTCAGTCAGTGAACAACCACCCAAAGATATCGAACTATTTGATCACTCGTGTATCTGTATCGTTTCTGGTGGTCACCTCATTGAAGAGACAATTGTGCGTAGTACCAACGTTCATTTGGCTTCTGTAAGCTCTTGTTCCATGCAGGCGATAGATGGTTAATGGAAGGGATTGCAACCATAAGGTGCCGGCAGTTCTCCTGCACGGATCAGAAAGCAGGCTTCTGAGCAATGAGGATGTTGAGGAACCGACAGGGGTCTACTACCGATACTTGCGAATTGGTGTTCATATTTGAAGACAGGTCCGAGTATCTGGTAACAAACACTACGCCACCTCATTGACGTACTTGTTGAATGCGTACCGCATCCGTTGGCCTGGCTGTGAGTTCTGTATGCACACAAACGGGCTGCCTGATTGAGTATCGTTCGCTAACACATTAATTAGTTGGGTGAAACGAAGAGGTGGGCAGTCAATAGCACGGTAACAGAGAATTTCACAGAAAGAGTGAATTGGGTTAGTGCCTGTTGTCTTCCCGGATTGGGAACACGGTATAGAGACTATCATATACAGCTTAGTCACGAACTCAGTGACATTCTTGTATTCGTTACCTTAGTTCTGGTCTACAACTAATCCTGGCGGTAGTCTTGTCGCCAGATCATTTTCACTAAATAGATATCATTATCAGTAGTATCTGCATGCTTTTGGTAATAGTGCATGGGTCTTATCAGAATTGAACTTATCCACGCTTTTGTATTTAGAGGATGAAGCGTCACTTTTCGAACTAAGCGACGCAAGACTGAGGTTTGCGGATAAAGATATGACGTTTTAAATATACCGCATATTCCAGTATGAACACCACCTTGTAGGCCGTTTCGAAGTTTGTATTTGTTGCACTTATATTAGCGACAATTACCTTGGTTTGCCTCACGTTAACTAGAGCCCACAAACGACAGACTGTCCTGAGGCCGTTCAAGTCACAAGTCGACGGTTACCAATGAATGAGGCACGCGAGAGCTAAATGCAGAAAATAATCGCCCTAACTTGCGCTGAAGAGGACAAGGGATGAAACAAGTGCGCTTAACTTGAAATATCGGAGTAATTTGAGAGTTGATGAAGCCTAGATCAAATCGATACCTAGTACCCATGAAATGCGTAGGGCCAGTAACCTCTGGGTCAGTTGAGCGCAGTATCGGCCAATCTGAAACACAGATCTGAGAACAGGTGTGAGTGAAACAGTTGGTAAAAAACGCACAATCGATGGAGTGGAGCACTTAAGTTAGTTCGCCGCGGTACCAGTCTTTGCCAAATCGACCGAATCCACTGAAACGATGAAGACAGCCTACAGCACTCACGTGGTCCCACAGAAATTGATATTTTATAGTACTCACAAGCAGCAGGATTTTAGTTGCATATCTGATAAGGCTTTCATCCCAATAGTTCACAAGCTACATAACAGAGCCTAGTCCGGAAAAGCGCCAGACGCGTTTCGCCTCGTTAGTGGCGCGCATTCCCTCGGTCCTCTAAGGAGGATCGAACCCATGACTGCTAGAGGCAGATGCCAACTAGCCAGCAGCTTAAGCCACTGAGCCATGGGGAACGTTGGCTGGGCTACATAATTTGTAAACTAACTGGGATATAGCACCACCTATCTACCACTGTCACTGACAGTGGTTAGCCTGCAAGGTGATGACGTCCTCTTACTAGCATTTGAAACTAGGAGAGGCGCTTTTCCGGACCAGGCTCTGCTATGTAGCTTGTGAACTATTGGGATGAAAGCCTTATAAGAAATTGATATTGTCAAGTAGAAGAAAGCGCCTGATCTCGAAACCTTTCTCCCATCGCTGCTGAAAAGTAGCAGCTACTCTTTGGTGACTTTTTTGAACACTTCGTCAGATTTGAGTTGGCATTAACTAGTAATTGTCTACTGCTATTTTATCTGAACAACGGTCAAAAACCATCCGGCGAAAACTATTGAGGCCTAAGTGTTATCATCCCCTCCTCACCGTGCTACAGCGAAGAACAAAAAGTCAAATTGGATCCCGACCCAGCAGAATTTGCACCGAGCAATCTTTTAACTTTCGTCAGATGTGCGGACATGACACATATGTGCGAAAGAAGCAAAATGTCTCGAGAAAAGCTGTGAGTTCAATGAGAAGACAATTGCGGTCAATAACGCATAGATGTGCAGTCTTTTCAAGAACAGCCGAGCCTCTCTCATGGCGCGTGCGTTTGCATCCTTATTGGTCCAGCTGGGCTGGACTGCTAATTCTGACAACTGACTTGACCGTTCCAGTACATGAACACTCCTCTGCTGACGTACAAATAACCGATGGTTTTCATACTACTTGTATTCGTTCCGGTTGCTTGTCCTGTAACATGATTTCGCGTCGTCTTTGAATTCTGAAGTTGGCTGAGATAGGGAACATGCGAGGAACTAGGTCAATTCAAGCTGAATCATACAGAAAACTACGATCCATCATACGAGTGATCAACCAAGGTAACTTCTTTTGATGTAAAAGCTTTTGGTGGCTGGATCAGTTGATGTGTGGCACGAGGCGGAAATTTCTTTACATTCCAAAAAAGCTTGTGTCGCAACTCCCAGTGCGTGTAGTTCTGTGGGAAGCCATCAACGGATTTCACCACGATATTTTAGCTAGTTGTGTTACTCCGTCTCTGCATCTCACGTCATTGTCAAAGGTCAAATCAGTGTATACAATCCTGCCTCGGTTTACATTTTTCGGACTGAAGCTTAGTCAAGTGATAAACTAATATAGAGTTGGTAGATAGCAGCACACTTTGGATAAGACCTAATCGAAATATAAACGTTGCAGGATAGGCTGACACAGTACTGCACGCTTCAGTGTGCAGTATACCCTCAAAATACGGCAAAGCTGGGAGGGAAAGACAGCGGTTCTATTATCGATCAACCGCTTAGACTCCGGTGGTTAAATAGGTGAAAAGAGTACTGTATGGGTCGGGAAAACTATAGCGATTCAAAGCCTCAATTAATTTGAAGGCAATGAGACCTCAGTTTATCAGTCAAAGAAATCGCGTTCATTCAATTCGCCGTGTTTGCTCTACATCTTTTCACATCCACACCCTGGAGTGCGTTGCCCGCTGGTGTAGAGTGTAGCCTAGAGAGGGCCGGTGGGCGATTTGGCAAATAGGCGATCAGTGGCGTGAATCAAAGCGATGGACGAGGCTATAGAAGTAGTCACCACAAGCAGTAGAAACCATATCGGAAATAGTGGTCGCGCAGCGGTGCAATTGAATGCATGTCCTTGCCTCCGACTCTACTGCTCATTGGTTGACACGTCTCTTGACGAACCGCTTGGATTGAAGGACTTTTGCTTTGATTCACACTTATCCCAGTGTTTATTATTATTATTATTATTATTATTACCGACATGAATAATGACAATGGAGTTCATCGACCAAGTGAGTCGAACTGAACGTCCACTGTGTAAAAACACAATGATGACGCTTACAAATGGTAAAAAGGATTTGATAAGGGTTTGTAAATTTTAAATGTCAAGTCGAGGTCTTATGAAAAGGAATCTACATGTTACAAAGTGCAAACTTAGTGCGTTTAGCCAAGCCATTAGAGGCCGCCAAGGCCAAGCTTCGAGTGAAAAGCGGACAGAACTAAAGAGGATGCGCTGTGGTAGCATCCACAATAAATACACATGGAGAAATGAGGAAGTCTTGGTGGATAATAGCTGGGCTAGAAGGCTTCCTGATAATGCGCTGGAAACTTCGGAATACGAATGCTAACTAATAGGAAGATGCGGAATGTCTACACAAATCCATTTCTAAGTCATCATCATCATCACCCACGTTAGCTAGAGGTGGGAAAGACCACAGCTACTGCATCGCAATACAAAAGGGAAAAAATGAAAAAAGGCAACAGGTTCATGCCAGCTGAGCTACCAGTAACGTATGGGCATCGTTCCGGAAAGCACCAGCCGGAACACGGAATCCTGATAACACATCAATGTCCAAAACATGTTTGGGCAGTCGTGGCATGAGAGAATAAGTGAGGCTATAAACCCGTCGAGACTAGAGACGGAATGAAAAATCTTACGGTTTTAGAGAACACTGAAGTCACCTGAGTGAAACTAGAGAGCGGGTGGGCATAGGTAACTGTTAAAGGAAAGGCATCAACAGGACGCCGACACGCAGTACCGAGGCTTCGCTGCCGCGAAACCACCACCAGTCGCATGTGGGATACTAATACTGCGAGGATCGTCCGGTCCCTACAGAAGCTCGAACAAGCACCTTCCCATTACAAGGCAGGTATGTGAACTTTAGGGCTAGGAGCTGAAGTATGATCAAGCAAGATAGATGAGAGGGAAGCTGAACATAAAGCAATGATATAAGATGAATTTAAAATAGCCGACTGACGCTGATGTGACCGAATATCACTGTGCAGCATAGGTCCAAACTGTCCGAACAAAGGTCTCGTGAGGGAATGCCTCAGTAAATCCGGAAATTGGTGAACCGTTTCACGCGTCACCATTTGGCTGCTATTAGGCGGATAACTGTTGGTGGCAACACTTGCAAGTAATACTGAAGCAGAAGAATTCAATACATTACGGTGGTTTTGACAAAGGGCTTCGTGCAGCATTGGGGAAGTGAAAGAGTCCGAACACGATGGCTGGGCGGTACTGCTGTATAACCAAGGCATACCGAGATGGATGGTCGCATAAAGCCTACAAAGGAATAGTATGTTCAAGTGGTGGACCCGAGAAAAAATAGTAGAAATTACATAAAGGACAATAATGATTCCGGTAGCAACACTGGAACATGAGTCTACCATCCTCAGCTCAAAACTGTGACCAAAAGGTGAATGAATGATTTCTGGAAGATCCAACAGGAACAAAGGATGCAAGCGTTAGCGAAATGATGAGAAAGCAGGACAATGTTTAGTGCTTCAAATAAAGCTGTATGATCGTAGATGGAAGCTAATGTCCGTCGCGAGGAGACCTGATCATTTGCAGCATAATCAACAGCAGTGAGGAATGTCAGGAAAAGGAGAGACATAGTGTGAAACACGACTTCACACTGACAAATTGATTAGCGTCCCATTTCATTTATTGACACGCACACTACAAGACACTTTCCTGTTTGTACATTCCGTCACCAGTTCACTTTTTATGCTTTCACTATTGATCTCTACATTAAAGGTACATGAACCCAAACTATGGCCAAATCACAAAAGATTATGTTCTTCACCGGTAGTTTTCGTATTTCTGCAACTTCTATACCCTTAGCCATCTGCTCACTGCATGCAACGCAACGTGCATGTTTTGACCCACAACTATCTGTAAAACTTTGACCATGTCTGATAAAGTGTACCTCAATACATTCGATAACAAAATATTTATTTATTTATAATGTTAAACATAAATGCTCTAAGCAAAGGCTCAGGATCGACGAACCTACACTTTACAAATGATACATCACCATTATCAACACAGGTCATCTGAGAGTGAGAGACATCTCAGATAATGTGCGCAAATGATACATGGGTATGGATAACTGGATGCCATGTGAGGACAAGACGGTAACGGTGAAACAGCCCCTTGCGGTATTCGACGCAGGGTCACGGAAAGAATAGTTTAGTATCATTCAAAGTCAAGCTAGGCGAGGAAAGTCAAGGAATCCCATTCTACGACGTGCAAATAATAAAATGTGAGGAGCAACATCGAAAATGGGTAACAGACTAGTTCTCTCAGAAACTCAAAGTCCTTGTTCATATTCAAGGTATCAAGCGCTGAGCAAAGTATTGATGGCACAAGCGCGACGCTTTTATCATCAAGACATTCGTTCCTCCGATATGACAGCGTTTGTTGAAAAATGGGGCATGTAAGTTCCAAATTATTTGAAATAGCAAAGTCTATGGAACCTAACCGAAAAGTGATAAATTCCCAAATATGCTCACTAGCGTCCGAAAAACTGCAATCACTTTCCAAAACTACCAAACCACCTTCGCCATCACCACAGTTGGTGCGTCCACCATCCAAGGGCCAGATGTTCAGCTCGAAAAACAGTCGCAATGAGTTAGGGGAAGGATAATTCACGGAAGTTTGTCTGGTAAAAACATCTAGGAAGAATAGCTTACAGCCAGCTAGATTAATTACTCAATCGAAAATTGCAGTATCTCAGGGATGCTTAGTGCGTTTTCACCAGAAGAGACTGAATCTTAGCGAGGCACGATGGTTCGCGTAACCCCGTGATCCATTGAGCTATGCTAGGTGGCACTTTCAACCCTCTTCAGAGTTTATCATACCAGAGAGGTCAATGGCTAGGAATCAAACTAACTCAATCTCACAATCCAATCCTTTTCGGATGTTAGGGAGAGGTAGACGGCTTTTTGTTTTAAAACCTAGCCATGGGAGACAACAGGTCTGCGGGTTATAAGCTCACACTTCAAGTGGCGTAGAGCAGGAGCGTCACGTATTGCCTCTGACGGCGAGAGGGCATCTCCGGGTGAGCAGTGGTTTGCTACCGCTTGCCTCAAGCCAGGCGGCCTATAGTCAAATTGGTGCAAACCTACCAACCCCAACTGCGGCTAGCCGTGGGCGCAGGTGCGTAACATAATGCGGTCGCAAAATACGTATGCATTGTACTAAATCTTCAAAGGTTGTGTGTGACATGTCTCGAGCAGATCCCAATGGGTCTCTGCAATCACACTCCCGAGCCGGAGTTACTCCGCACTGCCTTGTGGGTCAGACTGTGGAGTCAAAGGCTAGAAGTAAGGCATCTCGAACAAAACCACTCTCTCGAAATGAGAGACAGGAGAGTATCGTTTGCCCTCTTGACCCCGTCGAAAATACTTTTCCCCTTATTTTTTCTCCCTTTCAAATTTCTTTTCCCCCATCTATTGAACAAGAGACTGCTACTGACCTCGCAGTTGCTGTCATGGGTGCATGTAGCTCTTCCATCAAACCTCGACGTTCATTCCACATTGATTCTTTTAATGCCCGCACTCTTAGTCAGATCGGTCAGCAGGCAGCACTGACCCCTAGTATTCATTCTCTTGGTATTGATGTGTGCTGTCTCCGGAACACGCATGCAAGATAAGAGCGTAATGACAAATCTTCGATTCTCTGATTCTGATGACGATGGATGCACACATCGCGTCTTTGGCGATACTGAGTCAATGGCTCAAGGTATTTACGGTGTTGGTGTTGCCCGCAATGAGGCTGGACCTTACCGTGGTGCGATGATTTGCGTGCCTCAGAGATCCATTGAGCTTTTTTGCACCTTCAGAGCCATTCAGACCAGATTGGTCAATGGTTAGAGGCCAGACAAACTCAGCCTCCTGGCTCTCCAGATTAGGGGTTGGAATGGGGGTGGCTCCTCATTTCATAAAACGGGCTCTGTAGTCCAGTGCCAAAACCCGCTTCCTTGCGGTGTTTTTGAACCAAAGGCTTTGGTTGAGAACCCTAATCGTTCTCCTGTCTAGGCCTGGGCAACCTGACAGTATTCTGCCCACGCAATACAATGAACCTCTCCTACAACAATTTCTTGATGCTCTGGCCGTCGCAGAGGATAATAAACGGCGCCTATCCGCTGCATCAAGCAGGGTGGATAGGGGTATGGATGCTAGTGCTCAGGCCTTCCCGTCTTCTTAGACCCCTTCTTGCGCTTCTTCATCCTTATCATCCCGCTCCAACTTTACTTATATCCCCCCATTTTCAATCTTCCAATTCTTGGCCCTCCCCCAACTTACTTCAATAGTAGCTTGTCTTCTAATTTCAAATCACACACAATCGCACTTCCTCGCTCCAATCCAGTCGACAAGTCCATGGTCAACCAAGCGGACGTCAGTTCATCCGTTTCCCTTTGGAGTCCTCGTGTCTCGCTAAGACTGGCATGCCTCAACGTGCGCACTTTGCTACAGATTGGCCAACAGGTAGCACTTGCCCGCACACTAGAGACTCTATCGGTCGATATTTGTTGTTTATCAGAAACCCGCCTGCAAGATTCGAGCTCCGTGCTTACCTTGCGATCCCCCACATGCGACACTGGCGGCACATTCTCATTACGCCTGTCTGGCGATGATGTAGCTTCAAATGGCGGTCAAGCTAGCGTCAGCATTGTTTTGAGTCCCCGGGCTGAAGCTGCCCTGATTGGATCCCAGTAAACAGTAGGATGTGCGCCGTTAGATTAGCTGGTTCGTTCCGTGCTACGAAGCCGCGCGGGAACAAACGACGTCTGTTTGTCATTGCGGCTTACGCCCCCACAAACTGTAGCACTGATTCGGTAAAAGATGATTTCTATCAGCAACTTCACCAGTTCATTCGTTACAGAAGAAGCACGGATACTGTGGTGTTAGGTGGCGATCTAAATGCCAAAATCGGAAAATTGTCCTCTGATGAGCTTCATCTGGGCGGCCAACATGGTGTAGGCTCCCGTAATGATAACGCTGAGCAGTTGCTACAGCTGTGTGAAGATGCTCGCCTCTTCCTCGCGAGCACTAACTTTCGACACAGTACCCGCAGAAGTGTGACTTGGCAGCCACCAGCCTCAGGCCAGCCATGGATGCAAATCGATCATATCGCGATCAGTTACCGCTGGAGAGGCTGTGTCCAAAACTGTCGCTCGATCTGGAGCACGAGCATGGACTCTGACCACGCACTTGTCTGTGCCGACCTGGTGCGTTTCGGTGGATGTCCGCAACGTCGATGTGAACGGATTGACACCAGCCAGCTAGCGAAGCCAGTTGTTCTGAATGTGTACCGAAGTGCGCTGACATTTGGGCTGAGTAAGCGCCCACTAAACACCGTTGAAGATCACTGGTCGCATATTCGTCAGACGTTGCTGTTAGCAAGCATGTCTTCATGCGGCAAAGCAAATTGTCAAACCGGACATTGGGTCTCTACACAGTCTCTGGAACTTATGGATGCTCGCCGACGTATTCCGGCTGGAAGCGAATACAATGAGGTGCGCAAAAACCTCAGGGCAAAACTACGTGCTAGCCTGAAGAAGGACCGCGAAGCCTGGTGGTCTCATCGTGCCTCGGAGATGGAAACAGCCGCTGCCGTTGGTAATCATCGTAAGTTACTCCGTCTGATACGGGAAACAGACAGCAGGAAACCTCGTGTTAGCGAGACCATACGCGACGAGAGTGGGCAGCCGATCCACAGCCTGTCAAAACGCTTGGAGCGTTGGGCTGAACACTTTGCAAGGTAATTTAACCAACCTGAGTTATCGCTTTCTTCTTCAGGCATTGAGTCCCCTTCTCCCTGGGCCGTCTCCTTGGATCCGTCCCCACGCGCAGAAGTCGAACGTGAGATCAGGCTGTTGAAATTGCATAAGGCCGCAGGGGTAGATCGTATTCCCCCAGCCCTCTTCAAATTCGGAGGACCTGCTCTAGTAGATAATCTACACGAGTTGCTAGTAAAACTTTGGGAAAAGGAGATATTCCCGACAGACTGGAACCGCTCCGTCATTGTCCCAATTTTCAAGGGAAACTCCTGTTTGGAATGCGGCAATCATAGAGGGACCAGTCTGACTTCCATGGCCTCTAAATTACTTGCCTTTGTCATTCTCCACAGACTGACTGGCACTCGTGAAAGCCAGATTGGTGAAAAGCAAGCCGGATTTCATCGAGGTCGAGGCTGCATCGACCACATCTTCACCTTGCGTCAATTGTTGGAGCACCGCCATGTTTATTGGCAACCCACCGTTGTCGTGTTTCTTGATATAAAAGTGCCTTCGACTCAGTCGATCGATGTGCCCTTTGGGACTGTCTGTTGAGGAAAGGTGTACCTGATAAATATGTGAACATTATCAAAGCGCTGTGCGTGCATAGTTCGGGAAGGGTGATGGCTTACAGCAAACTGTCGCCACCCTTCAGTATCACCAGCGGTGTGAGACAAGGATGACCGCTGTCACCTTTTCTCTTCAAGTTCGCTATTGATGAAATCATGGAAACAGCGTTCGCTGGACACGACCTAGAAGATGTGGAGCTAATTCCTGGTGAGCGACTTCCTGACTTGGAGTATGCGGACGATATTACCCTAATCTGTGACAACTCCCAAACATGCCAAACAGCACTGGACCGATTAGCACTGGCTGTCAATCGTTTTGGGCTATGCTTTGCTCCATCGAAATGCAAAGTACTTCTCCAAGATTGGGATGGAACCCAACCCTGCGCTAACGCTTGATGGTTATCTGCTAGAAGTCGTTCAGGAATTCAAGTACCTAGGCAGCCATTTTAACACCCGTGGGATTGAAGATGAGGTTACGAACCGTATAGCAAAAGCTCGAGGTGCTTTTGCCAATCTCCGCCACCTGTGGCGCAGATGCGACATTACTCTCGCCCTGAAGGGCAGAGTTTACAACGCAGCCGTCCGTTCAACTCTCCTATATGGCTGTGAAACCTGGCCCATCAGGTCGACAGACATAAAGAGGCTAGTCACATTCGATCATCGCTGCCTTCGCAGCTTAGCTCATGTCTGGTGGGAGCACCGCGTGAGCAATGGGCGTGTTCGACGTCGCGTATTTGGAGCAGGAAAGCGAGTGAACCGCTCAGCATCACTATATCACGCACCAGGCTTCGATGGCTGGGCCACGTGTTGCGCATGCCTGCACACCGACTCTCGCGACGTGCATTGTTTGCGCGTTGTGGGTGCGGTTGGAAGAGGAGGAGGGGAGGCCAAGTGCTGATTTGGTCGAGAGAAATGAAAACCCTCACTTCGATGTTGGTGCATCCCGACTGCCTGGCTAGAGTCCTAAGGACGGTGAACACGTTTGGTTGGACACACTTGCTGATATGGCTTGGAGCCGACCCCAATGGCGTTTGTGTTGTGAGTTCCTTTGTCCACCCCCTCCTGCATAGCGTTCCCCTCCAATCACGATCTCACTTGTTAGGCATAATATGACTCTCTTTTACGGCAGCCAGCTGTTAGCTCTCCGGAACAATGTCCATCCGTTACTGGGGACTCAGCGGGCGTGCCACTGTTTTCCTTTTCTTGTCTTTTGTGTTGCGGCACAATAGCTGAGGTGTTTTCCACCTCCAGCTAACGTGTAATGATGATGATGATGATGGTGTTGCCCTCAGCAAGCTAGGGTGTATAAAAAAGCATGATGAAAGCAAGCTAATAATAATAATGTGTCAGCTGTACGCCGTAACTGCGCTTGGCTGCCGCGCGACCACCACCAGTCGCGCGCGCGCTGAGTACACCGCGAGGACGCCCACCCCATACGCGGATTCGAACCGGTGAGCTTATGGTTGCAAACCAAACGTGCAGACTACTCGGCCACTGGCCGACGAAAGCAAGCTGCGCGACTGGATACCGGTGAACAGTCGCATGTGTGCGGTTCGGCTTCGAACCTCTGCTGCATGTGATTACGCTGTCTGTATGGAGCGCCGTATTGATGGTGGGTTGCTGAACACCTGCCATTTCGGAACGAGAACTATGGTATGTGAGACAACCATCCATACGTTGCTGTTTGCCAATGACTGTGCATTGTTTGCGCACAGCGCGGAAGAGTTGCAGCACATGACTTCGGTTCTCGCATTGACAGTGGCCCAGTCCGGGCTGGCAATCAACACAAGCAAAACTGTTTGTCTTTGCCAACCTTCTCCATAAATGGAGTCGGTGGGACTGCTCCAAAACCACATCGAGGACGTTTTGGAATCCACTTCGAGATCTTGCTACCTATGTAACGTAATGTCTACTGACCTACAGATGACCAGCGAGCTGCACATCAGCGTGTCGTAGGCGGCTGCAACTTTGGCAAACTGGAGAAACGTGTGTGAAACAACCAGTAGCTTACCGTGGAGACAAAGCTGATGGTACACAAGTCTATGGTGCTGTCCGTTCTTCTATATGGCGGCGAAACCGGACCGATGTACTGCAAGGATGTCCTTTACCTGGAGCGCTTCCATCAAACAGTGTCCGCCGAACCGTATAGCAAAAATTCAAGATGCGTTTGCCAATTGCCACCTGTGGCGCCGACGCTATGTCACTCTCGGCCTGAATGGAGGATTCTACAATGCAGCCGTCCGTTCAAGATTCCTATAAGGTGGTGAAAACTGGCCGATCAGGTCGACAGACATGAAGAGCCTAGGTAGATTCGACCATTGCTGCCAGTCCAGCATAACTCACGTCTGGTGGGAAGTCCGCGTGAGCAATGAATGTGTTCGACGTCGTGTATTTGGTACAGGGAGGGCGAGTGAACCGTTTAGCACCATTATATCACGCATCAGGCTCCGATGGCTGGGCCACGTGTTGCGCATGCCAGCCCGACTCCCGCGAGGTGTATTGTTTGCACACCCGGGGTCTGGATGGAAGAGGTGGAGAGGTGGTCAAGGGATGACTTAGTGGAGAGGAATGAAAACACTCACTTCGAAGTTGGCGTCGGTTGGTGCATTCCGACCGCCGGATTGAGGCCGGAAGAACGATGAACAAACGTACCTGCTGATGTGGCGTAGAGCTGGCCCCAATGGCGGTTGTGTTGAGTTTCTTTATTCATCCCCTCTCTTTTAGTTCCCCTTTCAACTACGAACTCACAGCAAACGAATAATATAATAGTTAACATTGTACCGTTTGCTTTTGGATTTTTTGCAGTGTTGTGTTTACTTGCTCGTCTTTTTTGTGTTGCGGCACATTAGCTGAGGTGTGATTCTCACCCACGGCCAACGCGTATTGATAATGATGGTGAACAGTGCCTGCATCGCATTTTGCACAACGGCAGGAGTGACCGAGTTGCAGACACGGTGTTCCGACGAAGTGGCATGTATGCAGTGGACTGCGTACTTCTGGAGAAGGCACCTGATGTGGCTCGGATATGTTCGCCGCATGGATTCGGCGTGGATACCGAAAGAGCTGCTCTATAGTTAACTGGGTGCAGTTGTAGCGCCCAAAAAGATAACGGCCATCTTTTAGGTATTATATAATACTTGACCAATTGTACATTATTCTTGCTTGTTTTAATCTTCTTTACAACCGGCTCGACACGAACTCATTGTAAGTTCCCGCGCTAACGTGTACCTCCTGTATTGGTTCATTCGTACGCGTCTACTTGTAACCCATCGAATACAGCACGCTGTGTCCGACTCCAACTGCCTTCTGATATCTGCGCTTACTTCCGCGCATCGTCTCAGATAAGTATTTACTAGTCCTACAAATTGGTGACCCCGATTCGCACTCGCGAACTGAAACGTTTTTCGTCGTTTGTATTTTTTGGTGAGTTCGTTCCTTTTTCTCGATTATATGCGTGTATTCATTTGTCTCTTGCGTAATTTTAGTACTTTTATCGTGTTTTTTCATCCCTGATCTTACCGATTCACATTTTGGAAGTGGCATCTAAGTCGTTTCATATCGTAAACATGCTTACTTTGGCTGTTCCAACTTTCATGGAACATAGCCACGAGGTTTGGTTTGCGATACTCGAAATCGAACTGGAAAATAAGGGCATTAAGACGGACCGTCCGAGGTACAATTAGCTTGTCCCACGCCTTCCTTCGTCGGTTGTGACGCTGGTTGGGGACATTCTACTCTGCCTATCGAATGAAGCAAAGTATGAAACGATGAAGCAAGCGATTCTTAAGGAGTTACAACCCAGCGCACGAGCTCGATTTGAACAACTCCATAGCTTTTAGCTGTGAGATCGCAAGCCGTCGACGTTACTTTGCGAACTTCAGCGCATTGCTGGTCCCTTATTCTTGAGCGAAGAAGGGATAAAGGAGCTGTGGTTTCCACATCTCCCAGAGCCATTGCCGGTAATGCTGTCCATGTTTCTGGATGCGCCACTGAAAGAACTAGCTACCAAGGCAGACGCTGCGTTCGAACGTTTTCTGCAGCAGACGAACAGTAGCTCCGGTAAGGTATTCTCACCGATAAAAACCAAATCTCATATTTGATCCAAGTCGTCAGGCCGATCTGAACCTAAAGACGAGGAAATTGCGCTACTTCGCAGCAGGATAGCAGCAGTGAAGGCTTTGAAGCAGCACGTGCCACGGTCAAATGCTGACCACGTTTTCGCTACCGTTCATTGCGGACGTCTGTGCCTGCACCGAGTACGTCTCGTTCGATACGAAAGCGCAACATTTTCCCTACACGTTCTCAGCAGATAATACCAAACCCGCTGAACAAGTATGTAGGTATCACGGCCAATATTGGGGAAGAGCTAGACGTTGTCGGGCTCCTTGCATTAGGCACGACCCAGCCGCTTCAGGGACAACGACTAGCCCGCATAATAGCACGACCAACGCATCCGCCAATAACCAAGCAAATCGCTTATTTTACAGTAAGGATCGACGTTCTTCCACCACGTTCCTCATCGACACGGGAGCGAAAGTCAGCGTCATCCCAGCGACCGCTAACGACAAGCACTCAGAGCCTACGTACAATTTGCGTGCGGCCAACGGTTCTCCGATAGCTTCATTCGATCAGCGCATGATGAACCTGGACCTCAATCTTCGCCGAGATTTTCAGTGGAGCTGCATGGTTGCATCTGTATTCTTAGCAATTGTCGGTATCGAGTTCCTCCGACATTTTGGGTTGCTTGTTGATGCTGGTCGCCACAGACTTTTAGATGACCGTACAAAACTAGGTGTTGATAGCGTCCCTTCAGATGCCCCGATAATCAGCCCTATTTTTTGGATCGCAGACGCACTGTCCGACTATTTGAGCCTCCTCTCCGAATACCCGTAACTGGTCCGACCGGCTGCATAGCTTCCACCAGTGACGGCAGAGGTCGCTCACCACATAGTCACACGCGGTCAACCAGTTAGCGCACAACCAAGACGGCTTGCTCCGGACAAACTACGTGCTGCGCGAGCTGAATTCGACCACATACTTCAGCTCGGTATCGTCAGACTGTCCAGCAGCTCATAGACGTCGCCTCTCCACATGGCCCCGAAGAAGGACATGGGGGAAGCGTCCTTGCGACGACTATTGAACCTTGAATACGGCTACCACACCCGATCACTATTCGATTCCACACTCGTGATCCACCGCCAGTCTGGCTGGTAAAAATATCTTCAGCAAAATCGACTTGGTAGGCGCATACAACCAAATTCCGGTATCCGAAGCGGACATAGCAAACTGCCGTGACAACTATATTTGGTTTGTTCGAATTCCTGCGCATGCCATTTGGCCTAAAAAACGACGCACAAACTTTTCGGAGCTTTATCGACCAAGTTTGTAGCGGCTTAGACTTTGCTTACGCTTATCCCGATAATACCGAATCCCGAGCTCTTCACGAAAAGAGCACATGTGCCACGTACAACCACTTGTTGATCGTTTATCGCAACACGGAGTGACGATCAACGCAGAAAAGTCCTCGTTTAGTGTTGACTCAGTCAACTTCCTCGGCCATCGTATCTCCCCTCCAGGCGTCATGCCACTGCAGGATAAAATTCAAGCCATCATCGACTACCCTGAGCCTCATGCTTTCAAAGAGCTTAGGTGTTATGATGGACTTGTCAAGGTTTACCGACGGTTCATACCAAACTGCGCGTCACTGATGCAACCCCTCACGGACGTTCTCCGAGGGAAACTCAAGAAATTCGAATTTCCTGCCGCATCACGCGCTGCTTTTAAGTCGCTGAAAGAGGCTATCGCCAACATAGCTTCTATAGCGCATCACTATCCGGCCGCCCCACTGTCTCTCAGTACTGACGCAGCGGACGTGGCAGTCAGCGCTGTTTTGCACCAACAAGTAGCCGACACGTGGCAACCCTTATCGTTTTTCTCCAAACGCCTACAACCTACCGAATCTCGCTACAATACGACATGTCTTAGAAGGCTGCTCCTTTGCCGTCTTCACCGACCACAAACCCCTGACTTACGTGCTCGGCTAGACTACCGATCGATACTCTCCGAGTAGCGCCACCTTGACTATATCGCTCCGTTTACGACCGATATACGACATGTCTCAGGTGTGCACAACACCGTCGCCGATGCACTTTCCCGCATCCAAGCTATCTCCGCTGAAGCCGGCACTGCTATCGACTTGGCTACCATGACCACAGCGCAACTCAAGGATCCTGAAGTTGATCTACTACGCAGGTCACCCTCACTGGACCTACGACCCGTTCCGCTGACATCATCAGACGGAACTATACTTTGTGATTTATATCTGGGCACGCCGCGCCCAGTCGTTCCACGCGAGTTTTGGCAATCGTGTTCAAAGCGCTGCATAGCTTGTCTCAACTTGCATGTCAGCGTACTTCGATACGCATCCAGAACAGCTGGCTTTGTCAGTTGGCTGGTGTCAATGCGCTCACATCGTAGTCTTGGGCGTCCGACAAAGCGCATCCGCAGGTCAGCACATACAAGTGCATGATCGGTGTCCACACATGTGCTCCAAATCGAGCGACAGTTCTGGATGCAGCCTCTCCAGCGGTAACTGATTGCAATGTGATCGATTTGCGTCCAAGGCTGGTGGGCGTCATGTCACCCTCCGGCGGGTACTGTGTCGGAAGTTAGTGCTCGCAAGAAATAAGCGAGCATCCTCACACAAATGAAGTAACCGCTCACCGTTAACATTACGGGAGCCTACACCGTGCTGACCGCCCAAATGCATTTCATCAGTGGACAACTTTCCAAACTTGAGCGTTCAGATCCCATCCAGCACTACAGTGTCCGTGCTTCTTCTGTGGCGAAGGAGCTGGGTCAGTTGGCGGTAGAAGTCGTTCTTTACCGAATCATCGCTACAGTTTGTGGGTGTATAGGCAGCGATAACGATTAGGCATCTATTAGTCCCGCGCAACTTCGAAGCTTTGAACGAGCCCGCCAATCGGACCGCACATACCCGGCTACTGGTTGGAATCCAATCAACCAGAGCAACTTCAGCCCGGGGACCCAGGGCAATGCCAACACCAGCTTGGCCGGTGCTCGAAGCTGCATTGTCACCGGATAGGCGCAATGAGAAAACACTGCATGCGTCACCTGAAGGGGATCGCAGAGTGAGCACACAGCTCGAGTCTTGCAGGCGGGTCTCCGATAAGCAGCAGATATCGATTGAGAGGGTCCCCAGGATTCGGGCAAGTGCTGCCTGTTGACCGATCTGTAGTAATGTGCGAACATTGAGGCATGTCAATCTGAAGGATGATCGAGGGCTCCAAATGGAAGCCGATGAACTGCAATGGGCCGCTTAACTGGACATGGGCTTGTTGACAGGAAGGATTGACGCTCCGTGTTCACATGTGAGCTGAAATTAGAAGATAAATGCCTAGTAAAGCATGTTGGGGGAGGACCAAGAATTGGGGGTTGAAAACAGGGGGATAAAAGTGAAGCTGGAACGGGACAGGGAGAGTGAAAAAGCGTAAGAGGGGGAATAAGAAGACGGGAAGGCTTGAGCAGTAGCATCCAAACCCCTATCCACCCTGCTCGATGCAGCAAATAGGGCACCGTTGATTATCCACTGCGGTGTCCAGAGCATTAAAAAATTGTTTGAGGAAAGATTCATTGCATTGCGTGGGCAGGATACTGTCAGGTTGCCCAGGCCTAGACAGGAGAACGATTAGGGTTCTCAACCAAAGCCTTTGGTTCAAAAACCTGACCACAAGGCAGTGGGTTTGGCATTGGGCTACAAGGAGTCGACCACAGTGGCGTTTCTCTGTTCCTCCGCATGCCCTTTAGCTTCCCTCTCCAACCACGATCTCATTCCGTAGCATAATATAATTTTGCATCATAATTTTTCTTGTTGCCTAGTAGCTTTCCGGAACGATGCCCATTCCTTGCTCGTAGCTCAGCTGGCATGCAACTGTTGTAGTTTTCTTTTTGTTGTATGTAGTGCGACACAACAGCTGAGGTGTTTTACACCTCTAGCTAACGTGTATAATGATGATGATGATGAACTGCGAAACTGCGTGGAAAAAGTAGAGATACTACGCCGCTCTCGATTTTTACAGACAAACAGGTTACAGTGAAGGAGTGTATTAATGGGCGAGAGTTGTCTATAGACAAATACACGCAACCCACCATGCACATTTTGTGATACAGGTAGTCTAAATAAACTATGCGCTACCCACACTAAAAACACCAGGAAACTGTTCGCTTGACCTTCAAAAATTAATGGATCTGTGGTGAGCGTCTAACAGGTGCATGAATTACAGCCTGTCACGGGCCATCCATCTGACGATACGCGCGAATATTGGTTCATTGGTGTGTAGAGAGCAGGAGGAGAGACCCTGGTCAGCTCGGTCGAGTCCGATTTCGTACAGGCTTGACGCAACTGGCTGCGAAGCGGCATACCTCTAGGGATCGTCGCCATTGTAGTAGGAGCAGCAGAAGCCTGCCGTACCCATCAGTGGGCAGTCAAGCAGGCGTTTGAAACTTCTCTGTCGGTGCATCAGTGATGATCTCCGGCAGGCTGTTCTAATCATTCACTAAAAAAATTGGTAGGGCAGCGTCTGAACGGACGTGAAGTATTCGGCACTTGTACAACTTCCATTTGTGGCCTCGTGCCGAGCTTTTCACGTTGAGTCGAAAATGCTTTTGTACCTCACTCCCAAGTTCTCTTCTTAGGATCCGTCTGGTGTAGATAAGATCTCCACAGCACCAACGATAATCCATTGGGAATATGTTCAGACTTCAGAGTCGAAGAGGATAAGCAAGATCTCGGATTTCCATGACGGATTTCGAGCCACGCCTCTGAACTCTTTTTAGCAAGTCCCATAAAGAGTTTAAGAGAGGAAAGGTAGATGGGAGCTCATACTCCAATATCGGGCGAATATGCGATGTGAACAGTTCTGAAAATTTCCGGAGTGATACGAGAGAACGACTTGCGTAGAGCACCCAGCATCCTGTTTGCTGCCGCGACCTTTCTCAGGGTGTCAGGGTGGGCAGTTCTAAAGTCCTGTGATACGATAACCCCCAGATCCTTCTCGTGCGTGACACTCTTGAGACATCCGCCAATGTGGTATACACTGAATGAATCCAGGTTACCAATCGGAAGAACTACAAATTTGTCGTGGTTAACAGGTAGTTGCCAGTTGACGGACCAATCGTGCAGCTAGTCCAGCACCGGTTGGGATCTGTCCGCGTCCTCAAGACTAGCTACTTCTGAGCATAGCTTGAGATCATTAGCATAGACTAAGCAGTTAGTTTGAAGAGCTGTAGGAAGATAATTAATGTAGAGTGAAAAGTTCCGGCCTGAGGACAGAGCCTTGTGGAACTCCGCTAGTTATAGACACAGAGCCAGACAGCGTTTGGTTACCTTCACTAGAAGAGTCCGAACTCTCAAGAAATCCGCAACCCATACAAGGACGTTTCCAGTGTCGCCAATTCCCCGGTGTTTGAGCAGAAGCCGGTTGTGGAAGACCTTGATAAAGGTCTTGCTGAAGTCAATGTAGATAACATCTGGGTGTTTCTGGTCGTCTACTGCTCTGACCCATGCTTCTCTGGAAACAAGCAGGTTACAGATACAGGAGCGAGCCCTGCGAAATAAGTGCTGAGCGGGGGAGATGGCGCACAGGTTTTCGCAGTAGGTGTGGAAGGCGCGTTTGACGATCCGTTCTATGATCTTGCAGACCACAGACGTCAGACACATCGGTCGATAGTTTGCAAGATCGTGCCGGTTCCCTCCATTGTACTTGGACACTACAATCCGCACTATCCAGTCAGGTGGTGGACGCCCGTCTGCAAGAGAACGCCGGAAAACTAGATTTAGCGGATCAGCAATGTATTCTATTGCCAACTTGAGGAATAGCGGGTGAAGTCCATTAAGGCCCGGTGCGGAGTTAGGGTTCAGTTCGAGAAGGAGTATCTTAACTACCTCGGGATTGATTTGGACTTGCTCGAGAGGAAGATAATAAATTGTCAAATCGTCAGTGGGTGATAACGGTTCCACGGAGTAGATCGAGGAGTACTGGGAGGCTAGTAGTTGGGCCTTCTCGTCCTCTACGTAGAGCACTGTCCTCCTACTGACAAGATAGAGCAGGGATACCACTGCCAGCCTTGGTGTTTCGCTTCAGGTACGAGAACAGCTTCTTCGGGCAGGTTCGTGATTACATGACTAGGCTGTGTTCGTATTGTGTTCGTTTCTGGTGCTTTCTTAGTGCATAGATTTCTGATCCCTTTGTAGTTCGAGTAATTTGACGCTACCTGTGTTGACTTGAGTATGTCCCACAGTTTGCGTTGTCCGTTAATCAGGGATCTCACCTCAGTCGATCCAAGGTGGACCTTTGGGGAAAAGCCTGCCCTTGGTGACAAGAACAACTTTCGATGACCGACATCACCTTCGAGCGTATTATGTTCCATGCCTCGTCAAGGTCTAGGGATTGGAATGGCCCAGTTTGTAGTGCTTGCCCCTTCTTGTAATCTGGGTGGGACAACACGCCAGAAGTTGCGACTGTGTCCCCTGATCGTGGACAGCAAGGCGGCATGCCCAAAAGAAGATTGTGGAGTGGTCACTCCGGCCGAGTGGTTGGAGAATCTTAAGGCCATAGATATCAGGGAGCGCTGGTAAGAGGACGAGATTCAGTCCGTTTGGTGTTTGACCCGATATCATTCATGTTAGCGATGTGCTGTGCTGGAGCAGATTGCATTCGTGGATAGTGTCGAGAAAGCCATCGAAGGAATCTTGGTAAAAATCACAGTGAAGGTTCCAGTTGACACTGGGTGCATTGAAGTCGCCCATTAGCACAGTTCTTTCCTCGACCACTGGTTTTCACCGATTAGAATAGACGGACGCCTGAGCTCAGTGCTCTGTAAGCTATACCGACCGTGTGCAGTTGATAGCCGTCATGAATTTGGCATCACAATATCTCTGAGGCTCTGTCATTGTCGCAGAGAGCTTCGATAACGTGTACCTTGAGGCAGGGACCTCGAGTAGAGAATTACTCTACCCCAGTCCGCACACTGGAACGATCTGCTCGTGAGAGTTGATATCCTGATATGCTAATCTCAGCGCCCTGGATCTCTAGTGATAACCAGGTCTCGGTGAAAGCCAGCAAAGCTGACTGATGCTCAGTAATGAGAAGAGGGATCTCGTCGAGCTTAAGGCTGCGCACATTGGCAAATAGCACTCGCATTCCGTTATTTGGACTTGGGGGCTGGGTAGCAGAAGGACTGGTTTCCAGCGAGTTCGCTAGGTTTTCTGAACATCGCGAAAATCCACAATGTGGAGACCAGTTTCGCCGTGCGTTCAGCGGCTCTTTGACGGCCTGTCTCATTCTGGCTCTAGCTTCTGGGGAAAAGTCTTACAGAACAAAGGTTTCTCCTTTGAGACACGAGGTACACCTGAGGATGCAGCGACATCCATCCTCATCCTGACAGACGACTTTTAGCGGGCGAGTCTTGGATGGATCATCCTGTTTTCTACCTAGACGGAAAGCAGAGAAAAGTTTATATCCCGCTCGCCATCATCGAATAGGATGGATACCATCCGCTTCAAAAAAGCTTGGTCGTCAAGAATCCTTTCAGCCGATGACTCTTTGTCGGATTCAGGAGCATTCACAATTATTAAGCAACGCTCACGAGGTATTTTGTTTCCTCTTGAGAGACATGAAGAGACTAGTTACGTAGACTTGAAGAGGCTAGCTACGTTCGACCACCGGTGCCTTCGCAATTTAGCTCACATCTGGTGGGAACACCGCGTGAGCAACGAGTGTGTTCGACGCCTTGTTTACAGCACAGGAAAAGGGAATGAACCGCTCAACACTGTTATTTCACGCACCAGGCTCCGATGGCTCGGCCAGTTGTTACGCATGCCAGCCCACCGACTCCCGCGATGTGCGTTGTTTGCTCACCGGGGATGTGGGTGGAAGAAGAGGAGAGGTGGCCAAGCGATGACTTGGTCCAGAGGAATGAAATCCCTCACTTCGGAGCTAGCCTCAGTTGGAGCTTCACGGCTCCCTGGTTGGGGTCCAAAAGACGGTGAACACGTTTGGCTGGATACACTTGCTGACATGGCAAGGAGCCGACCTCAGTGGAGTTCAAGTGAGTTTCTTTGTCCCTCCCCATCCCTTTTAGCCTCCCCTTCCATCTACGATCTCATTTCGTAGGATAAAACAATAATAATTTTTTTGTCTAGTAGCTGGCTAGTAGTTTACCGGAACGATGCCTATCCGTTGCTGGTAGCTCAGCTGGCATGCAACTGTCGTATTTATTTTCCTTTA
>OX104063.1:115466486-115484169 GCA_944474145.2 Dicrocoelium dendriticum | reverse complement strand
CATAACACAAGGCGAGTCACGTGGACTCCAGCCCGGAAGGCGAGACGGACCAACGGCACCCAGTTTGGTCGTCAGTGACTTCAATTCCCGTTGCCAAGTCAACTTCTGTCCACCGCGAGCCTTGCGCCACCCTACACCTGGCAGACTAAACAAGGCCCTCCTAGGTAAGCGGTGACCAGGCATACGTAGCACGTGCCCGAGCCAACGCAACTTATTCAGTGCTATCTGTTGTTCTAGGGAGCTAGCATGATTATCACTACCTAGTACTCGCCTACGCACATCATCGTTGCGGACACGCTGGTGCCATCCGACTCCAGCAATGCTTCGCAGACAACGATGATCAAAGACTTGAAGGCGCCTCAGATCTTCAGACCGAACGGGCCAAGTCTCACTACCATACAGCAGAACGGCCCTCACTGTGGCCTTGTATACACGGCCTTTCAGAGGGAGGGAAACTCTCTTCTGTCGCCAAAGATGTCGCAGGTTCAAGAAGGTAGCTCTGGCTTTTGCAATGCGTGAGCTGACGTCAGTTTCTATGCGCCCATCATTGCTGATGCAGCTGCCAAGATAAGTGAAATGATCAACCACCTCGAGTTCCTCGTTAGCAAACGTCAAGGGGTCATCAAGTGGCAGGTCTTGCAGCAATACTTTGTACTGAAGGTGCGAAGTGCATACCAAATAATGGTACCACTCTGGACAGGCTATTCAGGGTTGACTGTGCTGCCGCAACATCGTCGAAAAGCAAGACGATATCGTCCGCGTAATCTAGATAAACTAACCTTTCACCAAGCAACACTTCAACGCCTACATTGTGAGATTCCGCAAGGGAACACTCCATGATAGAATCCACGACGAAATTGAACAAAAACGGGGAAATCGGACAACTCTGACGCACGCCACTTGTGGTCGGAAAGCTATCCGATAGAACGCCGTAAACCCTAACGCTGAAACGCAGCTTCTGCACTTGGTCTGAGGACGTCGCCACTCACCTCTTTTCTTCCATCGTCAATGGTAGAGTACGGCTCGCCTGCATACTGTCCGATCACTCGCGGCGAAGCGCAAAAGATCGAACGAGTACAACACATCGCCACCAAGTTGATCCCCAGCTTGAGAGGCTTATCGTATGAAACTTGGGCTCTACACCTTGTCATATCGCCATGTTCGAGTGGACCTTATCATGACCTACCGTATTTTACATCTCGGTCATTTCCCCATGCTAAGGTCGTTACTCCACTTGCAAATCCCATGCACCACACGTGGGCACAGGTACAAACTCGTGGTACCTGATCTGCAGAAAATCCCACACCCCCTGTGTTTCGAGCGGAGGGTTGTGCACGCCTGGAACAGTCTGCCAGAACACGTCGTCGAGGCCGAATCTGTGCAGAAATTCAAATTTTGTTGGATTTACACTTCGCTGACATACGTTTCAGTGAACGGTTGCCACTTGACAACGATATCACCCACTTGTGACTCACTGTGTGAACAAGCATTTTGTGTGCTACAGAAGGAGTTGCTGAACAATCTCAGGATAACCACCGGACGTGTTTATTTCTTTTTAAAATGTTTTTTGATTATCACCCGGTGGAGTTGTACAGAATTATTTTCTACAGTATTCAGTATTCACATATTTCGTGGGAACACCTTTCCGCGCAAGTATTTCGAACAGAATCAATCGATCGACTGAATTGAACGCACTCTTGAAATCGAGAAACACAGCTATTGTCGGTCTGCGGTATGCGTGGCGCTGCTCTAGCACCTGTCGCAATGAGACTGGACCTTACCGTGGTGCGGTGGTTTGTGTGCCTCCGTGAACCATTGAGGACTATTTGCACTACCGGGGAGCGATTGGAAAAAGTGCCGCGGTGGACGGCCGATGACGTGGAGAAGGAGTATGAAGAAGGCAACCTCAAGTTTGGCGGCAGTCGGACCAGTCCGCCTTCTAGGTTGGGGACCACGAGATGCAGAATCGCAGTGGTTGAAAACACTAGACGTCATGGCCCGCAACAGACATCAGTGGCGTCAATGTTGTTCTGCAATTTCACTATACTTTTGATGCACACAAAACTCACACAACAAAACAAAACTACAAAATGACGTGTGTAAAACCAAAAAGACGTTTCACATTTTTTAAATCGCATTAGTATTCCCATCTTCTTCACTTTTTTCTTCTGCCATGGTTCTGATGGCACAATATCTGTTAACAGACTGAATAAATATATACTGGGTGGTGCGTTTTTGCACCTTCAGAGCCACTCATACCAGATTGGTCAATGGTTAGAGGTCAGACAAACCCAGCCTCCAGGTTAGGGGTTGGAATGAGGGTGGCACCTTATTCCTTAAAACGGACCCCTTGTAGCCCAATGCCAAACCCGCTGCCTTGCGGTCAGGTTTTTGAACCAAAGGCTTTGGTTGAAAACCATAATCGTTCTCCTGTCTAGGCCTGGGCAACCTGACAGTATCCTGCCCACGTAACACAATGAATCTTTCCTCAAACAATTTTTTGATGCTCTGGACATCGCAGAGGATGATCAACGGTGCCCTATCTGCTGCATCAAGCAGGGTGGATAGGGGTTTGGATGCTACTGCTCAAGCCTTCCCGTCTTCTTATTCCCCCTCTTACGCTTTTTCGCCCTTATCGTCCCGTTCCAGCTTCACTTTTATCCCCCCTAGTTTTCAACCCCCCAATTCTTGGCCCTCCCCCACCTTGCTTCAATAGTCGCTTGTCTTTTAGTTTCAACTCACATGTGAACGCGGAGCGTCATTCCTGTCCTGTCAACAGGCCCATGTCCAAGCAAGCGGTCAAGCCCAGTTCATCGGTTTGCATTTGGAGCCCTCGATCATCCTTCAGATCGGCATGCCTCAATGTTCGCACATTGCTTCAGATCGGTCAACAGGCAGCACTCGCCCGAACATTAGAGACCCTCTCAATCGATATCTGCTGCTTATCGGAGAACCGCCTGCAAGACTCGAGCTGTGTGCTCACTCTGCGATCCTCTTCAGGTGACACTAGCAGCACTTTCTTATTGCGCCTATCCGGTGACGATGCAGCTTCGAGCACCGGCCAAGCCGGTGTTGGTATTGCCCTGAGTCTCCGGGCTGAAGCTACTCTAGTTGATTGGATCCCAATCAGTTGCCGGATGTGTGCGGTCCGATTGGCTGGCTCGTTCAAAACTTTGAAGTCGCGTGGGACTAACAGGTGTCTATTCGTTATCGCTGCCTATGCACCCACAAACTGTAGCGATGATTCGATAAAGAACGACTTCTACCGCCAACTGACCCAGCTCCTTCGCCACAGAAGAAGCAGGGACACTAGTGCTGGCCGGGGATCTGAACGCTCAAGTTGGAAAATTATCCACTGATGAGCTGCATCTGGGCGGCCAACATGGTGTAGGCTCCCGTAACGATAACGGTGAGCGGTTACTTCATTTGTGTGAGGATGCTCGCTTATTTCTTGCGAGCACTAATTTCCGACACAGCACCCGCCGGAGGTTGACTTGGCGCCCACCAGCATCGAGCCAGCCTTGGACGCAAATCGATCACATTGCGATAAGTTACCGCTGGAGAGGCTGCATCCAGAACTGTCGCTCGATTTGGAGCACATGTGTGGACACCGATCATGCACTTGTATGTGCTGACCTGCGGATGCGCTTTGGCGGACGCCCAAGACGACGTTGTGAGCGCAGACACCAGCCAACTGGTTAAGGCAATTGTTATGAATGCTTATCAAAGTACGCTGTCATGTGAGTTGGATAAACGCTCACTGGATGCAATTGAAGCTCACTGGTCTCATATTCGCCAGACCTTACTTGCAGCAGGAAAATCCTCATGTGGTGTCTAATCGCCAACATGGACATTAGGTCTCATCAGTCTCTGGAACTTATCGACGCTCGCCGGCATATCCCTGCTGGAAGCGAACACAATGAAACTCGCAAAGAGCTCCGGGCAAGACTTCGTACTAGCCTGAAGAGAGACCGCGAATCTTGGTGGTCTCACCGTGCGTCAGAGATGGAAGTGGCTGCTGCCCTTGGCAACCATTGTAAGTTATTCCGTGTGATACGGGAAACGGGCAACAGATGACCTGGTGTTAGTGAAACTATACGTGACGAGAGTGGACAGCCTATCCACAATTTGTCAAAATGTTTGGAGCGTTGGGCTGAGCATTTTGAAAAGCAATTTAATCGGCTAGAATTGTTCGATTCTTCGCCGGCCAGTGATCGCCCTGCTCCGTGGGCTGTCCCTTTGGATCCACCCTCTCGCTCAGAAGTCGAATGTGAGATCGATTTGTTGAAGTTCAGTAAAGCCGCGGGACCAGATGATTTTCCTCCAACCTTCTTCAAATTCGGGGGATCTGCTCTTGTGGATAATTTACACGAATTACTAGTTGAACTGTGGGAGCAGGAAACTGTCCCAACCGATTGGAGCCGCTCCGTCATAGTCCCAACTTTCAAAGGAGGCTCACGGTCGGAATGTGGCAGCCATAGAGGAATCAGTCTGATCTACATCGCCTCCAAATTGCTTGCCTCTGTCATCCTTCACAGACTGAGTGGCACTCGTGAAAGCCAGATTCGTGAAGAGCAAGGCGGATTTCGTCGAGGTGGTAGCTGCATTGACCACATCTTCACCTTGCGTCAGTTGTTGGAGCACCGTCACATATATTGGCGGCCCGCCGTTGTCATGTTCCTCGATATCAAAGGTGCATTCGATTCGGTAGATAGACTTGCACTTTGGGACTGTCTACTCAGGAAAGGTATACTTGAGAAATATGTGAATATTATCCGAGCATTATATGCATGTAGCTCGGGCAGAGTGAGGGCTTACGGCAAGTTGTCATCCTTTAATATCTCCAGCGGCGTGAGACAAGGATGCCCGCTGTCACCTTTCCTCTTCAATTTCGCTGTTGACGAAGTCATGGAAATCGCGTTCACAGGACACGACTTAGAAGGTGTGGATCTGCTCCCTGGAGAACGACTTCTTGACTTAGAGTATGCTGATAATATTGCCCTGATCTGTGACAGCTCACAAACGTGTCAAGCGGCACTGGACAGATTGGCACTAGCTGTCCATCACTTCGGACTTTGCTTCGCACCCTCGAAGTGCAAAGCGTTCCTCCAAGATTGGTCTGGACCGCCTCCTACGCTGACCCTTAGTGGGGATCAGCTAGAAGTCGTTCAAAAATTCAACTACCTGTGAAGTTGTGTCAGCGCCCGTGGGATTGAAGATGAGATCACGAACCGTATAGCAAAAGCTCGGGGCGCTTTTGCTAACCTTCACCACTTATGGCGCCGGCGCGACATCACTCTTGCCTTGAGGGCTTGAGTGTACAATGCAGCGGTACGTTCGACCCTACTGTACGGTTGTGAAACCTGGCCGCTTAAAGCAGCGGACATGAAGAGGCTAGCTACGTTCGATCACCGGTGCCTTCGCAGTTTGGCTCACATCTGGTGAGAACACCGCGTGAGTAATGAGTGTGTTCGACGTCTTGTTTACGGCACAGGAAAAGGGAATGAACCGCTCAGCACTGTTCTTTCACGCACCAGGCTCCGATGGCTCGGCCAGTTGTTACGCATGCCAGCCCACCGACTCCCGCGACGTGCGTTGTTTGCTCACCGGGGATGTGGGTGGAAGAAGAGGAGAGGTGGCCAAGCGATGACTTGGTCCAGAGGAATGAAAGTCTCTCACTTCGGAGCTAGCCTCAGTTGGAGCTTCACGCCTCCCTGGTTGGGGTCCAAAAGACGGTGAACACGTTTGGCTGGATACACTTTCTGACATTGCAAGGAGCCGACCTCAGTGGAGTTCAAGTGAGTTTCTTTGTCTCTCCCCATCCCTTTTATCCTCCCATTCCATCTACGATTTCATTTCGTAGGGTAAAACAACAATAAAATTTTTTGTCTAGTAGCTGGCTGGTAGCTTACCGGAACGATGTCTATCCGTTGCTGGTAGCTCAGCTGGCATGCAACTGCCGTATTTATTTTTCCTTTATATATCGCATGTATGTAGGTATGTATTTCCTTTAGGTTGCATAAATTTCATTCCAGTTTATTTGGTTTGTTTTGCCTATCTGGATAGTCTTCTATTAGCTGGCCACGTTGTTTACGCTAATTGTCCTTATCTTCGGTAATTTTGTTGCGTTTGTAGCATTTTAAGTAACTTGTGGACATTTCTTACTTATCACGGATTTGTTGCTAACCAACTTACTTCATATGCTAATTTAGCGAAGAGTTATGCCACCGTATCTGTATGCAGTATTGGATTTATTTCATTTCATTTTGTCGTTTCAAGTGATTCGCTGTTGCTTGATATCCCCGATGTGGCTGCGCTTGATGTGCATGTTGACAAGGTGCCTACCTGTCTATTACCCACTACCTCGTCCATACTGGCTCCAGGAGACAGTTGGTCGTTGCTGGAGGGGACGGGGTGCACGGTCCTTGTGGCCGTGCTAGGCTCGAAGAGTGGTTCCATGCACTCAGTGTGGATCGGACTACGGTCCAGCCACCGCCTTGTGTGCGCTTGATTCCCAAATACAGTGTGCTTGTGTTTGCCTGTGAAGGAGTGTGGGGCGGCTCCGTTGATGAAACGTGGCTCCCATCCGCATGCCTCCCGGTCTTATTCCTTCGGGTTTACACTGGATATGGGGTGTGTGGTTGGAGCTGTGGGTGGTGCAGCGCAAGCCATCCATGGTCCCTCTGTAGGCGCAGGCGTCCTGTGGCTGGCCACAGTGACAGGCAAATCCGAAACCGGATGCCGCCAACCATGTATTTCCTTTATGTATTGCGGTACAATAGCGGTGTTTCACCACCTCTAGCTGACATGTATAATGATGATGATGATGAGGACTGACGTTTCTTTAATGAGCCGTTCAAGTTAGGTAACTTTGTCAATCATGAGCTCCCGTTGCGTTGGGTTAAATTTTGCTTCAGGCCTTGGAACTGTATTTTCGTGTCTTTTGAGCTGGTTCATCGCTGATATTTCTGCAGCGTTTATGCTCGCCGCAGCCGCATAGGTCTTGGTCTTTATTTTTGGCTTAGTTGCATCTCACTGGTCTTTGTAGACACTACGCTGCGTTAGTAGTGCACCCTCTGATGAAGAGGAGAGGATCCGACTTCCAGTTTAGTTGGATCGACAGGCCCGACGAATAACGGTGTTCCTGTCAGCGTAGTGGAGGAGGCACGGCTTCTTTTGCCTTTGGGCTTAGAGTAGCCAGACCCGAGCAGGCACACAGATTGGAACATTTAATGGGAATAAAAGCTCGAGCTTTACATGACCCACAGGATAAAAAAGTTCGGGTCGGGTGAAAAGCCAAACAACCTTATAGCGAGTTGGACTCGCGTGTTAGCCGTATCTTCATTGGCCTTATGAGGCATTCAAACAGAATGCACGCCGGCTCAAAGTGTGACATCACACAATGCCCTCCGAAACGGCTATGGAAAGGAATTAGATCATCATCATCATCATCATTATACACATCAGCTAGAGGTGGGAAAACACCTCCGCTATTGTGCCGCAATACATGAAGGAAATACATACATATAACACAATACACAAAGGAAAAATATATGCCACAGTTGCATGCCAGCTGAGCTACCAGCACCGGATAGGCAACGTTCCGGTAACCTTTCAGCCAGCTACTGGGCAAAAGAAATTTATTATTATGCTTTACCCAACGAAATGAGATCGTAGATGGAAGGGGGGCCTAAAAGGAATGGGGAGGGACAAAGAAACTCACTTGAACTCCACTGAGGTCGGCTCCTTGCAATGTCAGAAAGTGTATCCAGCCAAACGTGTTCACCGTCTTTTGGACCCCAACCAGGGAGGCGTGAAGCTCCAACTGAGGCTAGCTCCGAAGTGAGAGATTTCATTCCTCTGGACCAAGTCATCGCTTGGCCACCTCTCCTCTTCTTCCACCCACATCCCCGGTGAGCAAACAACGCACGTCGCGGGAGTCGGTGGGCTGGCATGCGTAACAACTGGCCGAGCCATCGGAGCCTGGTGCGTGAAAGAACAGTGCTGAGCGGTTCATTCCCTTTTCCTGTGCCGTAAACAAGGCGTCGAACACACTCGTTGCTCACGCGGTGTTCCCACCAGATGTGAGCTAAATTGTGAAGTCACCGGTGGTCGAACGTAACTAGCCTCTTCAGGTCCGTTGCTTTAAGGGGCCAGGTTTCACAACCGTACAGTAGGGTCGAACGTACCGCTGCATTGTACACTCTACCCCACAAGGCAAGAGTGATGTCGCGCCGGCGCCATAAGTGGTGAAGGTTAGCAAAAGCGCCCCGAGCTTTTGGTATACGGTTCGTGATCTCATCTTCAATCCCACGGGCGCTGATACAACTTCCCAGGTAGTTGAATTTTTGAACGACTTCCAGTTGATCCCCACTAAGAGTCAGCGTAGCAGGCGGTCCAGACCAATCTTGGAGGAACGCTTTGCACTTCGACGGTGCGAAGCAAAGTCCGAAGTGACGGACAGCTAGTGCCAATCTGTCCAGTGCCGCTTGACACGTTTGTGAGCTGTCACAGATTAGGGCAAAATTATCAGTATACTCTAGGTCAAAAAGTCGTTCTCCTGGGAGCAGATCCACACCTTCTAAGTCGTGTCCTGTGAACGCGATTTCCATGACTTCGTCAACAGCGAAGTTGAAGAGGAAAGGGGACAGCGCGCATCCTTGTCTCACACCGCTGGAGATATTAAACGGCGACGACAACTTGCCGTAAGCCCTCACTCTGCCCGAGCTACGCGCATATAATACTCGGATAATATTCACATATTTCTCAAGTACACCTTTCCTGAGTAGACAGTCCCAAAGTGCAAGTCTATCCACTGAATCGAATGCACCTTTGATATCGAGGAACATGACAACGGTGGGCCGCCAATATATGTGACGGTGCTCCAACAAGTGACGTAAGGTGAAGATGTGGTCAATGCAGCTACCACCTTGACGAAATCCGCCTTGCTCTTCACGAATCTGGCTTTCACGAGTGCCCCTCAGTCTGTGAAGGATGACAGAGCAAGCAATTTGGAGGCGATGTAGATCAGACTGATTCCTCTATGGCTGCCGCATTCCGACCGTGAGCCTCCTTTAAAAATGGGGACTATGACGGAGCGGCTCCAATCGGTTGGGACAGTTTCTTGCTCCCACAGTTCAACTAGTAATTCGTGTAAATTATCCACAAAAGCAGGTCCCCGAATTTGAAGAGGGCTGGAGGAAGATCATCTGGTCCCGCGGCTTTATTTAACTTCAACAGTTTGATCTCATGTTCGACTTCTGAGCGAGAGGGTGGATCCATAGGGACAGCCCACGGAGCAGGGCGATCACTGGCCGGCGAAGAATCGAACAATTCTAGCCGATTAAATTGCTTTTCAAAATGCTCAGCCCAACGCTCCAAACATTTTGACAAATTGTGGATAGGCTGTCCACTCTCGTCACGTATGGTTTCACTAACACCAGGTCACCTGTTGCCCGTTTCCCGTATCACACGGAATAACTTACGATGGTTGACAAGGGCAGCAGCCACTTCCATCTCTGACGCACGGTGAGACCACCAAGATTCGCGGTTTCTCTTCAGGCTAGCACGAAGTCTTGCCCGTAACTCTTTGCGAGTTTCATTGTGTTCGCTTCCAGCCGGGATATGCCGGCGAGCGTCGACAAGTTCCAGAGACTGTGATGAGACCCAATGTCCATGTCGGCGATTAGACATACCACATGAGGATTTCCTGCTGCAAGTAAGGTCTGGCGAATATGAGACCAGTGAGCTTCAATTGCATCCAGTGAGCGTTTATCCAACTCGCATGACAGCGTACTTTGATAAGCATTCATAACAATTGGCTTAACCAGTTGGCTGGTGTCTGCGCTCACATCGTCGTCTTGGGCGTCCGCCAAAGCGCATCCGCAGGTCAGCACATACAAGTGCACGATCGGTGTCCACACATGTGCTCCAAATCGAGCGACAGTTCTGGATGCAGCCTCTCCAGTGGTAACTTATCGCAATGTGATCGATTTGCGTCAAAGGCTGGTCCGATGCTGGTGGGCGCCAAGTCAACCTCAGGAGGGTACTGTGTCGGAAATTAGTGCTCACAAGAAATAAGCGAGCATCCTCACACAAATGAAGTAACCGCTCACCGTTAACATTACGGGAGCCTACACCGTGCTGACCGCCCAAATGCATTTCATCAGTGGACAACTTTCCAAACTTGAGCGTTCAGATCCCCAGCCAGCACTAGTGTCCCTGCTTCTTCTGTGGCGAAGGAGCTGGGTCAGTTGGCGGTAGAAGTCGTTCTTTACCTTATCATCGCTACAGTTTGTGGGTGCATAGGCAGCGATAACGAATAGACACCTGTTAGTCCCATGCGACTTCGAAGCTTTGAACGAGCCAGCCAATCGGACCGCACACATCCGGCAACTGATTGGAATCCAATCAACTACAGTAGCTTCAGCCCGGGGACTCAGGGCAATACCAACACGGGCTTGGCCGGTGCTCGAAGCTGCATCGTCCCCGGATAGGCGCAATGAGAAAGTGCTCCTGGTGTCATCGGAAGGGGATCGCAGAGTGAGCACACAGCTCGAGTCTTGCAGGCGGGTCTCCGATAAGCAGCAGATATCAATTGAGAGGGTCTCCAATGTTCGGGCGAGTGCTGCCTGTTGACCGATCTGAAGCAATGTGCGAACATTGAGGCATGCCGATCTGAAGGATGATCGAGGGCTTCAAATGCAAACCGATGAACTGGGCTTGACCGGTTGCTTGGACATGGGCCTGTTGACAGGACAGGAATGACGCTCTGTGTTCACATGTGAGTTGAAACTAAAAGACAAGCGACTATTGAAGCAAGGTGGCGGAGGGCCAAGAATTGGGGGTTGAAAACTGGGGGGATAAAAGTGAAGCTGGAACGGGACGATAAGGGCGAAAAAGCGTAAGAGGGGGAATAAGAAGACGGGAAAGCTTGAGCAGTAGCATCCAAACCCCTATCCACCCTGCTCGTTGCAGCAGATAGGTCACCGTTGATTATCCTCTGCGGTGTCCAGAGCATCAAAAAATTGTTTGAGGAAAGATTCATTGTGTTACGTGGGCAGGATCCTGTCAGGTTGCCCAGGCCTAGACAGGAGAACGATTAGGGTTCTCAACCAAAGCCTTTGGTTCAAAAACCTGTCCGCAAGGCAGCGGGTTTGGCATTGGGCTACAAGGGGTCCGTTTTAAGGAATAAGGTGCCACCCTCATTCCAACCCCTAACCTGGAGGCTGGGTTTGTCTAACTTCTAGCCATTGACCAATCTGGTATGAGTGGCTCTGAAGGTGCAAAAACGCACCACAGTCTGTTAACAGATACCGTGCCATCAGAACCATGGCAGAAGAAAAAAGTGAAGAAGATGGGAATACTAATGCGATTAAAAAAATGGGAAACGTTTTTTTGGTTTTACACACGCCATTTGGTAGTTTTGTTTTGTGAGTTTTTGTGTGCAATAAAAGTATAGTGAAGTTGCAGAACAACATTGACGCCACTGATGTCTGTTGCGGGCCATGACGTCTAGTGTTTTCAACCACTGCGATTCTGCATCTCGTGGTCTCCAACCTGGAAGGCGGACTGGTCCGACTGCCGCCAAAATTGAGGTTGCCTTCTTCATACTCCTTCTCCACGTCATCGGCCGTTCACCGCGGCACTTTTTCCAATCGCTCCCTGGTAGTGCAAATAGCGCTCAATGGATCACGGAGGCACACAAACCATCGCACCACGGTAAGGTCCAGCCTCATTGAGACAGGTGCTAGAGCAGCGCCACGCATACCGCAGACCGACAATAGCTGTGTTTCTCGATTTCAAGAGTGCGTTCGATTCAGTCGATCGATTGATTCTGTTCGAAATACTTGCGCGGAAAGGTGTTCCCACGAAATATGTGAATACTGAATACTGTAGAAAATAATTCTGTACAGCTCCATCGGGTGATAATCAAAAACATTTTAAAAAGTAAATAAACACGTCCGGTGGTTATCCTGAGATTGTTCAGCAACTCCTTCTGTAGCACACAAAATGCTTGTTCACACAGTGAGTCACAAGTGGGTGATATCGTTGTCAAGTGGCAACCGTTCACTGAAACGTATGTCAGCGAAGTGTAAATCCAACAAAATTTGAATTTCTGCACAGATTCGGCCTCGACGACGTGTTCTGGCAGACTGTTCCAGGCGTGCACAACCCTCCGCTCGAAACACAGGGGGTGTGGGATTTTCTGCAGATCAGGTACCACGAGTTTGTACCTGTGCCCACGTGTGGTGCATGGGATTTGCAAGTGGAGTAACGACCTTAGCATGGGGAAATGACCGAGATGTAAAATACGGTAGGTCATGATAAGGTCCACTCGAACATGGCGATATGACAAGGTGTAGAGCCCAAGTTTCATACGATAAGCCTCTCAAGCTGGGGATCAACTTGGTGGCGATGTGTTGTACTCGTTCGATCTTTTGCGCTTCGCCGCGAGTGATCGGACAGTATGCAGGCGAGCCGTACTCTACCATTGACGATGGAAGAAAAGAGGTGAGTGGCGACGTCCTCAGACCAAGTGCAGAAGCTGCGTTTCAGCGTAAGGGTTTACGGCGTTCTATCGGATAGCTTTCCGACCACAAGTGGCGTGCGTCAGAGTTGTCGATTTCCCCGTTTTTGTTCACTTTCGTCGAGGATTCTATCATGGAGTGTTCACTTGCGGAATCTCACAATGTAGGCGTTGAAGTGTTGCTTGGTGAAAGGTTAGTTTATCTAGATTACGCGGACGATATCGTCTGGCTTTTCGACGATGTTGCGGCAGCACAGTCAACCCTGAATAGCCTGTCAAGAGTGGTCCCATTATTTGGTATGCACTTCGCACCTTCAAAGTACAAAGTGTTGCTGCAAGACCTGCCACTTGATGACCCCTTGACGTTTGCTGACGAGGAACTCGAGGTGGTTGATCATTTCACTTATCTTGGCAGCTGCATCAGCAATGCTGGGTGCATAGAAACTAACGTCAGCTCACGCATTGCAAAAGCCAGAGCTACCTTCTTGAACCTGCGACATCTTTGGCGACAGAAGAGAGTTTCCCTCCCTCTGAAAGGCCGTGTATACAAGGCCACATTGAGGGCCGTTCTGCTGTATAGTAGTGAGACTTAGCCCGTTCGGTCTGAAGATCTGAGGCGCCTTCAAGTCTTTGATCATTGTTGTCTACGAAGTATTGCTGGAGTCGGATGGCACCAGCGTGTCCGCAACGATGATGTGCGTAGGCGAGTACTAGGTAGTGATAATCATGCTAGCTCCATAGGACAACAGATAGCACTGAATAAGTTGCGTTGGCTCGGGCACGTGCTACGCATGCCTGGTCACCGCTTACTTAGGATGGCCTTGCTTAGTCTGTCAGGTGTAGGGTGGCGCAAGGCTCGCGGTGGACAGAAGTTGACTTGGCAACGGGAATTGAAGTCACTGACGACCAAACTGGGTGCGGTTGGTCCGTCTCGCCTTCCGGGCTGAAGTCCATGTGACTCGCCTTGTGCTTGGCTCCAGACTTTACAGGACATGGCTCTCAACCCACACCAGTGGCGCGTCTGCTGCCGTCTCCTAATCGGAGTGCCTGTTTAAATTGTGTTTCGTGCTGAGTTATCTGCGGGGTAATGGGTGATTATGACGTGTGGCAGTGAAAGCCGCAAGGAAGCTGTCTCGCCGATGCCCCCTTATGTTTGCACGATAGCCAGCTGTTTGTGACGGTATGTTGTCTACACAAGGTGTAGGCGCCTTGACCCTGGATGTTTGCTTAGGGCATTAAGGTTTTCAGGTAAGTCCCCCTTTTCTCCCTCTTCTTATTCTTTATTTCATAGGTCCTCATGGTTGTATGGCGGCGAAGCATCAGTTCAAATGGCTGATGTACTGCTGCTGATGATGAGAGTTGCAGCGCACGGTCGCAAGAGCCTTGGGTGGAAACCATCAGCGCTAGGAGAGGCCGTTAGCCTCAGGGATTTGAGTTTCGCCAGGATCCTCACCGGAGTGAACTGAACAGTCGTCAAGGAGGTTGGGGGTGAGACCGAAGAAGATACTATCGTTGTATGCATTGATGGAACGGAGAATGAGGATGCGTGCAGCTGGCACAGGAATTCTGCTGTCTCGTTCGTTGACTTTGTGAGCCCTGTGGAGGCCGTCAGAGCGGCGACACCATGTTTGACTTATCGAAGACTGTTGACGTGACTAAACAAGGCTTTGAAATTGGATGAAAAGTTACGCATAAGCTGACGCTGATGCTCACTCTTAACTTCGCGTACAAGATGAACGCATTGGTTCCGGATGGATCGGTAATATTCCCACTGAGTAGCCGTTGGATGGGAGCGATAGTTTCTCCATGCCGTGTCCCTGGAGGCAATCCACTTCCGTGTACAACTTCGGATGAGTGCTGGGCGTTTCTTCCCTGTGGAAACTTGTTTGCAGGTTGTGGTAGTGAAGCAGAGTTCACGTAGGGTAAGGCAAAAGGTTGACCACACGCTGTCGGCACGCGACTGGGGCTCGGGTGACCAGTTGTTAGCGGAAATGAGGAGGTTCAACTTTCCGTAGCCAGTCCTGCGTTTGGTGTAGGTTGGCATGCTGACGAGTTTTTCGGCGAAGCGTATAAAATAAAATCGGAGGACGCAGTGGTCGCCAAGCCCTAGAGAGGCCTCATACTCAAAGTGCTCAATCATCAGTTCTTCGTTAGTGAGGACGAGATCTAGCAAGGATGGTTGGTTGTTGGATCGGAATCTGGGTTGGCTGATAGATGTGGTTGTACAACGGGGCCGTGTGAAGATAAATGAGGCCTGATGCAAAGGAGTCAGTAAATGGGACAGAATCAAATAGACCAGGCAGGTTGAAGTCTCCCATGATAAGAAAGTGTGTGCGCTTGTGAGATACCACAACGTGGACATCGTGCGTACTTCTCGGGATTGTTAGGGGGCGATAAATGATATCAGGACAGTTAGTGTTTGGCGGTTAGAACGACCTCGTATCACATGGTGTCTGGAGATTGGAGGGCAGTATTTGTTAAGATGCTACAAATGTGGGAGATGTAGTAGTAGAGTGCGACACCGCCGCTTGGGGTTGCGCGGTCAGAGCGGAGTTCAGTTCAGTTCAGATGGGACTGGAACGATAGGAGAATCCCGTGAGTGTTCCATCTTGAGTGGATCGTTGAGCCAGGAATTGATGAAGTGCTCAGTTATTGATGGATCTAAAACGGAACACCCGTGTCGCACCCTGGACAACCAGTTAATGCCCACGTTTCCTGCCCTAGCAGTCCCTGCTGTGGTAGTCACGTGAAGTAAGCAAAGGATAGGAAGAGAAATCGAAGGTACAGAATAAGGAAATGCACTTAAATAAGAAAATAATACCAAGACGTGAAGAAAAGTACAGAAAAGAAAATCGAAGTACGAAGATGCGAGTTAGTCAGGAAAAGGGAAAGGTTTCGTGTTGCCACGCAAGAGCGTCAAGTTGCCGCTCAAACCCCTTAACTGTAGATTCCTTGATAACACTTTCCGGAAGCCTGTTCCAGCGGTCGATAACTCGGCGTGACAGCCGGATTTCCGCCTTAATCCGATCGGACCTCGGTTTGTCCAGCTTCAAGGAATGATCGCGTAGAACAGACAATCTAGCGGGACTAAATAGCCAAGATAAATCTGGACCAACCTTCCCAGTTAAGATACGGTAGGTTAGGATTAGGTCTCCTCTAAGCCTTCGGTAGTGCATTGAATGCATTCCCAAACTAAGTAGACGCTCGGGGTACGTCCGTCCCTGTAATCCCTCGACTAACCTAGTACCCACTCGTAAAACCCTCTCTAGCTCCATTTTGTCCAGGACGAGGCAGGGCGGACAAGCTTGGACACAGTATTCCAGATGAGGCCGAGCGAAAGCCGAGAACAGCCTCGTAAAGATGCCGCCCGTCAAGACTCCGAAGGAACGTCGTATTAACCACAAAATGCGGAAACCTCTGCTTGCGGCCTTCTTCCAGTTGTCGCCGGAGTGTAAAGCCGAAGAGTGTACGACTCCTAGGTCAATCTGGCTAGATACACGGGGGAGTTCGACCCCATCGACCACGTACTTCGTAGGAGAACAACATCCTCCAATTCGAAGAACGGAGCACTTTGCTTGATTTATGGGCAGTAACCATAAAGTAGACCAGTCCGAAAGCTTATCCAATGCTCGCTGAATAGCTTCGGAACCCCCAGGAACATCGACGATGTTCCACAGCTTCAGGTCATCAGCAAATAGCAGCGATGGTACCTCAAGCTCCGCGAGTAGGTCATTCACATAGATAGAGAACAGCAGCGGTCTAAGGACCGAGCCCTGCGGCACGCCACTGAGGACAGACTGCCTAAACGATAGGCCGCGGCCTACCCGTACAAACTGTTCTCTACCCTCCAAGAAGGCAGTCACCCAATGAAGGGCGCGGCCAGATGCCCCGTAGGAGGACAGCTTTTGCGCGAGCCTCAAATGGGGTACCTAGTCAAATGTCTTCGAAAAGTCGACGAAAAGCACGCCCAGCGCGTGGCCGTTATCCACTGCATCCGCCCAACTTTCGCGAGCCACCAGTAGATTCGTCAACTTGGTGGCGACGTGTTGTACTCGTTTGATCTTTTGCGCTTCGCCGCGAGTGATCGGACAGTATGCAGGCGAGCCGTACTCTAGCATTGGTCTGACGATGGAAGAAAAGAGGCGTGGCGACGTCCTCAGACCAAGTGCAGAAGCTGCGCTTCAGCGCCCAGAGCATGCGCATTTCGTTTCGATACAATTTCTTGGTGTTGTCGACGGACTTCAAGTCGCAGCGTGAGAGTACACCTAGGCCTTTCACGGAAGGTGTGGGATGCAGTGGTTGGCCGTCTAGGGTGTACGTTCGGTCGTGAACAGCCTTCCCGAGATTCATGAATAGGGACTTTGCCGGGTTGACCGGTAGGTGGACTTCAGCAGACCATACTGCGAGGCGCTCGAGGTCTTGTTGGAGAATGTCACAGTCATCGAGAGTATCAATTTCTCGCCAAATTTTGAGGTCATCCGCAAACAGTGCACACGGCGACCGTAGAAGCTGGGGCAGCTCGTTGATGTGGATGAGAAACAGAGTGGGTCCCAGTACCGTACCTTGAGGTACACCACTGGTCGAGGGATACCAATCGGTTAGATGGCCGTCCACCTGTACCCTCCACTTTCTTCCAACGAGAAATCCATGGATCCATCGATGTAACTTTACTTTACTTTACTGTCATGATAGCGAGAAAGGTGTTGAACATCTATGTAGCTATATCTCAATGTAGGACATGTCCCACTGACACAGTGTTACCTGTAGTAGTGAGCTAGCCCAGGTGAAAAAAGTAAAATATTTACAAGCATAGAAAAAATCTCCATATACTTACTATATATTCTTGGATGAACTACATGGAGTCCTTCACCAGCTCCGCCGCCTATTACGGATGGGCATCGTTTCGGAAGCTGCAGTTGCTGGATTAACGGGCTCCATGGGTTATAATCATTGAACGATTCCTTCGTCAGTTTCCTGTGAAGGCTTCGTCGAATCTGGCATCCGCAAAGTGCGCGTCCAGGAATCGTTTGAATTCCGACACCGAGTTCGCTTCTACTATCCGCAAGGGCAAACGGTTCCACATGTTTACCACTCGCCGCTCAAGACACAAGGGATGAGCTACCCACTTGAGGTCAGGGAATACCAGTTTGTACT
>OX104063.1:115361307-115465994 GCA_944474145.2 Dicrocoelium dendriticum | reverse complement strand
GTGCTCGTGCCTCCTTTCTCCTTGTGACTGGGATGAAGAGAGTAGAGACCTCTGTGAGGTAGGACTTAAATTTATCCCAAGCAACCTTGACAGTAGCGTCGCCTGAGATCTCACAATGTAAACCCGAAGCATTGGCTCTCATGGATTGATAGTCTGCGTGCCATATGTTCGGGTGAGACTCAACAGTACTCCGGTAGGGTCTAGACAGAGTACGACTGAATATCAAACAAATATGATCACTGGAACCCAGTGGAGGTACGTAAGTAATGTCAGCAAGAAAATCGAGTGACTTAGCAAATACAAGGTCTAAGATAGACGTTACATGGGCGTCCAAGTACCCAGTGGGGAGGTCAATGAACTGGTGCAAACATACTTGGAGCGTAAGCTCAAGCAGATCAGCGCCGAATGTGCCTGACGCTGAGTCGCAAGAAAGATCTGCCCAGCAAATCTCTGAGGTTGAAGTCGCCCATCACCAAACACTTATTTGCGGACTGGGAGCGAATGAATTCAAGTACCTCTTTGGATACGCTCCCGGGGCTTCTATACACAATTACAACTGTAATCTGAGCCGAGGATTTGCTAATAACAGCCGACAGAGCTTCAACAGTTTTGTCTGCTGACTGAAATAAGCAAGTCTTCAAAACGTCACGTCTACTGCTCATATAATGATCGACGCCCCCTCCCTGTCGGCCAGCAGAGCAATCGCATCCAAATCTTGCGTAAATAGTGCGGAGAACTGACATGTGAGGATGTTGGATTTCACCGTTGGTTATGTCAGTTAGACAGTTTGTGCAAGAGCAGTAGGTACAATGAGGGGGCGTAGGCTCAACAAAAGTATTTGTCGTTAACCACTGCTAGACACGGATCGCAGTGGAAGTTTATGCCCTTGGAAGCAGTGTTGAAGACAGTGGTAGAGATCTTGAGGAACGTTACAGCACCTTGTGTGCATCTAGTTCTCGCAGAAGGCGCACTGGACGGCCTTCGAACGGGAGGTGACACCCCTGCCACAGTGCACGCACTTGGACGTCATAATTTCGCAAAAACTGACAACAGCCAAATTTTGTTGCAAGTTTTTAATGGAACACTCCTTCTCGCGAGATTTTAAAAGCTTGACAAAAGGCAAACTCTGTTCACAGTGTTTATGTAGCACAGTTTTTAACCATTTCTCGGCCTTAAGGCACGCCAAGAAACGAGCAGCGTCGTAGTACTCACAATACTTCACAGAGTGGTTTATGATACAACCAAAACCAAGGCCGCAGCAATAATGAGCATATAAGATCAACGGGAAAATAAAAGAAATGTCAAACAAATATAAAAAGCTAAAACAAAAACAGCCGTTAGGTTATGGTGCAATCGACCAGTCGCTACAAGCCCATGTTCAGGACACCGCAGGGAAAGTCTACAAAAAGACGACTAAATCGGTGATATCTACTTTTCATCTTCGAACTTTACAGTTCTGTTATCTAAATAGCACGCCAAACGGTTTACAACAGGAGAGGTGAAGGGATCGTCATCTCCGACATCTTGAGCCCCCTCAGAGATTTTATAGTCTTGCTAACCCTGGCTCCGTATGTAAATGATAGCTGAGCCAAATTTGGTGCACATGTATATATTTCCATCCTTTTCGCAATTACGCAACGGCCTAAAGAAAAGCAAGCAAATCTCCGAGAATTTTATTTCTGTCCACGTGTCGTTCAACGAGTTCGGACAAGCGTGTATACAAACAAGCGAGGTTACCTTTCAAACGGTGCAGTAGGAAGGTACAGGCAAATGTCACAACGGGCTCCTGGAATGAAATTTAAAAAGGTGAGAAAAGTAAAGCTTTTGTGGCCGTAACTAAGCCGCACGTTTCAGTTTCAATACGGTAGTAGTCTGGTGATTCCTCGGTTTGCCAGTGTAACATTCTAACTAACATTCTAACATTCTACCTTTCTAACTAACATTCTAACTAACATTATTGTACACCTTGGCAACCATTGTGGTTTGTTCAACTGATCGTTGAGTTCGAATGTTTGAATTGCTCATCGTCATTTTTTCGCTTGGCGCTCGTTTCGATTGCAATGCGCGACTGCCCTGTGTGCTATGAATCTTCCGTTCCCCTAGCTTGAGGGTCAACGGTGTCGTTTGTATAGCTAGTTTCCCTGCACCCTGATCTGCCTTTTCGAATCGCCTTCCGGACTACCGCTACAGGCTACTCGCTAAACGCTGTTACTGAGGTAGGAAGCAGAGAGTGCCAAGCGAGAATCGGTAGGTTGCCTCCAGTGTAATGGACAATTCTACCGGATGTAGTGGGCGATCGCTTCTAGGTGATGGCTTGACTGTGACAGACCCATTATAAAACCGTTCCACCAAACTTCGTAAATCCATGTAGCATCGCGCACAGACCAGAATTTACCTACCAAGTGGTGGCTGCACTGATATAGTCAAATTGTACAACACTTGCACCAGACTTCCTTAATCCACCTCCCATTGACCACGAAACCGGGTCCGACCATAGTTACTTCAATAATAGGAACTCTTTCATGGTACGACTATGTGTTCTGATCAAGCGTTGGGTTACCTTATGTTGGCCAATTATAAAACACGTCTGTAAACCTTTCATGTTCCCCTTATGCACTGTAACACGCTTTGTCCCATCTATCCACACGCCGCCTACGTGACATACAGCGGTTAGTAATCCTTGCTCCAAAGTTAATCCACGGAGACTCGTCGACCTACCCGTTGGAACCATTAATACATTGTCTTCGCTGATGTACAACATTAACCTAGCGGTTGTAAATGGCTTCACGAATCACGGTAGCTCCGTCCATGGTCCACACGACGCATGGTTATTTCACTTTAAGACTTTAAACACAATTCAGTAATTTCCTCATTTCCAGCAGCATATACGTGGGTCCTCATGGTATTATGAATATATCAGGAAGATTCGCTTGCGTCTATGCGCTTAGCTTTGCCAGCAAGCACATCATTTACACGGAAAATACAGCTCCGTAAGAGCCTCCGTTTAAACAGGGTATAAAGACACAAGAAAACCCTTTCGCAAAATGGCTTTACACGCTACATTCATAGCCAGTGTCACATTATTTTGATAACGTTTTTATACCGTTTTCTCTATGTAGTCTCGGTCAAATTTAGAGGCTCAGTTGGAGTAGGTAGCATTTTAAGTACCCAGTAATAGCGCACACCTATGGGTAGGTATATTTTCTACGGGTAAATGCTTACAAGTTAGGCATCAAATCGCCAATAGATTAACCTTTTAGCCTAAAACAGATGATAGACTAAGTTTAAATTTTTAATAGCCCGCTATCTCTGATGCCTACCGCACGTTATAGAAAGTGCACGCGGAAGAAGAATACCCCGCTACCTGCCACAAGCATACGTATACAGCATTTAAACTTGTAATCTAATTTGCTTAGTTAAGGGCTAAAATTATATTTGTATGGCTTACTCATCGTACCTTGTCAGGAATAGTTCTTCAGAGCAGGAAACGCCAAACTTTTATGAATAATAAGCTGAACTCGTTACGTATGGCGCATTTTTGCCAGCAGCATAGATTTAATGGAGAACAGGTGTACATTTTCGTGCTGGTTATATGAATTCTAGAAAGCGACAGTCATTTGCGCTTGGCCACAAACTCGCGTCACTTGCAAAGATTACCCTTCTAGCACTGGATGGTAGTGGCTTCAGCAAAAAGACGCCGCAGGATTGTTTTGTTTTCCTGCCAATCGGGATACACTGGAAGACTGAGAGCAGGAGAGGACCCTTTGCCAGCTCCATCGGCTCAGTGTTATCAGAAGGTGGGTGGTTGCTGTCGGGAAACGTTGCTCCTTCGGAGAGCACCATCCATGAAGTCAGATGGGTTCCTAGCAATAGCTTGAAGCTTCCTCTGTCAGCGAGTCAGTGATGTGTTTCGGTAGACTGCTCCAATCATGTACCACTCTGGAACAGAGCGCAGCTTGCGGATAGGCACGAAGCGTCAACGGCTTTTACAATTAGCATTCGTGGGCATGTGTGGAGTTGCCCACATTAAAATAGTAGAACTGCTGCAGCTACCTCGCGTGAGTTCCCATTAGGATTCGTCTGGTGTAGATTAAGTCTCCGCAACGGTGACGATTTCCCATGGTGAACGGGTTCAAAGTCCTAAGTCGAAGAGTGCATGGGAGATCCCGAAGCTCGGCTGCAGATTTTTATCGCGCCTCTGCAGCCTCTTTATCAGATCAGGTACAGAGTTCGTTAGGTTTAAGCGGCCGGGAGAAAATAGTCTAGGATTGGATGGACATGGGAAGCAAACAGCATTATAACAATCACTGACGTAATTTTGCAGAACGATGTTTGCAAGGCCCGGAGCCTTCGATGGGCGGCCGCCACCTGCTTCTACGTGTCAAGTGTTGCTTGAGATCGTGCGAAATGATGACCCCCAAATCCTTTGCATGTGTGACAGGTTTGAAAAGATATCCTCCGATCCGATACGCACCGAAAGGCTCCAGGCCACCAAACGTAAGAACGGCACATTTTCCACAGTTTATCGGGTGGTGCTACTCAACGGGCCAGTTATGCAGCTATCCAAGCGAAGCTTGGTGTCCGTCGGCAGCCTCGGAGCATGCTACTTCAGGCCACAGCTTGAAGTCATCAGTATAGACTAGACCATCGGTTTGTTGTGCCACTGGAATGCCTTGACGGATCCTTGACACATCGGGCAGTTAGGGTTGGCTTCCAAAAGATTACGACAGTGTGCTAGGTCGTGGTGGGTTTTCGTCTTGCAAGAGTCCTCTATATAATGGGACAGAAAGTCGATCTAACGCCGCTGCGACGTAAAAGAGGTGACTCATTACTGAGTAAATTCACAGCTCACAAGTTCGTATTCTCAAGTTGACCAAAACCACATTTCGCTATTAATTACACCTACACCATAAGCTAATTCCATGCCTGCCTATTCCGTTAGGAGTTCAATCGCTACGCTTTTAGGTTAGATGGCTACACTTAACAAAGAGGTACCCAATCCACCCTCACATCCCATACGACGTTCTTTCACCGGTACATTTCCCAGTTATACAAATTCCATTCACTTCAACCATCTTCCCATTGCATTTAAGGCACCGTACCCATTTGGATACATATTTGCCTGCAAAATTTTGGTCAAGCCTGAGAACGTGTACCTGAATGCTTACGATGATAAAAAGTTTCTATTTCTCTAATTTCAAAAGTTGCATGAATCTAGAGTAAGTTTCTGTTGAGAAACATTGAATGTCACTTATGTTGCAATAAACAAAAAATTATATTATTTTGTATTATTTCCGTCCTTAAAACTGTTAATTAGGCATTGGAAAAGGCGAATACCACTTAACGTATTTAAGCACATTTGTGCTTCGCTACCATAGTGTAAGTCTGTGTACAGCGGAAGATTACGATGAATGGACATCTGTGCACTTGAAGGACGTGGATGCATGTGGGTACCTATTACCTACTAAACATAGATTTCGCCCCGCAACCAACATTTAAAGATTAGAGAATGCAGCACGTATATTTCACAAATGCGCTTCATTGGGCCTTGTTGGTTTGTTACGCCAGCATAGTTCTCTTGATGTGGAAAGAATATCCTGAAAGGACTGGAAAACCTAGCTGAAAGTAATAAAAATCATAGAGAGCTACTACAACATTAATGCTTAGTTTCATGCAAACACGGTCACAGTGGGCTGCAACAAATAAGCGGTACTCCTGGCTCCCTGTAAAACTGAGTCAAAGTTGGATGACACTGCATCCTTCGAGGGCATTTTCACTGCTTCTATCGTAAACACCAAGACTTAGAGGACGAAATGCATAAATTTCAACTCGAACCAGCCTCCTCGTTCTAAAAACAGGCAGCTGGTTCGGGAGAATACCATGAGAGGAAGACGAGGAAGTAATTACCGGACAGCTATTCGCACCGCTATTTGCAATTCTAGTGTGTTCCCAACACGCCTAAAATGGTTAGTGTTAGGAGGTAAGTGAGGTTAAAGGAGGTATTGATACATATTGCCGGCTGACATAGGGCTTTTGCTTGCCTGGCTATATTTTCATTTATTTTGCGGGGTCCCTGTAATGAGCGCGGAGAATGTATCAGAGCTATGGATTCCAACTGGGTAATCGGTGGCTGCATTTCTGCAATAGGCATTTTTCTGCGGCTCAGGGGCGGAAGTTGCAAATATTATATATAGTTTTAGTAGCATTTGGGGGGTGCGCTCATACGTTTTCTGCTGGTACAGTCGGTTGCTGAACTGTACACTTGTTGTTGATAAAGAAGTGGCCTCTGAAACCCAAAGCGGATGAGATTCGAGGAGTGACGCAGTTATTGGATAGCCGGAAAATTCTATCCAACCCAAGGACATCAAGCCCTTATTCTCACATTCCTGGCAGTTACAAACTGTCAAAAATGCTGCGGCACATTCCAAAGCATAAGGTACACAGCTACATTCATGCACCATTACACATGTATGTACGCCAATACATCGAGTCAAACATGTATTTTTGTACATTTTCGATCACACTGTTAGCTTAACATAGGAATGACTGTAAAGGTGCGCCTCGCGTAATTGCGAATAAATATTCATTTATTTATTTATTTAAGTATGGGTGTGCCGGATTCTGCTTCATGGAGCTCACATTCGGGCGCTGCTTTGTATATCCTCCAGCATGTTGCCGATCGCTGAACGATATAGAGTGGTCATTATATCTGACGCAACGCACCAGTGAAACTACGGCTGCTACGTGTTAGGTTACTGTAGGTTGCTGGTCTTGACGGGGTTTGCATTGTCCCTTTTATGCCCCGTCCATTGGGACGTCCGCTAGCAAACGACAAGCTATACAGGCGCTGCGTGCTATGGTACCAAGCACTGCATCTGTACAGCCGCTGGTAAGGAAGAACTACTACGCAGAATTTGTCGCCTTTAAGTCTGGGTATGCAGATGCAGGCGTGGTATTTTACATTTTCCACGTACTTAGCGACATGAGTCGGCGTTGTTCTCAGCTACTTGGAGCCCCTGCAGTCGTGCGAAGTCAACGACGTCAGTCGCTGAAAAATTTGGTGTACACGCTGGACACGAAGCATTTGGAAGGAATCGAGCATACAATCGCGTACCTGAATCGTGAATGTCACGAATCTTTGCAGAGAATATGGCTGTCCTGTACGTCAGCCTGGGTGGCTCCTCGACAGCGGTACACTTGCAATATTTCCAGTGCTGCGACTAACCGCGGTGAGAACGAGAAGATTCTGTTATAGTGACAACTCCTCGAAACGTCTCCCCGCAACCGTTGTTCACCGTGAATTTGGAACGTGCTACTGCTTGCCTGCAGCAACGGAAGCTGACGCTTGGTAAGCATAGTACGACACCGTATGTTCCCCTTACGTATTTGCCCACCGCTGCTCCCATCCTTGTTCGGCCACTGCCATACGCTCGAATGCGTGTTCTGCGAAATGGGAGAAACGTGCACCACTGCGACGCGTCACAGCGTTAGGTTATGTGGGTAGTGCGTTGCTTACGAAGTCCGCTGACAAGGCGAAACAAGATACAGGTTTGCAAATGCACATGCGAATTTAAGCAAAAATTTCGAACCCTGTGCTCATGTCTGCCACGTCTATACTATGTGGGGGAAGAGTTTGGACCTAGCAATTGCAAGCTGCCGTTAGACGGCGCTCACCATTGACAACGCGGAGTTTCTAATAAAAGCTTCAGGTTGTTCATAGGTGCACACGCATGGGAGCCCGTGGGATTCCCGTCTACGCCAGTGGACCGGGCGCCGAAGTTACGTTAAGCGGGAGGGGCTAGTGGCTGAACTGAATAGGCGATTGTAAAGTTTGTGATGTACGGCGTACACGTGTGTTATTTAGTTACTGCAGAGGCTTGTCAACTTGTTGTCCAGTTACGCGCGGGTTACAAGGTATTGCACAAGGCAGTGCCGCAAGGAGCCCATGTCCTTTGTTTGCAAGGAGAACGTGCAACACATGAAAGTAATTGCCAGAATGTTTTGTTATACCGGTCCTGGACCAGAAGTGATAGGGAAGTCGGCTGCGGATCCGCTGAATCAAAGCAGATCTTGGGGTCCGCAGTTTCAACTGCAGGTATGCATATCACTGAATCATCGAAGGTGCCTGGAAAGCGGCTTCTTGAAGCAGCGAAGCGTGAAACGCCGTTTGTATCCCGATTGAGTGACGTGCCGTTTGCGTCTCCCTTGTCCGCTGGGCTCAATTTCAGACACCTGCACAACACCAACTCACGGTATACAGAACCCGGGGCAAAAGCCAAAAGCTGAAGCATGTGGTTTCGGAACCAAGTCGCAAAGACGCGTGTTCCCTGTGCTTCCGGGAGGAAAATTACCTTGGTGACAGCGCGCACGTGGAGAGAGTGATGTGTCAGGTCTGCGCCCGTTGGTAACATTCTTCATTTGCTTGCTGCCCGGGGACGCTAGGGTTCATGGGTGTGCATGGGGATATGCAATAAATGCATCGCACAACAATGTACTATATTTGCGCAACCTTACCAAAAGCATGGAAGCATGTTGTGTTATGAACCACTGATTTTGGAAGGTGTTTCGCATGATTCATAACACCAGGTGCCGTGTACAGATGAAGCAAGCAGGAAGCAATTGTCTAAAGCAGTACGTTGTTTCGCTTGAAGAATAGGTGCCAACATTGTTGCCCTATTTAACAACAAGCCATGGTAGTTGTTTGGCTATACGTAGTTTGTGTCTATACCTGTTATTTTAAGCAACCGTGACTTGCTTTTCTCTTGTTTGTGTGTTAACAGTGTAAGCATATTGATGACCCTCGTAGGCATATAGTCTGCGGTAACAGACACCTGACCTTGGTTATGCAGTCTGCGATTGTAGAAGCTCTGCTACGTGCATGTGTGGCTACAGCGCGCTTTTGAAAGAACCCGTAGAGGAACCTATCATCCCCTGCGGCGGGAGCCGACAACCGTCTAACCGTTACCAGGACTTTGTGAGTGTACTGCCCATTCGTCAGGGTGGTGGGTGACACTAATAATATGCCACGTACTTGAAGGTATTAAGGGCTTCACGGGTCCGTGTGTGCGTCGACAGGGCAGTGGCTTTGCGTTGCACTTGTGCACGACACTTGTTGTGACTGCATATAGAATAAGGATTACGTGAGTACTTGCGCACTTGTTGTAGTTTTCGACTGCAGCTGCATGGACCAACACTGCGGATTTCATTTCACCATTAAAGTTCAAGCATTGCGTGCGGGATCGGAAGCGACCGACTTCTGCGCTTACCCTAGTTGGTTATCTGCCGTAACTAGCTGATAGTGCGAAGTATCTATGTTGTGATGCCAGCGGCATTAGATTTGAGGACGAAGTCACAACCCTTATGCGGCATTGCTTACCTTCCCCACCTACGCCTCCTGCGGGACATAACCACCAACTGTAAGTATCCGAAATCCAACAAATTGCAATAGCGGACATGAAGAGGCCGGTTACGCTTGACCACCAGTGCCTTCGCCTAGCGGCTCACAAGTACCGATGAACACTGTGTTCGCGTTTTGCACTTTGATCCCATTTGTGCGGAATGATCTGCGTCACGGGGATCAATGCGGCACTTACGTAGAGGGCAGACTGCTCTCCATTGACTCTGAATAGCATTATTACTACGTTGCATGCTTTTGAATATTTTGCAATGTAGTTCTTGACCTTAACGTGTTGTATTGGTGCACATCAACAGACGTGTGCTCCTCACTCTCTACAAACGCGTGTTAATGCTTAGGATGTCCTCCGCTTCATAGCCGGTAAGCGATTAGCCTTCAGTGAGTGGCCTTTTAGTTAGATAGTGGCGATGCCTCCTTTTGTCTCCGTTGTCTCATGCAGGATATATATGTCACGCATGCTGTTTCGCAGATTGTGACACTTTCTTTTATACCAAGTACGAACCTCTTCTCAGTGTGCACTAGTTACGGGTGTCGAGAGGTTTCAACACCCGCTTGCGAGGTCGGGAATAGTTGTGAATATTTAAGACATACTTGGCCAAAAAGGCAACTTACTTGCATAATTCGTAGGACCCAATGCATATAACACCAATTATCCAGCACACGGTTGACACACCTTCGTTATGTGGTTGTATTTACTTATCAGATTTAACGAATAATCTGTCGCATAGGCTGCAGCACTAGTCCGGCACAGACTCCTACGACCATCCGTACGCAGTCAGCGGCAAGCGAAGTGAGAAGCATCTTCCTCCTGTCAGCAAAGCAGTGTATTGCAACCATCCGGAGTGGCAAAGTTGCACACTGCCACCACTCCGAAACGCCGACTTGTCAAAGTAAGAGATTTATTCTGACGCCCATGCCGTTAATTGTTATGGATGGTACTCCAAGGTATCTTTGTGCACATGCACCTACCTCACAGCTTCCTAGGAGCCGCCGCATTTAACTAAACCGAGGGACTTTCGTTCCACGGTTATGTTTTTTAGAAAAGTACGTCAGAATTCAGTAAGTCGAATATGCATCACACTTAGGCCGAACGTTTTCATATGTATTTAACACGCATTGTAATACGTTATTCCGCTGTTTACGCGTTGTGGGTGGGCGGCGCTTAAGGCGCCCCCAAAGATGACGTGAATCTATGGAATCGGTAAAAAGCTGAACTGTTACCACGCTGACCATTTTCGTTCGCATTACATTTTATCTAGGAATTCACCGCAAGGCTACGCATGAAGTTGTAACACCTGACAGCAGCACCTAGAAGCCGTGTGACATTAACTCCATTGTACATGTTGGTTTACTAATAGCCAATGCATTTCTGAGTCACGAGACACTAATTCATGACACCACTGTGGCCTCAGTGGTTTCGCTATTGACGCGCCCTATCGCTTTCGCTTGGGTTTCATAAATACCCCTCATGCAGTCGTGAGTGGCCAATAGTACAGCATTCACCATTACCGATTATGGTGCCAATGTTTCCCAATTCAAATCCCGGAAGTGCATGCCTTTCATACAGACCTACGGAACTAGTGGCAGCTGCTACGCTATTGCCCCACGGATGGCAATACCACCAGACATGTCTGGGATCACTGAAACCTGGTAACACAAACCTGTTAGAAAGTTAGGCCGCGCACCCATTAGACATATATATATATATGGGAGTTTCGGAGCTCGTGTACCCCTGCATTACCACTTATTTCCGCTTTGATTGGCGACCCAGTAGCTGTATATCAAACATTGCCAATGCATTTGTAATTGCTGACGATGAACATATACTTATATTTTACCTACTTCCATGCAAGAGCATTGGATTTATGTAAGCATTGATCTGTACCCTTTAGGGTGCAGCCTCTAGCAGGTCTAGAAATATTCCTATTTATTTAAAGTGTACTCTGAGAGAAACACACATGGAATCACCAATTTCGGGGCTCATTGCAGAAGCCGTAATGCAGATATTGGAGTGTATTGCACTGCCAACTATCAAACAAAAACTCTGGATACTATGCGAGGATGACACTTTTGTCATCGTAAAACGTAGCAGAGTACAGGCCACGCAATATCTGTTCAACAGCAAACTCGAGGATGTCCAGTGTAAGATGGATGTAAAAGGGGATAACAGGCTACCATTTTTAGATGTAACGGTTACCAGGAATACAGACGGATCTATGCAAACGTGCGTATATCGAAAGAAAAGGCGTACGGAGCAGACATTAAACTACCGCGACAATTACCCGATGACTCATAAGAAGAGCTGCATTCAAACCCTGTTCAAAAGAGCGAAAACGCACTGCCCCACAGCCGCATCGCGGAAACCGGAAGAAAAGCACCTATTTCAAATATTTGGGAACAACGGATATACAAGAAATTTCTTCAAAATAAGCTTAAAGAAACGAATGCCTTAGCAATAGTGGCAGTCCTTCGAGCAAGCAAGCGAACGCATAGTGATCCCTCACGTCACAAAAATCACCGAAGTAACAGGAAGGTTGCTGCAGTCCCATAGAATCTCCGTAGCTCACAAGCTAAGTGCGCTCTTAAGAAATTGATCTCAAGACCCAAAGGAAAAGTCGATCAAGCCGACCGATGCAATCTCATTTACCAGATAAAATGCAGGGACTGCGATATAAAGTATGTCGGACAAACTGGGAAAAGCCTTGTACACAAATCACCGAACCCAAGGCGGCCGTCTGATCAGCCCTCATTGGTTTCTGAGCAGGAAGATCAAGAAGGTCACGATTTCAATCTGGGGAATGTAAAGAGCCCAGCACGTGGAATGTAAAAACCCGTGAGTGTGTTGTTGGAAGCCTGGTACTTTGCAACCCATTCAATCAATCGACACATCGAACTTAACGCAGTATTAGCAACCCTACTGGCAAACAAATGCCAACTTGATCAGTTGAATCCGATGGAATGTGTGACTAGACAACTAGAGCGGATGGCAAACTGGCTCGCAAGAGCAAGCAGATAAGCCACAAAACACAGGGTGGCAGGGTCATAGGTCATCTGCTATCAACCAGGCTGAACACTGATGGAGGTCTCAATTAATACAATGGCTCGGCCCCATGGACAACCACGGCGGTATAATAAAGCCACGCGCACCGCGCGCAGCGCACTCTCGCCGAGGCTCCACTACGCTCCTGCACGCTACAGAATCATACACTGATAATGTCACTTGGCTTGGTGAAGAAACATTTGTAATAAAATTGCCGAGCTCAGCGAGAAGTTCAACCGTCATCGGAACAACCTGAGTTACCAGCCTTCGATTCTAAGGCAATCATGGTCTTCCTAAAGGTAAGCGATTGCTGCAAGTGCGGACATTAAACTTTGCTGGTTGCCCGACGATGATGACCCAAGTGTAATGGGACGTTTTTACTTTACCATGCACTACTCAGGCTGAAATGTGTGCCTAGCTTGTTTCGCGAATCGGCAAATTGTTTGAAACAAATTTAAAAAGTATGTGTGCTTCCTAAACACCTGCCATGTTGAGACGACACCACAACGATATATTGTCGCAAATTCACAGGAATATAAATATATTATCTTTTGTTCGCACCCTCTTTACTTGCTTCAACCTGCATTCCTTTGCCAGACCATCCCCATTACATATGCTTACATCACAAAAGCTAAGTGTATGTACCTGTCATGGTGTATCAGTGAAATACAGTGAATTTTGCCCATGCATGGCGGTTACCTAACGAAGAATATTTATCTGGCTACTAGACGGAAACATGTATGGGTGCCTTGCCGGATGCACAACCATATACTTCGTTAGATTTTTCCTTTAATATATAGGACTAGTTAGTACTAGTCCGGGACGGTACACGAAATTAACCGCGGATATCAGAAGGCAATTAAATAAATGAATAAGTAAATAGTTTATTCTCGTCATTGCGAGGAGCATCATCAAGGGCGTGATCATGGTAATACAGACCTGTATGTTCAGCAATTGCACAAATTAGTATATTTTGACAAATAGCAAAGGAATGTATGTGTCTGTTGACATGTAAAAGTATGTTCATGTTTGTATTTGGAAATAGCCATGTTGTGTGATTAGATAAATGTGACTGTGTTTTTGTTCGCTGGGTACGCCATCAAAGGGGAAAGCAATGGAACGCTTCGAACCGGATGACGTCCGTGATATGTGAATGATCTTCCGGAAAAGGGAAGAGGCGGTGACTTTATTTAGTGGCAAGTCACATCCGCCACGTCACAGTGTTGTTAAACGGATATCTGTGGTTTTTTATAGGGAGAACGCTTGCCAGTCGAAATCCCACCACATGCTGAAACACTGCTGCCGAGCCATTTGCTGGAACTGGATTTACCCGAACCACCCAGCTGACACCACGGGAGGTTGTTCGGCTAGTCAGCCTTGGAGTCGGACACAGCGGACTGTATTCGATGCGCTACAATAAGAAACGGACGGATGAAGCGATGCAAGCGCGAACACGTGAGCGCGGGAACTTAAAAGGCGGTCGGGTGTCGAGCCGATTGTTAGGACGACTAAAACAAGAAATAAATAATATATAATCGGTCAACAATTAAATTGTACATGTAAGATAAAAGTCATCTTTCTGGGCGCTACAGAGCTCCACTCTAGAGGGCTGAACATAGAAAGCCTTCGATTTCGCAAAGGTCTGCTGAATCAAGGTTCGTAAGGCAACATCGAGCTAAGTAAAAATGAGTGAGCGTTCGTGTAAATGGGGTTCGCCGGAATTCGGAGTCCGCTGGGCCGTTTGTGATTTATTTATTGGTTGCAAGCTAGGCTGCATTTCGGCGAGCCGTTAGAGCGGACTTGACGGACTACAAAAAACCGGCTACCTTAGAAAAAGGCCGATATAACCTCAACCTCCGCTGTTGCCAAACGGTGCGCTTGGGAGTGGTCCCTCCTCCAGTCGCACCCCGCCCCGCGCCAAAAGGACTCTCGTCCCACGGCGAAATGACCCTCGTCCCGCCAAGAAGTGACACTAGTCCCGCGGGGAAATGACCAGCGTTCGCGTCAGGGTCTTCGAAAACAATCCTCGTGTGGGCCAGTTGATCGAATGGGAGGGTAGGGGATGTAGAGACGAGAAAATAGAAACGCCCAGAAAACGCCTAAAAGAACAAACGAATGAAATGCAGGCTTAAACATTTGTTGGTTATTGAATATTTTTTCGAAAAGCATTTTCCGGAGGTTTTTGATATTTTTGTTGGTTTTCAAAACGCTAATTGGCCAAAAATGGGGCAAATATATACAGTGTTTACAAAGCTAAACATATTTACACTCCACATTTTCGGAAAAACGAACCGGCTTACACACCTTCCGAACACGGCGATTACTCGTAGAAGGCGGTGGGCTAGATTCAGGAGATGTTGGGACAGCTTGTAGACCGAGATCGTGGTCTGGTTAAACCGCGGTAGGATGCTGAAAGCTGGTGCGGTGAGTGGTGACGTCGCACTAAGCACTACTAGACGAAGTAGGCGAGGTAGTTTCTTCCATAAAGGCGGCTTTTAGACGGTCGATGGTGATGACTTCGCTTTGACTACCGCGGTCAATATTGTACGTTTTACTCGAACGGAGTAGCACTTTGAAAGGTACTATATACGGCGCCTGTAGATGCTGTCGAACACCGTCTGCGCGAAGAAGGTCGTGTGAACACCTAGAAAGCTTTTCGGGCACGTAAATTGATGTCTTCTGCGTTCGAGGAGCGGGCGGAAGTAGCTCATGCATCTGGTGAGCCAATCGATCAGTGTAACTTCCGTAGTCAAAAGTGGAAATACATGGGGCTGGTTCTAGCAACTGTGCGGGCAACCGCAGCGTGCAACCGTAGACTAGCTGCGCTGGTGTGGCGTCGAAGTCGATCTTAACCGTGTTTCTTAAGCCTAGGAGAAAGAAGAGAAATGTTTTAGTCCATGAAGGATCTGTGTGCGCTGCCTTCAACTGGCGGTGAAAATGCTCCACCATGCCGTTAGCGATCGGATGATACGCTGTCGTCTGAACGTGACGACAGCCTAAATCCTTAAGCAACGTGGCAAACGTTGACGAGAAATGTGGCCCCCGATCGGTGGTCACGATGGCGGCAGCCTACTGAGTTACCCAGCGCTCCAGAAAAGTTTTAGCAACCGTTTCCGAAGAGCAGTTAGGTAATGGAAATAGCTTCCGGCCATCTAGTAAATTGATCGATACAAAGCAGTAGATACACAGAACCGTTTGAAGGCAGCAGAGGACTTATGCGGTCGATCTGCAGTGATGGAAACGTGCTTCGAGCGGCGGAAAGGTGCCTAATGGGTCTTTCGTGCTCTTGTGCACCTTTGCGCGTTGACGCGGAAGGCAAGCAGCTGCCCAAGTACGAACGTCCCGATTGATATTGCGCCAAACGAATCGTGCGGTTACGAGTTTAACCGATGCCCGAACGCCTGGATGAGACAAGCCGTGCAACATGTCGAAAACTGTTTGCCGAAACTCGCGTGGGACGACTGGGCGCGGCGTGCCCAGAGGTAAATCGCAAAGTATAGTTCCGTCTGATGATGTCAGCGGAACAAGTCGTATGTCCAATGAGGGAGACCTGTGTAGTAGATCAACCTCAGAATCGTTGAGTTGTGCTGTGGCCATGGTTGTTAAGTCGATAGCAGTGCCAGCGTCAGCGGAGATAGCTTGGACGCGGGAAAGTGCAACAGCAACGTGTTGTAGCGAGTTCGGGTAGGTTGTAGGCGTTGGGAGAAAATAGTTAAGGGCTGTCAAGAGTCAGCCACTCGTTGCTGCAAAACAGCGTCGTCTGCCACGTCCGAGGCGTCAGTAACGAGGAACAGTGGGTCGGCCGGAACGTGATGCACTCTAGAAGCTATGTTGGCGGTAGAATCTTTCAGCGACTTAACAGCAGCGCTTGCTGCGGCATGAAATTCGAATTACTTGAGCTTCCCTCGGAGAAGCGCAAAAGGGTATGAACCGTTTGTAAAAGTTGACACGCCTAAGCTGTTTGAAAGAATGAGGCACGGGGTAGTCGATGATGACTTGAATTTTATCCTGCAGTGGCACGACGCCTGCAGAGGAGATACGATGACCGATGAAGTTTAATGAGTCAACACCATACGAAAACTTTTCTGCGTTGATGGTCACCCCATGTTGAGATAACTGATCAAAACGTGTTCGTACGTGGCGCTTGTGCTCTTCTCGTGAAGAGCTCGCGATCAAAATGTCGTCGAGGTAAGCGTAAGCGAAACCTACGCCGCGACAAACTTGGTCGATGAAGCGCTGAAAAGTTTGCGCGGCATCCTTAAGACCAAATGTAATGCGCAGAAACTGGAACAAACAAAATGGAGTCGTCACGGCAGTTTTAGCGATGTCCGCTTCGGCTACCGGAATTTGGTTGTATGCGCCTACCAAGTCGATTTTGCTGAAGATATTTTTTAACCGCTAGACTGGCGGTGAGATCCACTATGCGTGGGATCGTGTAGCGATCAAACGTGGTAACCGTATTCAAGGTTCGATAGTCGCCGCAAGGACGCCAGTCCTCCATGACCTTCTTCGGGACCATGTGCAGAGGCGACGCCCATGGGCTGTTGGACGGTCTGACGATACCGAGCTGAAGCATGTGGTCGAATTCAGCTCGTACTGCACGTAGTTTTTCAGGAGCAAGCCGTCTTCGTCAAGAGCTAACTGGCTGACCACGCGTGACTATGTGAGGAGCGACCTCTGTCGTGACTGGTGGAAGCTCTGCAGCTGGTCGTACCAGTCGCGTGTACTCAGAGAGTAGATTCGCATAACCTGATGGTACATCAGCGATTCGAAAAACTGGACTGATTCTCGGGGCGTCCGTAAGAACCCTTTCAACCCCTAGTTTAGTACGGTTGTCTAAAAGTCTTTGGGGAGCAACATCAAAAAGCAACCCAAAATGTCGGAGGAATTCGATTCATATAATTGCGAAGGGTACAGACGCAAATATGAAGAGCCACTGCAAACCTCGGCGAAGGTTGAGGTCCAGATTCAGCATGCGCTGACCGAATGAAACTATCGGAGAACCGTTGGCTGCACTCCTATGGTACGTATGCTCGGAGTGCTTGTCGTTGGCGGTCGCTGGGATGACGCTGATTTCCGCTCCCTTGTCGATGAGGAAGGTGATGGAAGAACGCCGATCCTTAACCTAAAATAGTATGTTTGCTTGATTATGGAATGAAGCGTTTGTCGTTCTAGTATGCAGGCTATTTGCTTTCCCGGAAGCAGTTAGGTCGTGCCTAATGCGGGAAGAGCGACAAAGTCTGGCTCTTCCACCGTATTGGCGGTGATACCAACATAATTCTTGGCCGGGTTCGGTATTATCTACTGAGAACGTGCAGGGGAAATGTGGCACTTTCGTGACGAACGAGAAGTACTCGGTACAGGCACAGCCGAGCAACAGTGAAAGGTAGCCGAAACATGGTCAGCGTTTGACCGTGGCACACGCTGCTTCAAAGCCTTCATTGCTGCTATCCTGCTGCGAAGTAGCGCAATTTCCTCGTCTTTAGGGTCAGATCGGCCTGGCGATTGGGAGCAAATTTGGGTTCGATTTTCATCGGTGAGAATATGTCACCGGAGCTACTGGTCATCTGCTGCGGAAGACGCTCGAACGCGTCGTCTGTCTTAGTAGCTAATTCTTTCAGGGGTGTATCTAGAAACATGGACAGCATTACAGGCAATGGCTCTGGGAGATGTGCAAACCACATCTCCTTTATCCAATCTTCGCTCAAGAATAAGGGATCAGCGATGCGCTGAAGTTCGCGGAGCAACGCCGACGGCTTGCGATCTCCAATATTGAGACCATTGAGCTGTTCAAATCGAGCGCGTGCGCTGGGCCGTAGCTCTTTTAAAATCGCTTGCTTCATCGTTTCATACTTCGCCTCATTCGATGGGCAGAGTAGAATGTCCTCAATCAGCGTCACAACCGACGAAGGAAGGCGTGGGACGAGCTGATTGTACTTCGGACGGTCCGTCTTAATGCCCTTATTTTCCAGTTCGATCCGAATATCGTAATCCATACCGCTAGGCTGTGCACCATGAAACTTGAAGCAGCCAAAGTAAGCATATTTACGCTGCGAAACGACTCAGATGCCATTCTCGAAATGTGAGTCGAAAGGATATAGGGTAGACCAAAAGAAGTTAAAAGTACTAAAATTACGCAAGAGAAAAATGAATACAGGTATATAATCGAGAAAGAGGAAAGAACTCACCAAAAAATACAAACAAGGATAAAAAACCTCGAATTCGCGCTTGCGAATCGGGGTCACCATTTTGTAAGATTAGATAACACTAGTTCGAGACGGTGCGTGAAATTAAGCGCAGATATCGGAAGGCAATTGGAGTCGGACCCAGCGGACTGTATTCGATGGGCTACAATAAGCAGCGGACGGATGAAGCGATGCCAGCGCGAACATGTGAGCGCAGGAACGCACAAGGCGGTCGAGTGTCAAGCCGGTTGTAAGGAGGGATAAAACAAGCAATCATAATGTACAATGGGTTAACAATTAATTTGTACACGTCGGATAATAGTTATCTTTTTGGGCTCTACAAATACTACAGTATATATATATATATATCAACTTTCCTATGCACTTGCATATTCCAGCCATAGTAAGTTACTAACGGATACATATCTGTAGCCACTTAGAATTAACCAACTGAATATATAGTCGTGTATCTAAATACCTATATATGCATGCGCCTATATAATGTATATATGCATACATGCATAAATATGCAGTACTAAGTTTTTATATATATACTTCGGTATATTAATATATCTAAAGTTCAACATTATGTGCTATATTTATATACAGTTTGAGGCATCTGCTTTGGTGAAAATTGGATACCACCGACTGTATTGAGTTACGCTTCCTTTAATATCGACATTCTTTTGGCATTTTGCAGCACGTGTTGCCTTTGCCTAAAGTTGGCGCTGGCTGGCAGCAATTAACATGTATTATTTCCCGTTACTCTACTAAATGCAACAATCTCGCCTTGTTTGCATTTTATAAATATATACTGCACACTTGCGAAGAAACTTTGACCATCGTTTCATCTTCAGATATGGATGTCTACCGACTCAGCAGGTTTCCCCAACCCTTATATATTATTATGTGGTCTCCCTCGCCGCTCACAGTTGTGTTTCTTATGCATTCCCCTCGGTTTTCCGTTATACGTTTGCATTCCTGTCCTGTTTAAAGGTGAATGTTTACGTAGTGATACACCGTCATTCCACATAATTGTCGCTCCAGGAAAGGCCCTCGAAATTTTCCTGACCTTGCAACCTAGCAACAGTAAAGCCTTTAAATCGTTATCAGATGTTTCAGGCAACTGAAGTACAACTATCCAGATTCACAATTATTAGGATATTGACGATTTGCATTACAAATTAGTATATTTTCTCTTCAAGTCCCTTTGCAGATGTTCCAAAGCAACAGCCAGCAAATCCGTCCTCGCCGAAATGTGACGCCAGATTTCCCCATAACTCATGACGGCGAACAAAATGTTATGCACCCTATATGGAACCTATGAAATTGTTTATTAAAACAACATATAGTGCTTTTGTATTCGGTGCGCAGGCGACACGGTTACAGGTCAACAGGTGAGGAGTCGATCGGTGTTGCCTCTTCTTATCCTTACCCTCTGCTTGCTCTCTGACACGTTTCCCTCTTCAGTGCTTCCTTTGCTGCTCCCTTGCATCAGCCGCTTACTAGTCGGTTAAGCATCAAGCCGTCTAAGAAGCTTTATGTTGCATTGCAACTTGTCATACCTCTTGTACACGGAAGATCATAGATTGTCGAACCAGAAAAATATTACATATCTGGCGGCCATTCCAGTTCACGACGGCCGTCCACGAAGCTGGCTTTTTGCCATTGGGGCGGTATTTAAATTTTCTGATACCGTAATACTTGTCGTTGGATCTTCCGGGCCTAATATATTACGCTCAGTGCTTTGTGGGTACATAATTTGAGGCAGGTATGTGCCGTTACGGGCGCTGAGGATAGCACCGGCTAAGGGGGATAATGTAGCCGGTCAACGGGCGTTACGGTAACACGTTAACAGGTAAGGGATAGACCACTTTGCCTCTTCTTACCCTTACCCTCTGATGCCTCTCCTGCACATGTCCTTCTCTCTTTCTTGCCTCCTTTGCAGCTTACTTACCTGGGCCGCTTGCTAGGCGGCTAAGAATCCAGCCGTCTACGAGTTATTTATTTTACACAGCAGCTTGTCGCACAGCATGGACACAGAAGATCTCGTAAAGCCGGACACAGAGGAATGTTACTCCTTCAATCCATTTCACAATTTTAGTGCAGAACACTTTTGCGTATGTTAAATATCCTTTAAGTAACTTCTCAACAATGCATGTACCAGTGCTTTTGTTACGTTCCGTCGAACTACTGAATTTTGTTCAGTGCTTAGAGGCGGAGCCATAAGTTAAGGTTGAACCAGTGAGAACTAGACAGCAAGAACTATGTATAATTCGGCTGGTAGAAAAGCTGCTCTATATCCGGATGCTACGCTTACTAGTTTAAATGTACGTAAGCTGCTAACCACAAGGGACGGTTACATTAGAGTGAGGCGTCTCCAACTTGGATTATTATAGCATCTGTTTGGTTCGGCAGCTCAACAGACGATTAGCTGCCTAGGCACGGCTGATAAGTCTATATAGCACAGTGATGAATATTTTCTCCGTTGCAACCTCAACTTATATTTTGTAGCACACTTTTCTCTCCATACCTGAAAATAAACTAGGTTGAGTTGCCAATTTCATATATAGCGGCCGCGAAAACGTGTGGTCTTTCTCATACGTTGCTTCTGAGCAGAAGCGGCGAGCTCTTACCCAAGAGGAAAGAAACAGATAGCGCCGGTAGGTAATTGGATATTAACGGTTTAAGTTTATGCTTTGCATCAGCAAGCGCAGTTTGCAATAACTTTAGCTCAAATGAAGTGCACCGGATCTATTCTCATGATGCACATCGGAAAAGATGAACTATCCTGATGCTGTGCTACCTATGGTGAATTTGGTCTAACTATGCAATCTAGTAAACGGTTAGAGCCTGCGTTTTGTGTTGAATTCAACAGTTGGTTTCGTACGGTCCGGTCTAGTTCAGCATTTCGCTCCGAATGCTACTTCGCTAGCATGCGGTTCTCAGATTATAAGCACAACACACCAGAAGACCTTATACATGCAGTCAGTCCCACCACTTTATCCATCAGAACCGGCACTACGCAACCCGTCGACCGACTATAGTTCTCTGAAGGTCACCCAGTGCCCTACGAAGCTCCAGCAGCCCTTTCTATTCCCTCGGCATGACCACATATCTTCGCTCGCGACTTCTCACGGTTTCTATTATTTCAAGCTAACGCTGCGAACATATACTCTCCTATCAAGCTAGGACGACCTCATTACTGCTCTCGTCATTGCGCTTCGTCCGTCCTGCTGGATCAACTGGGTACTCTGTTGCTGCTCTCTGCACTTCTATAGTCCGCGTCGGCTGAAACCTATCTATATACTGCGCCACGGTAGCTTATTAGTATGCTGACATTTTGTCTTTTACTCTAGCTCTCCTTTTTACCTTGCCTCGGGTCAAAATAAGCCGGCAACTAAGTTACCATCGCTTAATTCTTTTGCGACATCCAGCCCAAAGCCGCGCAGCTCTAAACCTATCGTCAAACGCTCAGTGGATGTTCCAGTTATGCTCAAAATAACTAACCTGTCCATTCACAATTTTCTGTGCCTATATGAAGCTTTTGCATCACCTAGGTAGTAACTAAAGAAATAAAAACTATTAGACTTGACAATGCAAGGCACAAAGTTACGGGCATGATTATGGTTAGCTAACATAGTGTGAGCACAAAGTTGCAAAGTACCTGTTGGGCATGACGGTGAACGTTTGTGTGGGCGTATATTTGTATATACTTTTGTTTGAATGTAGCTGCGTAGCTTTTGTTTGTGAATGTACCGCAGAATTTTTGACGATTTGTACTCGTCAGGATTATGCAAATAAGCCATTAGTGTCCGTGGGTTGTATAACCTTATCCGCGTCTACAAGGAGCAGAAACGTTAGTTTGTGGCGCTTCAAGCAGCCAAGTCGCATTGCTGAAACGCAGTCACGTGTGACTTTTATAGGGTAAATCCTTGCCAGGCGGAAACCCACCACGTCCTGGAACACTGCCGCTGAACTAATTGCTGGCACGTGTTAAACGCGTCGACACAACGAGGAGGTTGTTCGGTTAGCCAGCCTCGCAGTATGGCCCACTCTTCCTCTATCTCCGCTTACCAATCTCTAAAGCGGGAATGCTTTAACGCGCAGAATATTTTTGGACGGCTGGTTTATGGCGCCCATGTAGCTAGAGAGAGGTGTGCTGGAAATCAGTGTCTCACTCCGACATTTCAGTAAAATTCCGATTTTAAGATCCAACTGGATTGGGTACATCTAAATTTGGAACTGTCTGGTTCCAACTGGTTCAGCAACAGTATAAGGTCTCTGCTCCATCCCCTGGATGACAGAAGAAATCAATTTACATGTGCTTCGGTGTTCTAGACGAAGCTCATAAACACGTTTATGAAAACGAGCTTTACGAAATCAACACCGGCGCACAACTGCATCCACTGCCCTCACCAAGCCGCTTTTAACCATTTTCCAACTCTGCCCGACTCAGCTACGGCATCATTAGATGCCAAGTACCTACTGATGAGTATTAGAAATTATAGCGTTCCGCAAACTTCTGTAATGACATTTCTAATAAAGCGGGCGCGGCTTCATTCATTAGTTAGAGAAGCACCAGCTGCATTTTCGTCAAAAGCGCCAGATCTTTACGTAGCCATATGGTGAGGAAACTGGTTACGACAAGAGAGGAATGCGAATTCCTATGCCAACAACCGGTTGGTGGGCAGAATAAGTTGAGTAACCGATATGAATATTACCTGAAGTAAGCGGCTATAAATTCTTTCTTGCACATTGCCTCTTCCGCTGTCTTGGAATGTTCCATTGGGATAAATTTCGAACACCGTCGGAAACGTTTGCTCACAAGGCACGGAAAGCAATTGATAACAAGGAGATTATCTATGAGCAGAGTATTACAAAATGTCGTCCCTTTTACCGTGCACATCCGTATTCATTGATTCGTCTGCAGCATTAACCTCCGCTGCTTACTTAACGTATCCTTTTGAACTTAGGTCTCCACTTCTGAAACAATTAGGCGTTTCGGCCCAAATTTATGTATTCTTTCAATCACAATATATTCTTTATTGCTTAGCCTTTTGTACCATGACAAACCAAAACTACGTGACGTAGGATTGTCCCACCTCTGTTTCTACCCTGAGGCTCGCAGTGGCCGTCAGCTCCTTTGTGTTCCGCTGGCTACCATTCCTACTTAAGCAACGCTACGCTCCACTGCTTAATAAACATAATTTTTACAAGTTATCTCTCCAGTTGACTGCAGGAGTTAATAAATAAGGCACTGCTGGACCTCTGCATCCTTCGTCCTTGCACAAAGCCTTATCTGGCCTTGTATTTGTAGTCGTAAAACTTCATTACGAGCTGTTGTAGCTTTTGTTAGTCTGCTTGTGTACCGAAGCTGTAACTTGCAAACCACCTCAAAATAAATAAATAAAATTTTATACTCGGTAGGTTAGGGGCACTGCGACTTTTACTGCTGCAGATGCGTTGCTAATCTCGGTTGATCACTTGGCTTAACCACTGACACCGTAACGCTTCACTTCTGCTAACAGTACTTAATAACCGAGGCATTGTAGCCTTCCTTCCTAAGACAAGTTCCCTAGTTGCGTTTGCTATTCTACTGCGCCGGTCCGCGCTGATAAGATAATCGTACCATTGCTCACCTCCATGCCTTGGTAGCCACCGTCCTCTTCCTTTGACCTTTGGTTTCACTGCGGTGCATAACCCAATAAATTCTTCCGCACAATTGTTTGACGTTTGGACTCTGGCTCTCTACTTCCATGTAGAGTGCTTAAACATAAAAGGTGAATAAGCCCCAAGACATTGTAAAACTGTGGTTGCGGACGTTTTCCTGCCTTTAATTTTGCGTGCTATTCCTACGCGCCGACTAATCTAGTCTCGCTAGATCAGCCACTTCTTTCCAGTTTTACTTAGAGTTATTCCACGTTACAAAACTTGGTACGGTTGACTCGACGTCTTGCTCACATCAACTGGAAAGCCTCGTGGGATCCCTCAATACTTATCAGTAAACATTTTCATACCGACCCTAACCTTTTCTCATCTCGCTTGCTGTTTTTATTCCCCTTTTTAATCGGACGACCAGCTTTACTGCCCAGCCGTGATCCTGTCTCACTTGACTAGTCTGTTTATCTCTGACTGCATCCATGATACCGAGCATTAAACGGTATTGGCTCCGCTGAGTTAACTCTACTACCGCTACTCTGAGGGACTTATAGACTGGTACCCTCATTACTGTTATAGCCTCATTCTTATCTGCAATGTACGACCTAGTCCTAAAGCGCCGATTAATCCAATACCGCTTAGTCGGCCTCGTAATCACTATATTCATTTGGACTTCTGAGGCATGACTTCTATTGGCTCGGCTGACCTATTGGTTCTGTTTACACTACTTGGAGAGCCTCGTGGGCTTTTCTACTCTTTACCAATAAACCCTTCTCACCGCGACCCTAACCTTTTCTTCTCTCGCTTTCTGTTTTCAATCCTTTTTTAATCGTAAGTCAGGCTTTACCGCATTGCCCTGATCATGGATCACCTGCCTGGTCTGTTTCCCCCAGTCTGCTACTATGCTACTAAGGCTACGCGGTATGCGCCCCGTAGTCTTAACATGATGTTTCCCTTAAATTTAGCGCCTGCTTGGCTTGCCCACCATCTAATGCTGGCTCCTTTCTTACCTTTACCACATGTCCTTATCCAAACGCGGCGACTAATCAAGTCTTACTCGATCGGCCTCCTGCTCTCCGGATTCATTCAGACTTCTGAGACGTCGCCTCTCTTTGTTCATCTGACTCTACTATCCCTTTACATTACCTAGAGAGCCTCGTGAACTTCTCCCACCCATCGTCAATAAACCTTTCCCATTCTGACCCAAACCCTTATTATCGCGCTCTGCTTTCATTTCTTTAATTGGATTGCACGATCTTACTGCTCTGAGGTGATCTAGTCCCACTGATTTGCCTCTTTCTCTTTTATGCTCCAATGCTACTCTGACTTAAGTGGTATGCGCTATGCAGACTCAACGCTCTTGTCCCCCTACCCGGAGATTCTGCTTGACGCTCACTCTCTATTGTTGCGGACCTTTACCTGTCTTTAAATTTACGCGTTATTCCTACGCGCCGACTAATCTAGTTTCGCTAGATCAGACACTTGTTTCCAGTTTTACTTAGAGTTATTCCACGTTACAAACCTTGGTTCGGATGACTCGACGTCTTGCTCACATCACCTGGAAAGCCTCGTGGGATCCCTCACTACTTATCAGTAAACCTTTCTCATACCGACCCTAAACTTTTCTTCTCTCGCCTTCTGTTTTCAATCCCTTTCTTATCGCACGTCCGGCTTTACTGCATTGCCGTGATATTGGCTCACTTGCCTAGTCTGTTTCCCTCAGTCTGCTACTATGCTATTAAGACCTACGCGGTATGCGCCCCGTAGTCTTAACATGATGTTTCCCTTAAATTTAGAGCCTGCTTGACTTGCTCACCATTTACTGCTGGCTCCTTTCTTACCTTACTACATGTCCTTATCCACACGCGCCGACTAATCAAGTCCTACCCGATCGGCCTCCTGCTCTCCGGATTTATTCAGACTTCTGAGACGTCACCTCTCTTGGCTCGTCTGACTCTACTATCCCTTTATGTTACCTAGTGAGCCTATTGGACTTCTCTTACAGATCGTGAATAAACCCTTCGCATCCTGTCGCTAACTTATGTATAATCGCGCTCTGTTCTCAATTGTTCTTCAACTGGCGGTGTGGTGATCTAGTCCACCGATCAGTTTCCTTCTCTCTGATTGCTGATATGCTACTCTGACTTAAGTGGTATACGCTATACAGACTCAACGCTCTTGAACCCTTACTACGTGGGGCTGCTGGACTCGTTCACCTTCTGTTACGGCCTCTTTTCCTGCCTTTAATTTTACGTGCTATTCCTACGCGCCGACTAATCTATTCTCGCTAGATCAGCCACTTGTTTCCACTTTTACTTAGAGTTATTCAGCGTTACAAACCTTGGTTCGGCTGACTCGACGTCTTGCTTACATCACCTGGAAAGCCTCGTTGGCTCCCTCGCTCCTTATCAATAAACCTTTCCCATACCGACCCTAACCTTTTCTTATCTCGCTTTCTCTTTTCATTCCCTTTATTAATCGGACGACCAGCTTTACTGCCCAGCCGTGATCCTGTCTCACTGTATTAGTCTGTTATTCTCTGACTGCTTTCATGATACCGAGCCTTAAACGGTATTGGCTCCGCAGGGTTAAATCTATTACCCCACATTATTGTTATTGCCTCATTCTTATCTGCATTGTACGACCTAGTCCTAAAGCGCCGATTAATCCAATACCGCTTAGTCGGCCTCGTAATCACTATATTCATTTGGACTTCTGAGGCATCACTTGTATTTATTTGGCTGAACTAAGTGTGCTGTTTACACTACTTGGAGAGCCTCGTGGGCTTTTTCACTCTTTACCAATAAACCCTTCTCACCGCGACCCTAACCTTTTCTATCGCTTTCTGTTTTCATTTCTTTTTAACTCGGACGTCCGGCTTTACTGTCCTGCCGTTATCCTCTCTCACCTTACCCGTCTGTATCTTTCTGCCTGCTTTTAATTCCTATTATCCTTGGCCTTCTCTCTTATTGCGCTCCAATTTGTATTCCCACAGATTACACTCATTGCGCCTATCCAAGTTATCCTCGTGCGCATGATCTCATTCGCTCTGAGCTCGTTCCTGAGTGTTGGCGGCACTGGGACCATTGCTAAGTGTGGCATGATTAGTACTCCCATTAGTATGCTCAACTTACCACTCTTCCTATTCCTATGCTCTTTACCTTATGCTCGCACTGGTATACTACTGAGACCGTACGTGTCATAACGACACCCAATGCACGGCAGTTTTGGCCCCCTTTGACCATTTTCCTAGATTCTGAAGGCTTTTGGACTGTAGAGTCATGAACGCTTTAGTGTACTTACTCTTATGATCTACTCCTCGTATTGCCGTCAGCATTCATTCGCTCCTAGCCGATTCCTTGAAATTTCTTTTCCTCTTTGAATTTTGCTCTACCTATCTTGCTCCCGCATTCGGTCTCAACCTAGTTGTCCTCAGTTTCAACTAAGATGCCTCTCGCATTCTGGCTTCTGCCATCATCATTGGTTTACCTGTTTCTCTAAAACCATCGCATCATTCGCTTAACTTTTGTTAAAACGCTTTTTTATATCGGTCTTTTGACCCTGCGCGTGCAGAACCTTCTTCCCACGTAGTAGCTGTAGTCTGAGTCACACCAGCGACGTAATGTATAGAACGCACTTGCGAATTATGTATACTAAACAAAATTACATAAGTTTGAATGTATCATAGGCACCGGTGAGCGCCACCAGTCTGTGTTATTGCTCCTTGATTCATTGCTGTCTCTGTTTGACCACCTCTTGTCTGTTGCCCGTTTTTCCCGCAATTCCCACAGGTACATCCGCCAAAACAAGAAGGTTTATCCACTGGGACTGGCCGACCCATCCGCAAAACGCTTGGTCCTTTCTCCAGACTTTTATCCCTTTTCAACTTCTTGACCACTGGATCCGTGGAAAAAGTATTAGGCTTATGACCTCTATGGTACCCCTAGTAAAGGCATGCTACCAGACCTAAGCCTTGCATAGAATGTTGAAAACGTTTTCTGCTGAGGATGCACCTAAGCGTAGCATTAGAATTGTCCAAAATCGTCTAAATGCCGGATTTAAATGAACCTTTATGTGCCCTCCTAGATGTCGGTTGCCATCGGGCCCTAATAGAAGCATTTTCATTAAGTCTGAGCGCTAGTTACTATACTTAGCAGTTTCCAAACACTATCAGTAGTTAAACCGCAAAATAAAAAAATAATCTTTCTTATTGTTGACAAAGAGCGCACTTCAACAGTTCTAGGCCCAAGAATCAGACATTTTGCTCTCCACTTACTCTCTCTTGACCCCATACACTTAGCTTTATCTGGTATACATGTGCCTTTCGCTATTGGCAACACTAGTAGACAGGCATAAAGAAAACCAGATCCTCTTCTTTAACTGCTTTTGCTCGTAAAACACTCGCATTTCCAGATTTCATTTCACTGGCACGAAAGCTAACCAATGACAGAGAGGCCCCTGTCGCACTGGCTGGCTGGAGCACCAGAAACTTTCCATCACCACTTTTATCTTGGCCATCCGTGTGTCATTTATCTTTTAGCTGGCTCCAAAGCCTACCATGCGCTATGCGTAATGGCGGGTGAACGACCAGCTCCCACTGGTTGTTGTTACTATTCTACTCCTGATTTACCTTATCGCTCTTTGCTTAGGGTGCTAGAACAGCTCTTGCCAGGAAAATCACAAAAGAAATAGTCGGTGTGACATTAGAGTGCCAGTTAACATTGCCATCTGGATGAACACCGCCGGCACTATCTTCGGAACTTAAAAATGGAGAGAAATAAATCGAAATTCATCAAAGAGCTGCACAATAGTGTGCATCTACACATGAGGCATAACAATACCTCAAGTATAAGCAAGCTCAACCACCAGAAGTAGAGTTGTTAAAGCCCAACCAATGTAGACCAAAACGGATTTCACGCCCAAATGCAATTAGCTAAATTTTACTAAATTTTCCCATGCTCATTTCTTTATTATTAGTGACAGGCTCCTATAGCTCACTGATGTTAGAGACAAAGCCTCATTAATATAGAAAATCGGCTCTAAGGGATAAATCTTGTGATTTTTAGCTAAGTAATGTGTGTATTTTGCAGGCCGAAATCTGTCAACGGATCTGAAAGATCCCCTGAGTTACTCAGATAGATCTGGCTCATGCGGCCTTGCTGTAAGCTTTAGAAAAGCTTAGAGGCCTAAAAAATGCTAAACTCTATTTTACTGGTTGTTTATGTGGCTCAGTATCCCCAGAAATTGGTATGCTGTGGCCTTCTAACCGTGAGTTAATTACAAGCTCCACTGAATTCCCTTGTAGATATAATATTCCTAGCTGGATTTCTAGCGTTTTCGCGCAAGATCATCCCTTAATTGCATATATTTTTCATACTTGCCTGCAAAGTTTACTTTTCGGCCACCCGCGCAGTCCTTAGTTGTCGCAGGGTATTACGGGCTAATTAGAGCATTTCTGGATAGCTACGCCTATCTAGAACATACACCGCTTCCCTACTTTTTATATTTTCTTTTATTTTTTCTTCTATCTGCCTGCAAAGCAGAAAGCCATTTTTAGCGAAAAATTAAAAATGGCCTTATTCGTAGGCCATCGTTTAATTGTGAATAACTCGCAAACTACTGCACGCATGGTGTTGCTTTTACGTTCATCGTATTCAGGCGCTAAAGCTGGTCCAGACCAGTGTAATTTTGTGCTAGTTTAAGCGGTATTCTAATTAAAGAAAGGCTTTTTCTTATATCTGAGAATAACTCAGGTTGAAACTTTGCGCCGGGGAGCCATATCAGCGTAATAAAAGTAGGGCTATATATTTTTGTAAATGGGTATTTTTTACTGAAGCACGCATATTTATTTTCTCTCTTAACGAATTGCTTCTATTTATGTCTGCATTTTTTGGAATTGTTTTTACTTTTCGTATGCCTTATAATTCCTTCATTCATTTCTTCCATGTGCGCAAAAACAAATGGGGGCAACTGAGTGGGCAATTATTGTGCGATCAATTTAAAGTGAACTTTTGGCAAATTGGATTCTGTTCCAAGGAGAAAAGGCAAACTACACCTCCGCGAAATATTCACAATAAAATACAAGGAGCTCAATATCGCCCGAAGGAACCAGAAAAATGTCAAGGTGGGCGCCTGCGACCCAGTAGCTGTATACTAAACAGTGCCAATGCATTTGCAATTGCTAACGATGAACATATATTTTGCCAACTTCCATGCAAGAGCATCGGATAAATGTAAGCATTGATCTGAACACTTTAGGGTGCAGCCTCTAGCAGGTCTAGAAATATACCTATTTATTTATTTACATACACTGGTCCAAATGGAGCTCATTCTGCCATTCCGGAGGCGCTACCTTCATGGAGTCTAAACAAATGGGTTTAGCTTGCCTCGTACTCAGAGAACAATTTACTTTCCTGGAATAATATATGTACATGGATCCCCCGTTCCACAATCGAAGACAAACAACTCTGGCGTGATTACCTTCACTGCCTCAAACATTCCTATTCGCCAGTCACCTGGAGCTATTCTGATGTCATTTCACGGAATGCGTTGCGCACGTATACGTGGCTATTCCGATGGTCTTCCATGGAATTTTCACTTGGCTATGGAAACAGTTACACTTACTTACATTTGCAGGGATCCCAAATCCAATTGGCGGAGAATGGGGTTTTTACCTATTAAGGACATATTCAGCCACAAGAAACAACTTCACTCACCGACCCCATGACAAGTCCAGCGAGGATAGCTGGACATGGTTTGCAAGCCGAGCATGAATATAATAGAAGAGCCGGCCTCTATTAACAATGTGTTTACTCACCTGCAACATTATCAATCGACTCTTCGAATCTTGCATCATTGACCAGCTTCAACGACTGCTAGCGTATCAGAACTAAGCCATTCGGCCAACCAACGAAGAATTTTGGCTGCCAACCGACTGCAAATAATAGAATGCAAAATCGGCCTATACGATGCATAACCGACTTGCATTACTGTTCAACGAAAGCTACGGCAGTGTTCCAGGACGTGGTGGGTTTTCGCCTGGCAAGCGTTCTCCCTATAAAAAGCCACAAATGTCCGCTTAACAACACTGCAACGTGGCGGATGTGACTCGCCACAAAATAAAGTCACAGCTAAGCATTTCACACTGACGCAGTCCTCAGCCTTCTACATCGAACCTGTGCAACTAATTCCGCTATGAAGAATGCTGTGTTGGAGCACAGCTCATCTCTGTCTCGTAATGGTTATTGGTTGCAAAAAGCCTTGTTTAGGCTCCTGTGTTCACGGATCACTACCTGGCGAAATTACCCCCAACTTGTATTTTGACGGATTTTTGCGCGCCACAGCGCCATAATGTCTCTGGGTCTGACTATTACCTGACAGTATGCTCACTCATACGGACAACATCTTTTCTTTTATAACTTTCATTAAAACGAAATGTTTTAACATTCCACAGAAGCTATGCTTGTATGCATATTTGATCACGCCTTTACAGGTGTGTCTCGTTTTACCGAGAATATACTATTTTTTTATTTATTTATGTGAATTCCTTAGTTAAATAAATAAATAAATTGTTATTCTCAAAGTTGTCGAGGCACACTAAAGCATACATGATCAAAAATGTACAGTCAGATATTTTTCGCAATGGATTCTTTGCTGTTTATGTAATCGGCAGTAGCCAAAATTGTACATGGTACAGAAATTGAATAAGAAATCATGAAAAATGACATCGTCAATGATGCGGATGCTTTGGGTTCATGTGTGCTTAGTGCATAATGTCAGGGCAGTATACGTGTAGTGAAAATGGTAGGCGTAGACAGTGAGTACCTTATTCTTGTAAAAGTCAAGAAAAGCTTGAAATATACTCGAATCGACTTACGAGCATGTTTTTGCGGGTAGTGACGTTATTCAGTGGCCAGTCACAACCGCCACTTCACAGTGTTGTTCAACGGGCAGTTGTGGCTTTTTATAGGGAGGACGCTTGTCGAAGCAAATTCCACCACGTCCTGGATCACTGCCGTAAATATTTTTGAACACTGAGGTAGCATCGGCAAGGCAGCTTGCTGACTGATTTCACACTCATTTCTTCGCAGTCACCTGAATTGCAATTTTTCTGGACAGCAGAGTGCTTGGTCAAGGCAGACATAAGCTCTAAGTCCGGTTGGCGATGGGCGAGTCATGAAGGGCCGTCTTGTTGCTCCTCCAGGTAGGTCCTTATCGGTTATTACGTCTGCCTTGGACGAAATGGCTGTTCCTTGGTCCAATACCAGATCATTGAATAGTTCCGGATCTACGAGCCAAAGGAAAATGAGGGACAATAAAGCGGAGGCCGCAAAAGAACAGGTGTGGAATTAGAGCTTGCTAACGTCATTTGTTATAATGTTCAGAGTTTAGACTAAATAGTGTACACTGTGCCTGGCAAGCGTTCTCTCTATAAAAAGCCACAAATGTCTGTTTAACAACACTGCGATGTAGCGGATGTGACTCGCCATTGAATAAAGTCACTGCCCACAACTACATACTGGCAAGTCGACTAGATTCACATATCAACTCTTCTTGACACCGTTTCAACTACACACGATTGAACCCGGAGTATCATCGTGATACCCAACAGTTTTTAAACCTTGATCATGCCTAAGTTGGTGCGTCTCTATGAAACTGAGAATAAACTATCTCTTTATTTATTTTATCATGGACATACGACCAATTTTCTACTATTACTGTCACAGTTGCCATAAAATATTTGTGCAGTTGTACATATCTGGTCATGCCTCCATGGGCGTGCCTCGCATAGTCGAGAATAAAGTATTTATTTATTTATTTATTTATGATTATACAGCAAGAGTCTTTTGAACCTGCTACAAAAACAACGGCCCTTTGGGTAAATTGATGCCAGGTAAATAGGGAACAAGTGCCATGTACCAGTAGGCAATCTACATAGCACCAGGTTACTATAAAACAACTATTGTGTGGAAAGCGAGAAAAAGGATTTTGAAGACTGGCGGCGATTGAATGGTGAATAGAAGGCAGATAGCTAGCCTATTTTGATAGAGAGCAAAGGATAAATAATTGAAAAAAGAAATAGCTTGCGTTGTGAGAGAGTTGGTGTTAAAGCAGCGGCAAGATAGGACACAAAGTCGAAGTAAAATTGTTCCGGAAATCTAGATATAAAAAGACCACACGAGGATGTTGTGCATAGTGCAATGGCAGACTGACCTGGAAAAAGCCAGTGGGAGAGCTAGACTCTTACTTGAGCTGGTGTTGAAAAGGATTCTGCGCGAAAGAAACAGAACGTCTACAACGGAGTGGCTAAAGGGTGACTGTATGCTGACTAAATGGGAAAAGCTTGATCGATAGAAGCGAGCCGAAAAGATCAGTGGAAGTATAGTGTGTGTGCGGAACGGACGCATACTGTAAGGTAGCTGAGGACGTCACAACATCTGAGACTTAAACGTAGCGTGCCGCCGAGACACAAGTACTTCTGGGGTGCTAAGGGGATGGTACTTGGGTATGCTGATACACGAAGTGCTATTGAGAGGGTTGGTTTTTTACGTGAGCAAGTGTCACAGACGTAGCAGCGAGAAGAGGATACATGAACACCCAGAAATGGGAGGCTAAGGTGCGGCTGTCTGCGAACCGGACGAGATAAGAAGGCTGGCTAGAAGAGAGCCAGAAGGGGTTCTATGGTGAAAGGACAACGCATGGATGGAGCGAAAACGCATTTTAGGGCTGGTATATGTCGTTGCATACGTAGATAAAGCGCAGCGGCGCGTAGATACTCAACTCTTTCTAGGGCGCTAAGAGAATACTGCTAAGGTGGGCCGTTCTGTGAAAAGCCAGTGAGGGAGCTGTACTCCTACACCAGCAGGTATCACAGACGTTGCAGCGAATAAAGGAGAACGGCATCACGAAAGCAGTGGCTAAGGAACGGCTGTGTTCTGAAAGGGTGAAATAAGGTTGATGGCTAGAACAAAGCTAAGAAGGCTTAATTGACGCAAGGGCAGTGAGTGGGCGAAATGAAAGCTGAAGGCAATGTTTCTGAGGACATCACAACGTATAAGGTAAATGCGCAGCAGCGCGCTGCTACTCAAGTCATGTTGCGATGCTAACAGCACATTGCCAAGGTAGACTTAGCCAGAAAAGTCAGTGAGGTTGTTGGGCGCCTACGTGAGAAAGTGCGAAGACGTTGTGGCACGTAAAGGAAAGCTGAACAACTGGGAAGGTAGGCTAGGGTGCGACACTGCGCTAACAAAGGAAATCAGATTGCCCACTAGCAGAGATAGAGCTTTTGACGGATGAATGGACAACCTAAAGACGGAAGGTTGACATATATTAAAGTTGAGAAAGCAAGCAGGAGGTAAAATTGGATATCTTAGTATTAGTGTAGAGGGCCATGTGCTGCGCAGATGTCAGCGTTTTCGCAAAAGGCTAGAAAGTCTAGTCAGACTAAGCAATATGACATGAAAGTTTTTATGAGGAGGAGCTGCGATAGAGTATGGTCGCTGAGACCTGCTGGCAGTCATGAGGTGAGAAGTAGAGGTCAGGGGAAAAGAATGTAACAACGAGTTGAAGACAAGCATACATATTTCTCTGCAATTGGGGGAGATCTGGTGGGGAAGACGCTTATATGTGGTCAGGTCCATTTTCTCACAGCTCGCCTTCAAGTCTCCTAATGACTAAGAGAATAGAAACATGACTGACTGTGTGATACCTATTAAGTGATGAACGGAATTGGATGGCGTTTTCATAAGTGCATACAGCGTGTGGAAACCTGTTCTATACATCCGTGAAACTGTAGAGTTAGAAGTTCGCACGCGTACCGCTGTGGGCTTACGGCAGGTTAATGGAGCACGGCCGGTTAAGTCAATGTTACGAAAACTTACACGATGATAGAAAGGGCGTCGTTGAGCTCGTAAGAAGCTTATTGCTGCTCAGATATAGAATGCCTAGATTAGTGTTCAGTCCTTGTATCCATAAAGGCTCTAGCACAAGTTCGATGCACCGGCAATGATAGTTGAGAGTGGAGTGGCCCAGAAGACGTTGGTTGAACGATCCTCGAACCTTTACAATGGCAACTATCGTCTTTTTTGCAGTTGGCAAACCCAATGGTGCAGTATTCGGGCAGAGGTCGTGCGCAGGTTTTGTTTAGAGCAAGCTTAGACACGTGCAGTGCGATGGATTTGTATAAGTAGCTTAGGGGGAGAGGGCTTTTGCTGAGCAATGGTTGACTTGTTCTGCGAAGTTCAGAAAAGTGAAGTAAGATAAAATAAGGCCCCGAAAAGTGACGTTATTAACAAACAGTGTGCCTTGAAACGCTAACGTCTTAGGCTGAACAATGCATCGGTTTGATAGGAAGTTGCCTTTGGCCAGTGAGAATGCCACCTTACAAGTGTTGCACCAAACATGCAGGTCCCTGTGGTCACACTAAATCTAGGAAATACCGGCTTATAGGTTGGATGAGTAAATAAAGAACACGTTAGATGTCGCCGGCAAACAGATAGGAGTTGGCATACTGTATTATTTGGTAAAAGTCATTGATATATAGCAAGAATATCAGTAGGCCTAGTACGCTGCCATGAAAAACTGCACCTGTGACTTTTTTGGAGTGACAGACTGGCCCACGTATACTGATTGCGGACGAGGTAAGATATATGACGTGAACCATGGGAACAGTCGAGCTAAGACTCCGTATTACGCAAGCCTTACTGATAGTTCCACGTGTGGTACTCGGTCAAAGCTTTTCTCATGGCATGGAGGATTAACACTAATGCTTGCTTAGTAGCAACCTGTGCAGTCACATGGGTAAGAAACTCAAATTGGCAAGTCGGACCAGCCTTGGATGGTAAAACTCCCTGTTATTGTCTATTGGTAAGGTTGCGAATAAGCAAAAGTTCGGCAAGTTTGTTTCACCTCACTAGCTTGGCTATAGCTGCCGTATCTAGTGACAATGCTTTGCCTCTTCTAAGCACAACTGGCTGCTTTGCAGTTAATATCCTTCCTTGTTCGGCTCATCGGCGCTGTCAGCTTCATGAATCCTTGTAACAGTTTGTCCCCCGTGAAAAAATTAACACTTAGGGCTTCACAACGGTATGGATCCGCCCTAACCGTAACAAAGCTTCTCGTTACTAGAGCACCTCGGGCTTTCATTACTGCAAACGTCTCAGTGTTCTCTGCTACTTGTTTGATGTAACCTGTGACCATGTACCACTCCGCGCCCGGATGGAGGGCTTAACGTTATTTGCTGATGTTGTACGCTTACGCCCAGTCTCAAGCCAAATTCCCCAGCTGACTGAAGTCAATAACACCGTCCTGACTGCTGCACTTAAATAAATAAATAAATAAATAAATAAATAATTTATTCTCAGTTTCATAAAGACACACCAACGCAGGCATGATCAAGGTTAAAAACCGACATGTATCACTACGATACATTGGGTTCAAGCGTGTGTAGTTGAAACAGTGTCGGGAAGAGTTGATATGTGAGTCTAGTCGACTTGCCAGTTTGCAGTTGTGGGCTGTGACTTTATTCAGTGGCGAGTCACATCCGCCACGTCGCAGTGTTGTTAAACAGACATTTGTGGCTTTTTATAGGGAGAACGCTTGCCAGGCGAAAACCCACCACGTCCTGCAACACTGCCGTAAAGTATTTTGAACATTAATGTTGAACTGGCAAAGCCGCTTGACGACTGGTTTTACCTTCGGATTTTCGCAGAGTAATGGCTTCCAATTTTCTCTGCTAGTTGGACAGGTAATTTGATCGGGGTCGCCATTATTTTTGAGATCGGTGGAGGAGAGGGACCTCGTGATTATTCATCTTATTGTATGTCCAGGTGAGCAAAAGTTCAACTTCTCCGCTGTCCAGGTTTTACAGATGTATAATTTTTGGGAGTATGAGGATATGTCCATTTCTCCATACTGGACAAGGGTTATGGTGATTGCAGTTCGGTCCTTTCGGAGTTCTGCCATGCTCCAGGTAAGTCCATGTGGGTTGTTGCGTCCGTCTTGGGCCAAAGCAGTTCCTCAGTCCAATCCCAGATCTCCAAGAATTCCCGGACCTGTTATATCCTTACCCACCCTCATTTGAACCACAGCCGCTACTTAGTCAATGAGGTCCCTGCTACACATATCTGTAATCCACAGTAAAATTCTCTGGGCTCCACGGTGCTGCATCACAGTCAATGCATTCCTATTATCTGCTGCTAGTTTGACTTATACTCTGGCACACCAGGTGCCCAATTCCGAGTGGAGGACTTACTCTTCTGAAGCATTGTTACCTTCCTATATGCTTAATCCAACGGCCCAATTCCTTCGTGTTTGGTAGGGTTCTGCCGGCCCTGATTGTCGTAGTTAGTTTTTTCCTGATTTCCTACATTTGTGACTAATTTTAGCCTTTTACTCAATACCGCGTTGTCACACTTAATGCAGCCGAAACAGCTTGCGTGCCTCCGTTCCTTTTGTCTTTCTATAACATTTATATATCCAACATATATGGTAAAAAATATACACAGTGCATTGTTGTTTATCCATTCACGCTATTTTGCAGCGCCACCGTTTTAACCGTGTTAGGTTTGTATTTCTCCCTGGCTGTCAGCTCGAATGTCTTTTTTCTTTGCCCGCCTTTTTTATATGCGGAGACAGCTTGGCTGGAACCTAACCTACCGTGCAATTGCTCAGGTGAGCGCCACCAGTCTGTGTTATTGCTTCTTGATTCATTGATGTCTCTGTTTGGCCACCTCTTGTCCCTTGCCCGTTTTTCCCGAGATTCCCACAGGTACATCCGCCAAAACAAGAAGGTTTATCCACTGGGACTGGCCGACCCATCCTCAAAACGCTTGGTCCTTTCTCCAGGAAATGGAAAACCCACACACTGGTCCAAATGGAGCTCATTCCGCCATTCCGGAAGCGCTACCTTCATGGGGTCTAAACAAATGGGTTTAGCTTGCCTCGCACTCAGAGAACAATTTACTCACCTGGAAGAATATATGTACATGGATCCCCCGTTCCACAATCGAAGACAAACAACTCTGGCGTGATTACCTTCACTGCCTCAAACATTCCTATTCGCCAGTCACCTGGAGCTATTCTGATGTCATTTTACGGACAGCGTTGCGCACGTATACGTGGCTATTACGATGGTCTTCCATGGAATATTCACTTGGCTATGGAAACAGTCACACTTACTTACATTTGCAGGAATCCCAAATCCAAGTTGCGGAGAATGGCGTTTTCACCTATTAAGGACATATTCAGCCACAAGAAACAACTTCACTCACCAACCCCATGACAAGTCCAGCGAGGATAGTTGGACATGTTTTGCGAGCCAAGCAAGAATATAATAGAAGAACCGGCCTCTATTAACAAGGTGTTTACTCACCTGCAACATTATCAATCGACTCTTCGAATCTTGCATCATTGACCAGCTTCAACGACTGCTGGCGTATCAGAACTACGCCATTCGGCCAACCAACGAAGAATTTTGGATGTCAACTGACTGCGAATAATAGAACGCAAAATCGTTCTATACGATGCATAACCGACTTGCACTACTGTTCACCGAAAGCTGCGGCAGTGTTCCAGGACGTGGTGGGTTTTCGCCTGGCAAGCGTTCTCCCTATAAAAAGCCACAAATGTCCGCTTAACAACACTGCAACGTGGCGGATGTGACTCGCCACAAAATAAAGTCACAGCTATGCATTTCACACTGACGCAGTCCTCAGCCTTCTACATCGAACCTGTGCAAGTATTCATGCTATGAACAATGCTTTGTTGGAGCACAGATCATCTCCATCTCGGATCACTACCTGGCGTATTTACCCCCAACTTGTGTTTTGACGGATTTTTGCGCGCCACAGCGCCATAATGTCCCTGGGTCTGACTTTTACCTGACAGTATGCTCACTCATACGGACAACATCTTTTCTTTTATAACTTTCATAAAAACGAAATGTTTTAACATTCCATAGAAGCTATGCTTGTATGCATATTTGATCACGCCTTTACAGGTGTGTCTCGTTTTACCGAGAATATACTATTTATTTATTTATTTATTTAGGATGGTAGAAGCCAAACGATTCCAAGGAGCACATGGTTCCATCACCTAAATATGGATAACTATCATACTTGAAAATCACAATTAGAAGACGAAGCTAGGCAGATGCATGCATTTCGTATCGTCTCATCAGTGCCGATAGGGAAAACAGGTACTATTATATTACAGTTTGTGGGTACAGACATACATACAAACAAAGGAGAGAAAAACGGGTGTCTTTGTCCTACAACCAGGGCAGCCTGAGGCTGACCGATAATTGTTTTTGTACTCAAAGTGCTGACTTAATCCGAGTAAGCCAACGCATCATGTACAAAAACGATTATCGGTCAGCCTCAGGCTGCCCTGGTTATAGAACAAAGACACCCGTTTTTTCTCTCCCGTGTTTGTATGTATGTCTGTACCCACAAACTGTAATATAAAATTACCGGTTATCGTTATCGGCACTGATGAGCCAATACGAAATGCATGACTCTGCCGAGCTTCGTCTTCTTATTGTGCTTTGCAAATATCATACTCTAGACTCCAAGGTTAGAATGATTTACTGCGAAGTATTGCTATGGAGAACTTGGCTGCAACACACATCCGGCCGGTAGGTTACGCAAACGGGCACAGATTCCAAAGCAATCAGAGCAACTCGTGTCTGAATTCCACACTCTAGTACAATTTAGGTTCTTTTGACTTACAACCTATGCGGGCATACCCACTTATAACCGCACCATTACAAACTGCTCAGTGGCAACAGAAGATTCACGAGCTTTCCTTGGTGGACCAATGCGATCAAATTATTAATGAATAATAAATAAAAGGCTATTTCTAGACTTGCCAGCTGCAGTGCTCTCAAGCGTTCTGGTCACTATTTACCCAAAGCCTATGCTCTTGCATGGGAAGTGAGCACAGTGAGCGTATAAGTTCCTTGTTCATGCTCATGAATGCACAGGCATTTTACGTGTAGTTGAGAAGCTTGTACTCGCCTACCGAGAATTTCCTCTGACTCCCTCAGGCCATCTTTGAACTCCTTGACGTTCTAGTTGCGTGAAGTAGTGTAGTGCCGTAATAAATAAATAAATAAATACTTTATTCTCGACTAGGCGAGGCACGCCCATGGAGGCATGATCAGCTATGTACAACTGTACAAACATTTTATGGCAACTGTAACAGTGACAGTAGAAAACTGTTCATATGTCTATGAAAAAATAAATAAATAAATAGTTTATTCTCAGTTTGATCGAGACGCACCAACTCCGGCATGATCAAGGTTTGAAAACAGATGTGTATCACGACGATACATCGGGTTCAATCGTGTGTAGTTGAAACAGTGTCGGAAAGAGTTGATATGTGAGTCTAGTCGACTTGCCAGTATGCAGTTGTAGGTTGTGACTTTATTCAGTGGCGAGTCACATCCGCCACGTCGCGGTGTAGTTAAACAGACTTTTGTGGCTTTTCATAGAGAGAACGCTTGCCAGGCGAAAACCCACCACGTCCTGCAACAATGCCGTAAAGCATTTTGAACATTAATGTTGAACTGGCAAAGCCGCTTGCCGACTAGTTTGACCTTCGATTTTTCGCAGAAGTATGGGTACTAATTTCCTCCGTTAGTTAGACATGTAATTTGATCGGGGTCACCATGATTTTTGAGGTCGGTGAAGGTGAGGGACATCGCGATTTTTCTTCTTGTTGTATTTTCAGTTGAGCAAAAGTTCAGTTTTTTCGCTGTCCAGATTTTTCAGATGTATAATGTATGGGTGTATGAAGATATGTTCAGTTCTCCATACTGGAAAAGGGTTATGGAGATTGTAGGTCGGTCCTTTCGGAGTTCTACCACATTCCATGTAAGTCCTTGTGGGTTGTTACGTCCGTCTTGGGCCAAAACTGTTCCTCAGTCCAATCCCAGATCTCCAAAATGTCCCGGACGTCAGAGAAAAGGGAAAGTGAGGGACAACCGAGAGGAGACCGCAAGAACAGGCATGGAGTTGAATATTGTTATTGTGTTATAACATTTGAGGTTGAGACAAAAGCATGTACACTGTGCAACATTAACTATGCTGAAAATGTCTTTTGAGTATCCTATAGAATCATTAGCCGTATAGGTGGATGGCTCTCGCCTGCGTAGAGACAAGAGCTTTGCACCAGTAAGAAAAGTACGAAGTATCCGTTTAATATGAGCCGATAATTGCTTGGGTATAGGGCAAAGAGAGTTAGAATATTGGTAGTGGTTGTCAGGTGTATAAACAGCACGTAGTTAGCGTAATCCGAGAGGGGGGCATAATAAGCGAAAATAAATAGATTACTGCGAGAGAGTCCTAAAGATCAATTGGGGGCAGGGCAGCGGAAGGACTAGATGCAGATATTCTAAAGGAATAAAAGTTATTGAGATATGGGGTGGCTACTAACAAGCACTGGATCATCGCATATGCATGGGGCCAATGGCCATTAGCTACTTCTGAGGAGAGATGCCGAATTTGCGACGACTGACAGATGGGGCGCTAGGAGTGATTCAGTGGCCAGATGCAGGCATTCCAATCAGACGCTTGGTCACCAGTGTATGCCTATAGGGTCGCTGAGTGTATCAACAGGCCAGTGTAGGTAAGTGATAGGTCAATAGACCAGCTGAGCTGTGGCGCAAACAATCTGAGAGAATGAACGTTGTAAGAGAGAGCAAGCTCCAGACATCCGCAAAGTTAAATGGAAGCTATGGCGACTAGCTGCTGCTAAGCAGAGATAGTGGCTCTAGAAAAGAGTGTATCAGTATTTGGAGTGGCCATATATTTAAGACGTTTGAGCACGACTGGATACCTACAGATTCGATGAAGAAATCAACATGCGAACGAAGATTAAGAGAGACAGACGGCAAAAGAAAATGAAGGTTGGAGAGTCAGGGAGTGGCTCCTTGCAAGCTACATGGAGCCAACAATGACTAGCTGTTGTCAAGAGGAGTTGATGCTATTAGGACGAACGACACGTAACGGCGCGCTAGGAGAGAGAAGAGTGACCAGCAATAGAGTTTGGATTAAGCCTTCCGTGCACCGTTTATTTAAAATCAGGATTCAATTAATCCCGAACTCCACTATAACTTAGTTGGACTACTTCGGCACGCTCAGCCGTCTCCTTTAACGGTGGATACACGGAAAAAGAGGGTGGTGGCATTAGAAGAAACAAGAAAAGGTTAAAAATAAATTATAACAAGGCAAATAAAAATACGACGCATTCTTGGGTGACGTAGTAAGGCGGAGTAGTTAGCCTGAAAAATACAAATTAACGTAAATTATGACAAAAAGATTCTACACTAAAGTTGTTCTCTAGCCCCGAAATACAAACTTGGTAAATCTCAGAAGTCTCAGGCTAAAGAACTACGTACAGTAGAACAACGTAGGCTTAACTGAACGTGTTTGTGCCGCTGATTACGTTAAAAGTAAATCATGGTGACATGTGCTGTAGTTTGCGAGCATTTTGCGATTAAACAGCGCCCGACAATTAACGGCATTGTTTTCTCTCGCTAAAACTTGCTTATCGCTTTGCAAGCAGATATCAGAACTGAGCAAAAAAGGGTCAAAGTGGCAATCCGGTATAAGTTTTAATTAAGTATAAGTATCTGGAGAACCCCCTATAGCCCGAAATATCCCGCAATAACTAGGTGCGACGAAACCATCCGAAAAGTAAATTTGCTCAGTCATATATGGTAGAAGTAGGTGCGTTCTCGACAGTGTTGCTCAAAAACACTACGAATCCAGTAAGGAATATTATATATGAGAGAGACTTCAGGAAAGTTATATTTGGCTTACGGTCATAGGGTCTTAGCGTATGATTTTCAGAGGATTCTGAGCCACCAAAACTGCTATGGATGTAGCGTTCAGTATTTTTTAAGCCCCTAAGTGGTTGTGAATGATATATTAGGACTGCTTGAGCCAGGTCTACTTAGATAAAACAGGAGACTTTTAGGAGCATTTGACGTGTTTGGGCCTGAACTAACTAAATAAATAGTTTACTCTCGGTAAAACCAAGCACACCGGTGAAGGCGCGATCAAATATGCATAAAAGCACAGCTGCTTTGGAATAATAAAACATGTCGATGTACTGAAAGGGATAAACGAAATGTTCGTAGTTTATGCGGGTTAGCCTTTTTCAGCTAATAGTCCGACCCAAGAACATGTTGGCGCTGGGGAGCTGAAAAAGCAGTCATAGCTGTTAGGCTAATATTCAAGTTCAGTGTGATATCACCAAGCAGTAAACCAAGAGCGCAGGAGCCAAAGTATGCTTTCTGTGCAACCGTTGTCTATTATAAGCACGGAACGTGGTTCAGCAACGCGTCAACCGTAGCAACATCGGTTGTACAGGTTTAATCTGGAGGTTTGCTGACTGCGTCAGTGTGAAATGTTCAGCTGTGACTTCATTCGGTGGCGTGTCACATCCGCCACTTCGCAGCTGTGAAGCGGATATTTGTGGCTTTTTATATGGCGAAGGCTTGCCAGGCAAAAACTCGCCGCGTCCTGGAACACTGCCGTAGGTTATTTTGAAGAGCAGTGCAAGCCGGCGATGCATCGTACTGAAAAAGTTTGCACTCCGTTATTCGTAGTCGATGGACGGCCAAAGTTCTTCGCTGCTTGACCGATTGTCTTGTTAATGATCCGGCGTCAGTCGGTAAAACCGGTCAAAGATGCTAAAGGCTCCTAGATACGAGTGATGAGGGGTGCAGGTGCGTAAAACTATTGTTAATACAGGCTGCCTTCTGCTTATGTGCTACAGTTGTTCGGGTTGTGAAGACCGGGCGCAGCCATTTACGCTGGACTTGTCATAGAGATAATAAGTGTAGTTGCCTCCTGTGGCTGAATATAACCATAACAAACGAAAATGCCATTCCTTTGTCCAATGCGTGGTCTTTACGAATTTCTTAGTCCGCAAACTAAGATCAGAATTCTTTTAAAGGTAAGCAATACTCGAACGTTATTGCCCCATGGCCAAACAAAATCTCCATGAAAGGTCTTTGGAAAAGCTGTAGGTAACTGGATACACGAATGTTCTTGTGGAAATGAGAGGCCGAACGCATTTCTTCGAGCGCCATTGAGGAGCAACAAAGCTGTCCATGAAATGCCATTGGGGAAGCTCCCGGTGAATGAAGAAGCAGAATGTGCTTCCCGAAATGTAAAGCACCGAGACAATTGTTTCAACGCCAGTGAGAATAAGCAAAGCTGTTCGTGGAAGTGAAAGTAACCACACATTTCTTAGATAACTATACATCTTATCTCTTAGAGTCTATTTACTTTATCCAGAAGGCTATGTCACCAACGCCGGTGAGCTAGTAAAGCCTGTCGCTAAAAATAACGAAATGCGTACCTAAAAGCTTAGCAAACTGCTGCAGAGCGTGAACTTTACTTGAGTGCGCGTATGTGAACATTGACACTTCTGATCCTAGGGGTTCTATTTGTCCGGATATTTGGATTATTGTGCTACATGCGTTGATACACACTATCAATTTGTTACCTAGCGGGCTTTTCTCTCCAAGTTTAAAGTTTGAAGCGAGCGGCATCGGGGTTCAGCAACGCGTCAATGTTAAATGGGACCGTGACGTTGCACCACCTTGATGGGTTTTCTGGTGACCGCAGTTCTAGCACCTTAGGCAAATATGCTAACGAAAAGCAAGAGTAGGAATGTAAGCAAAAGTGCTGGAAACTGGATCTTCTCTTACCAAGACGCATAATGCAAGGTGGGATGTATAGCCGGGTAAAAGAGAAAATTAGGCACGGGCGGCCAATATAAGGCAAAGTGCTAGGCAAACGTTTCTGGAGGTCCAGCCAGCCAGGGAGCTAGGGGTCTCTCTGTCGCTGTTTTGCTTTCATGCCAGTGAAATGGAATCTGGAAATGCAAATGTTTTACTAGCAGAGGTGGTTGTAAAAGGGAGCTGGTTTTCGTAATGCTTCCGCTAGCGTTACTAATAGTGATCGATACATATATAACTCAGATAAAACTAAGTATATGGGGCCATTAATGGATAAGTGAAGAGCATAATGCCTGGTACTTGGACATATGGCATTTACTGTGACCACTTAATTGACCTGACGGCCTATATATTATTTGGTGGTAGATATACGGATAACAATTTGAAACGGCGGAGCAAAGTAGCAAGTACTTTAGCTTTTATGAAAAGCATCCACTAAGCTCGATTGGCAACTGCCATTTCCGAAGGTTCATAGAAATACATCTCATGCTGGCATTTAGACGAGGTTTGGGACAATATTAATGTTAAGCCTAGGTAAACTATGTCTAATGACAACAACAATAGACAGTAACAACTTACAAAAGGCTTAGGTCTAGTAGAATGCAGCAAAAGTTCAAGAAGGTTCATCGTATAACGCTCTAACATGAAAGGCACAATAATAATTCGCTTTTGAAAATTCCAACTCTCACAAACAGTTGTTTTTGCACAACACCCAAAAGCTGCAGTAAAGTGTACGCTTTAAAGTAAAGCGCAGATTTTTGTGGTACTCGTTTTTATTTATAGTGACGAACCTCTGATGTCTGGCACAAGACCTGGTCCTACTTCTGTTGTTATCTAATGATTGTACGAAGTAATTAGCTCGCACGAGCTACGTTGAAAAGCTGCAGCAGTGATAGACCAGCATGGGCTTGTTGAACCACGAGCCACCCTGAGTAATGCATACAAAGCCATCCTCCGTAATTCCTCAGTTATACTCGGTACCAAACAGCGTTATCAACATATGGGGTTTCTAGCTCTACAGTGCTTTGTAGCACACACTATCCACGAGAATCCTCAAGGTAAGGTTATTCGACCTCGGACGAATTAGGTCATATCGTTACTTTCGGAGCATTGGTAACAATCTTTTAAGCCTTCTTAGAGTTATAATGCGCTTTTCTCTCGCTTTTCTCTATTTATTATCCCCTGCGCTTAGAAATTCCGATTTTCAGCCAATCACGTCGTACCCAGTAAGTACTTGTAATCATGAGGCACTTTGCATCTTTTTATATTCACCACCCTATTTACAAGAGACAATGCTAATACATTTACCCATTTCTCGCTCTTTTACGCCGTATTTGCTAGCGAAACAAATGCGCTAGCTTGGCCCGGGAAAATAATGGCTCTGCATACAGTCACCAAATAACTTGCAAACGACCGGGAACATTTTATTTATTATTATTTCATCATATCAAGCACCCAACTTTTACCAATTGTAAGACTCGAGATTTCTACTATATGTTACTACTAAACTAAAAAGCTTGTTTTTTCCACTTCATCTATTAGCTCAGCCTTGTGACACTCAGGGTTACATAGTAATATAAACAATGAAATACTTTTACCAATGTTGTTAGCTCTTTAGGCAATTCTATTAGGTCTACCTTTGTAAAATAATTAATCCTTATTTTTACTGTCGTGGAAGATCGTTTTGAACCTTCTGTCACCTCTTCTGCTCTTATCGCTATCTTTCATGGATGTACCATAAAACGGCACGCCTGAATGCGCAGTAATACTCCAATGAAAGTGGAATCAAATACTTTGAGACATCGGCTAAATTGGGTTCTGGCCTGCCTTATACACCAATATATATAATAAAACTTCAATGTTTTAGATTCGAATGAATGACAAATAGCACAAGGAACTCGACTGATGCAGTACACACGGGTATCACCGAAACACCAGATGATGCGGTACGGTGAAAACTAGCAAACTGTGTTAACACACTCGCTGGCATTTAGGAAGTACTCATCGGCATATTTGTTTTATTCATGCACAATCATGGAACTGTTGTACAAAAGGTTCTGGTGCATGGCGGATACAGCTTCTAGCAGATGTTTATAAATATACGTGTCTATTTATTTATTTAGTAATGAGCTACCTGAAGGATCATAAGCCTAATATTTTTTAACGGGCCCAATAATCTAATAAGTTGGAATGTGGTGAAAGGAAATGTTGAACACTAAGGAATTAAGGTGTAGTCATGATGTAAGGACTGAAGTTTCTCTGCTCGGATAGATTCGTTATTGCCCTACACTATCCGAGTTGCGCAGTGCCTACGTTATTACAAAGCCATTAGTCAGTAGACCAGGCTGTACTACGTGTTGAGTTTCTTGTGCGGTTAAAGTGGCCATTGAAGAAAAGGGGCCGTGGGGGTGAAGATACCGGATGGTCGTTGCTGTCTATGGATCAAAGTGTAAGTGGAGCTATGGAAGCAAGTCAAAACCTATCGCAAATGGCTGCATACAATTTGCACTCAGCTTTCTCGTCTAAGCACATTACGGTGCGTGTGACTGATCAGGCTGATGCCACCTGGAGGTTTTGCCTGCGGTAATGAAAAAGCTAAACCCAAGGGTGGCCATTGATGGAGACTATTAATAGGGGTTGGGATACCGCTTAACCCATACTGGTTGTTTATGTGGTGGATTCCACTGTTCCCGCGGAACAGCCTTTAGGCCAAATGGTCCGTAGAAGCAAGCAGAGTTGGTCAGCATGGAGTCAGTATTGACGAACTTCCTCTTGTACTCCGATTTCTGTTCATAAAATCCAGAAAATGAATGCAGCGGATACCGCTAAGGTTTCTTAAGTGTTAAGAAAGTAACGACTATGAAAGTGGATGAGTTGTGTACTCAAGGTGCTTAGACGTCATGCAACACATCTAGAATTCCTATAGCTTATTCGGGACCCGCTTCTGAGAAGTGGTCTTATTCCACGCAGATGTTAATGATGGGTTGTATATTGTCAACGCATAGAAAGCTTTGTATCCTCTTCCTGCATGTCTGCAAGGTTTGTAGATTTCTTAGTCTGCAAGGTAACCTGATCCACATGTTTACGTACCCAACTAAGTAGAAACGAGCTCGCAGTCTCTACTTTGCAATTAGCAGAGTAATGGAGTAGCTCTTGTTTCCGAGTTCGGGTCCAGCTGCGCCGCTTGCTTTCAGACAGATGATGGTGCTATGTAGCTTTTTGAGAGTTACCGTATGTAAGAAGAACAGGTCAAACATACTGCGTCTTTAGTAAAGGGGCTGAATTTTAAGGTGGTCGCAACTTTGTCCATAACGCAGAGCTTGCTGCAGTGAAGACGATATATTCGTAAGGCCCCACCGAACATTTTCAAACAGCGCACGGCATAAACTGCCTAGGCTGCTGCATATAAATGCAGTAATCCAGATTTTGGCGGTGGCGGCACCTATAAAGTCATAGCCTCGCATCTGCAATGTGTAAGCAACGGGTATGTGTAAGGATAATCCCCACGCCCTTACCACTTGATAACGAAATTGCTCTGGAAAGTTTAGGCTGATAGAGTGGCGCAAGCGAGATCTATTGCGACTGCATTCGGTTAAATACAGGTGCCGTTTAAATTTAAGGATCCAGCAGGTATGGCATGTTTGCAGGCATGACATTAGCTTTTAGAGCGCCAAAACCAATTCGCCAGTTTCCGCAACCCTTTTCAAAAATGGTCTCACTTGCACGAGCCGCGGTTTGTTCAACGTCCACCAATTCTCCTCCGCGTCCGCCGGAGTCCTAATCGTGCTCGCGCTGGTTAATTTGTAGTGAAAACGATGCGCTGTGCTGGTTAGGTTATACGTCAGTATTTACGCGGCCACGGATTTGCGCTGGGCGATGTTAGTAAATCTATTAAAGTTGCAACAAGTAGCTAGATGCGGTGAGTAAAGTAATGGAAAGCCGGTAGCGTGCAAAGCGCAAACATTTGAGAAATGCAACAGCAGCGGAGGCAGGTAAGTGTAAGGATTGTGATGAAAATCAGCAGCAAGCTTAGCGGCAATATACGGTCAAGGTGGTTATCCAAGGAGTAAGGAACTAGGAAGTGAACGACAGAATCCACATGGTTACAGCGCAAAATTGCGTGCTTTGGATGTCGTGCAGGTGCACCCGAGAAGGGTAGATAACATCAACCTGATGATGAGACCTGATAGGGTGCTTGACGCCTTATTAAAACAGTATGACCAACACTTTGCTGCAGAAGAAATTAAACTTGAGGATCTGGGCTGATTGGACGCTGCGACGCGCGGCTATTAAGTTTAAGAGCGCTACAAGCTGAGGGTAGAAGAGAGGAGTTAAGTATTGGTGAGCCGGTTGCATCAAGAGCGCGGATTATAGCAAGAGTAAAAGCGGTGGTTGCACGTAGTTGATATGGTAGGTGACCAAGTGTCCGGTAGCGAGTTCAGCAGCCATGCGCAGCAGATATTAAGCAGTGGAATTAACTAGATAGAGCATGAACATCCGAACCTACGTTGCTACTGCGCTGCGTCGCGCATGGTAGGTGTTGTTGTGGACCACAATGAGAGAATTGCGATAATTTGCTGATCAGTACCGATAGCAGAAGTATAAGCTTCATTACAGCGGTGTGCCAATGACTTCGCTAAAGAAGTTATTCAAAGTAGTAGCTCGTTTTATAAGACACTGAACCGAACAAAGATATTAAGTCTAACAAGGAGACGAGAAGAGGGTACTAGGCTTGAGTTAAGTAGTGGAACGCCAGCAGCAGCCTGAGCACAGTCTTAGGGTATAAGCAAAAGCAGTGGAAGAACGGAAGCGATACCTTTGGTGACCGAAAGCCGGTATAAAGATTTGCGGTCATTTGAGGGCAAAATATTAAGCTGTGGTAGCAAAAAGAATGGATGTGAAAATCCGAACCTACGTTGCCACTGCGCTGCGTCGGGCGATGTAGGTGTAGTTCTCTTGGAAAAGAAGGAGAAAGGTAACACCCGTCTGTAATAAATAAATAAATAAATATTTTATTCTCGACAAAACGAGGTACGCCTTTTGGGCATGATCAGCATATTGCAATATTGTACATGATAGCAGAATTGGCAGCACCAACAGCGGGAGTAGTACAGTTGGAGACAGTAGTGTGGGCCCATATGGTCCAAAGGTTGTATGAAGTCTGCGTCCACAGAACGCGAGATGTAGAGCTAATAATCAGATCACTTATGTGGTAGGTTGATGAGGAAATAATCCGATGAGATTGCGTACACATTGTGGGACAGGAGAGTAAAGCATGAGGAAAAGCTGCAAAAATACTTTAGAATAGTGGCATGTAACTGAGCAAACAGGTAGGCGTGTTCGTGCGAAAGCAGATATATGCACAGAATTTGTAAATGTGATATCGGTCAACTTGCCAGTGGGTATTAGGGGCGGTGACTTAACTGAGTAGCGAGTCACATCCGCCACGTCGCAGTGTTGTTAAACAGATATTTGTGGCTTTTGTAGGAAAAACACTTGCCAGACGAAGACCCACCACGTCCTGGAACACTGCCGGCTGGTGATATGAGATTGACAATATTGCACGTGTCCGATTACCTTCGCGGATATTCGCAGCCACGTTGCGCTAGTTTGTTTCCCATGGCTGTGTAGTCTGCTTCGGAGTTGACCGCAAGTAGTTGGAGCTGTTGAAGTCGGACAACTCAGGGGACTTGTATTGATTTGATTAGTTTTCTGGGTTCCTTAGTGTGTCAGGATTACGAAGTGCGGGTGCTTTCTTTGTTCTGTATTGATTCCGTGTCCATGGGAGCGTCACAGGTATGTCCTCAGCGGTGTTCCGTGCAGGCATGGTTATCCTTTAGAACAAGGGACAGAAGAAAACGGACCGAGCAAACTGCCAACAAAATCGAACAGGACTATGTTATTGTATAAGTAAAAGTGAGGGAAGGTCAAGGCAGCAGCGTAAAAGCGGATTTGCTGGACAAGTGGGTGAACGTCAAGATCTGGTTTACTAGGAGGCTGCAGGGCACGGTTATTTTAAATAAAGAAATATTTTATTTTCGCCTAAGCGAGGCACGCCTTTTGGGCATGGTCAGCATGCTGCTACACTTTGCCTGCTTGTATGGTTAGCCGGACCAAGAGCGAGAGTAGTATAGTTGGAGACAGTACCTTGAGCCAGCGTTGCCTAAAGGTTGTAGGAAGTCTACCTTCAGAGGACGCGAGATGTAGAGATAAGTAGCAGATCATTAGTGTGAAGTATGTTGATGCGGAACTAGTCCGATGCGGTTGTGTACACAGTGCGGGTCAGGTGAGTGAAACATAAGGAACGACCAGCAAAAATAGTTTAAGTATAGTGGCATGTCACTGATCAAACATGTAGGCATAGTCGTTCAAGATCCGATGTATGCACAGCATCTGTAAAATGTGGTATTGGTCAAATTGCCAACACGTGGTTAGGGCAATCACTTTATTGAGTGACTAGTCATATCCGCCACGTCGCAGTGTTGTTAAACAGACATTTGTGGCTGTTCGTAGAAAAAACGCTTGCCGGTAGAAAACCCACCACGGCCTGGAACACGGCCAACTGGTGATATGACATTGACGAGAATGCATCTGACCGATTATCCTCGCGGATATTCGCAGTCATGTTTCGCCACTTTGTTTCCTAGGGCTGTGTAGTTGTCGCTTTGGAGTCGTCAGAAAGTAGTTGGAGCTGTTGAAGTCGGACAACTCAAGTAATTTGGATTGATTTGCTTAGTTTTATGGGTTCCTTTATTGCGTCAGAATTGCAAAGCGCGGCTGATTTGAGTGTTCTGTGTTGATTCCCTGTCCAGGCGAGCGTCGCAAGTACGTCCTCAATGGTGTTCCGTGCAGATAGTTTTATCCTTTAGAACAAGAGAGAAAAGGAAATCAAATATACAAAAGAAGGGCAGAAGAGTTGCGCTAAGTAGTTGAAAGCCAGTGCACGCTGTGCGCATAGTTTTGGCAAAGGTCGAAAGCCATGAAGGCAGGGAAGTGCAACGTTAGGTGCTGGAAAGTTTAAGAACATTTAGCAGCCATTTGTTGCAAAGCTAATAGGCCATGAAGGCATGTAAATAGGAAGCAAACGTTAGAATCTGTACGGCTACTGCGCTGCGTCGCGTGCTGTAGGCGTCGCCCTAGTGTACCAGAGGGGAGTGCTAACCCGACCATGTGGGTTAGAGCCGGTAGCCTGTAAAGAGAAAATAGGAATGCGCCACAATCTAGGTGGCTATCTGGGGCGTATCAGATTTGCTAGAGATAAGCCGGTAGGGATCAGAAGCAGCGTACAACGACATTTACAAGCCGGAAGGAGATACTGATAGAATGTGAGACCAAAGAGACCTCAAACAAGAAGGGATGGGTCAAAATGTCGGCAAGTCGGATGGTTGTGTGCGACGTGGCATCAAAATCTAAACGGAAGTATGTTAAGATAAAATTGAAATGGGCCACTGGCCAGTTGGCTTATTAGAGTCGAACGCGCACACTGGAATGGAAGGACGTGGCTAGGGAGCAAGAGGCATCAAGGTCCAGGAACAGGCATCATATGATAATTAGAATGTAATGCCGAATCGACCTCATGTGCGAGGCGAAGGAATAAGAATGATGGCAAGTCGGACGTTTGTGAGCGTTGCGGCGTCACAATCCGAATGGAAGAATGTGAATTTGTTATGGGATTCAGCTAGAGCTAGGTAGCCGTCTAAAGCTTAGCGGCCATAATAATGTGAAATTTATGGATGATAGGAGCAAGGACAAAGACAATCCGAATCCGGAAGGTGATGCTGCTAAGCATGTGAGGCCGGAATTTCAACACGCATGAAGTGAAGGGAAGAAAAGTTCGCAATTTGGATAGTTGTAAGCAATGCGCCATTCTCGTCTCAAAGGAAGCCTGTTAAAAGGAAATGGGTGAGCCGCATGCTAGGTGGTCCATCGTGATCTGTCATACTAGAGATAAGGTAATGGAGCCAGACGGCGACCGACATCAAGATTCTAGGACATTAAAGGGTACGTAAGGCCACAGAGAACTGAAGCATAAGAAGAAGAAATAAAACGCTTGATAATTTGGATAGCTGTGAGCGGTGCAAGATCAACATGCAAACAGTTTCTGTAGAGATAAAGTGGGAATTGGCCAGGGTCTAGTTGACACGACAGGGCGCAACAATCCTACAAGATCTAAACAGATAGAGCTGAGAAGCGTGGGACATAGTCGTTAGCAAAGGGGCAGGAGATAACGATAAGCACGTAAGATCAGGGTATCAGCGAGTGTGAGGTGAATATAAGGAATTTGACCAATGGGATGGTTGTGAGCTATGCAACATCACAATACAAATGATAGGCTGTTACGACAAAGTGGAAGTGAGCCACAGTCTAGGTGGGTTTCCGAGGCTTAATATTCATACTTTAGTGAAAGAGAGAAAGGTTTGAAGCAGCTGACCTTAGCAGTTAACATACGCTGTAGATAATATGTAGAGATGATTACCAAAGAAGCCACAAGCATTATGTGGAAGAAGCGAAACGTCTGCTAGTGGGATGGTTGTGAGCCAGTAGGCATTGCAGTTGAAATGGAAGCCTTTTAAGAAGTAATCTAAATGGGTCACTTTCTAGATGGCTCGCTGCTAAGCAGATATGCTGGAGTGTTATAGTTGCAGGTAGGGAGCGACAAGCATCAACGTGCGGAACCCGGAATTAGATGGTACTTAAGACGTAGGGGGCCAAAGGAACCTCAAGCGTGGTGCAGTAGAAAGAGAATGATGGATAGTCGGATGGTTGTGAGTGACGCGGCATCACAAACCAAACGGAAAGAGCAAAATTTATAATTGGCTAGGTGGTTATCTAGATGGCTATCTAAAGCTCAGCAGATTTACTAGGGTGAAGCAGATGAAGATAAGAAGCAGCGGAGAATGACATTTGATAGCCGGTAATAGATATTGCTAAGGACGTAAGACCGAAATATTATTAGGCAAGAGGTGAAAGGATAAAAATAAGCACCTTTAGTGTTCTTTGTGTTGTACAAGACCTGCCAGCAAGGCAGGATCAAATAGGTTCAAGGAAACCTGAGACGATCAAAGGTTAGCAATTTTCGTCTTGGCATTACGACTAAACAGGTGAGTGAGTTAAAAGAAGTGACATAAGGTGGTGCTAACTGATTGACCTCACAGTTGATTCAGTGCTGAAACATTGTTATTGCAACTGCAACGATGTCGTTAACCACGTTATGTGATACTGTAATTTGTTCCGTGCAATGGTTGTTCTGGCCAAAACCGGATCCCTTGTGCTCTTACTCGCAGTCGTCTGCTCTCCACTTTTCATCCACAGGCGTATGACGCGTTCTCTTATGGCTGCACTGGATTTCTATCCTATTCAGGTGAGCGGTGTGCTCAGTACTTGGCCAAGTATCCTAGTCACTAAATTTTTGACCACCCAATTTTTGAAGAATAGACCAATTCCAGAGGAAATATTCATGAGAAATTGGGACAGAGACGCAACGGACAAGAACAAGCCAAAGAGAAATGCAAGGAAAATGCTTACGATGAAACTTATAGAATGCAACAAAACGCTGAGAGTTGAAACACTATGCACACTGTGATTTTGTCGTTATGTATGTTTCATAAACGTATTATTCTTGTGAATAAAGGACCTGCAAACGTGGTGGTTCGCGGTGAGGTTGGTAGTTCTTTTACAGCTGGTTACAGCTATCGCGCTGCGTCGCGCGTGGTTATTAATTCGATCGGCATTACGAGTTGATAGTGGCAGAGGCAAGTTAATTGACGGATGGCCGGTAAAAAGCTAGCTTGGTGATACTAGTAAATGAACAGGGAATGTCAGTAGCTACACTGCTATCACCCTGCGTGGTGGTGATGAATGCCAGCAGCAAGTGGAGCGCAAACTTCAGATATAGACCAGAGATGGTGGAGACTTGTACACGAAGTTTAGTTAGAAAGGCAGTAGCAGGCTAAACGGCAAGGGACCTAGTAAATGGAAAGTAAACGGTAGATGTGAAACCGCCAGTGCGCTGTGTCATGCGTTGTAAGTCGGCCTGGTAAATAGAAATAAGTGCCAAGGTAGGTTGAGAAGTGAGCTAACAGTTGATAAACTAGATGCCCTATCAGTGCAGCGTCAGAGACTGTACGGTAGTAGGGACATTCCACCCTGCACGGCGCCACGAATTCATGTTTACACATAGCAAAACCGTTCTTCAGCCACGAATTTCTGTTACGCGGTGCATAACTCGTCTGGATGAAAGCATTTATACACAGCATTTACATGCATTTTCTCAGTGCGAAAAAAGTCACAAATTAATAGTACCTTAATTACTGGCACCTGCTGGACCCACAGTCATTGCTTGCTTGTAGCGGGTCCTTGAGCAATTTTGTGAGGATGCTGTAACCGGTCCGCGAGCGGCAGGGGAACTCGTTAACAACAGAGTAGTGGACGGCTGTTGAGTTTCTTAATCTAATACACTTATTCCTCTGTGGCACTATTTCCTTCCTTCTTCCGTGCATCCTTAGCTTCTTCCCCTTCATCCGCTTCTTACTAGACGTCCGCACATTTAGCCTCCTACGAGGTATTTATTTAGTTTGCAGCGCTATGGGCCTGTTACCGCCCTCGTAGTATTTAGACTTAAAAGATCTTGGGATAACGGACTGGACGAACATTACTATTCAAAAGATAAGGAGATCGGTGTACCTCAGGCATCAAATAATGCTTCCACTTCGCTTTAAAGGAGGAATACCCACGGGAAGTTCTTTCGCTTTCTTTAAGTTACTTGTACAGATCAAACATTGGAACCCAGTTGGCCTCGTATTGGGCGCATACTACCCTACAACGGTTTCGGGTGTCTGGTTTATTGTCAACGCGCTACCTCAAAGCTGCTACTTGGCATCAAAATTGGAGGTTGGTCTTCGTTCCTGTAAACGTAAGTTACTCTTTGAAAACGCTTTTCCAACACAAAACAACAAGTGTTCTGTGACGTTAGGCATACTTGCTATCTAATATGAAAAGAAATTATCCACTGTGCTTTGGGGTTCTACGTATAATATCATTAGCAATGCGGTAAGGCAAGCCACTCTGCCAGTCACAGCTGACCTAACCGTCCCTTTTAAAACATGGAAAATTTTGTACAACTTTGAAAATTCTCTGGCAGACCAAAGGACACATGGCAAATTCGTAAGTTATTTCACGTAAGCATATTAATTAGTAAATAAATAGTTTATTCTCAAATGCATAGAGGCACACCAAAGCAGGCTTGATCTAAGTTTGCAGGCAGTTGTGTTTCAAAACGATACGTTGGGTTTAATTGTGCGTAGTGCAAACGGTCAAGGTACTATACGTGCAGTGAAACCGTAATGTCGACGGAGAGTATCATATTCTTGTACTTGTCGGGAAAGGTTCAAATATGCCGCTAGCCGACTTGCCAGTATGTAGTTGTGAGCAGTGACTTTATTCGTTGGCGTGTCACATCCGCCATGTCACGGTGTTGTTAAACAGTCATTCGTGACCTTTTATAAGGAGAACGCTTGCCAGGCCAAATTACCACGTCCTGCAACACTGCCCTAAAGCATTTTGAACACTAACGTGTGACTGGCAAAGCCGCTTGATGACTGATTTTATAATCGGTTAATCGCAGTTAACTGGCTTCCAATTTCCTCAGCTGGTTGGACATAGCTTGCTCAGGGCCGCCATAGTTGTTGAGGCTGGTTGAGTGGCAGCGGGAAAGTGAGGGACAATCTAGAGAATACCGCAAGCACATGCGTGGAGTTACATATTGTTAAAGTCGTATGTTGCAACATTTAGAGTAAAGCCAAACGCATGTACACTTGTAACCATGTTTATGCTGAAAGTGCCTTTTAAAGGCCCTATATAATCAATGGCATATTTGTAGCTTGCTAACGCCTGCGTAGCGACAAGGGCATTGTCCCAGTAAGTAATCTGCGAAGTATCAGTTTAGTATGCGCCAACAATTGCGTGAGGAGAGAGGAAAGAAAGATAGAAGACCGGTGGTGATTGTATAATGGCTGAACAGCATGTAGCCAGCCTAGTACGATAGGAAGCGCAGAATAAGAAAGCTAAAAAAGATAAATAGGTTGCCGAGAGAAAGATCTGAAGGTCAGTTAGTGGTAAGACAGCGGAAAGCTTGGATGCAGATATTCTAAGAAAATAAAGATCACAGAGATAAGGGGTGGCTCCTAACAAGCTGTGGATAATCGCAGATGCATCGAGTCAACGACCACTAGCTGCTCCTTAACAGAGGTGCCGCATGTAAGCCGATTGACAGATGGTGGTGCTAGGAAAGCCAAGCAGTAGCCAGATGTAGCCATTTCAATAAGACGCTTGGTCACTATTGTATGCATACAGGGTCACAGAATACATCAACAAGCCAGCGAAGGCAAGCGATACAGACATTGTAAAAGAATACATGATAGAGAGACAACCAGTGTAACCTAGCGAGCTCCAGGTGTGCGTAGAGGTACAGGGAGCCTACGCCGAATCGCTGCAAAGAAGTAAAGAAGATAAGAAGAGCGACAGATGTTGACGATGGGAGAGAGCGCATCGGTGGCCAGCAAAAACACTCTGATTGAGCCTTCTTATTACTAGTGGAGACCTACAGTGACAGAATAAGTCAACAAACCAGCGAGGGTAAGTGGTGCAAATAATCCAAGCGAATAAAAGTTGGAGAGATAAGAAAAGGCTCCTAGCGCAACGATCCAGGTTACCTACAATAATGCGCTGCAGCAGAAAAGAGGTAATGAAGGTACGACGAAAAATTGTTAATGGTACTAGAGGGGAAAGAATTGGTGGTTAGAAATGGCATTTGGATAATGCTTTTTAGTTACTAGTGGATACTCACAACGTCACAGATTTGGTCAGCAAAGGTATATGACACAGACCATACCAGAGCATAAAAGTTGGAGGGAGAAAAGAGTGGCCCTTAACAAGCCCCGGATTTGAGCGGAGTTGCATGAAGCCTACGAAGGGTAGCTGATGCTAAACAGAGATGCCTAAGGTAAGACGATGAGCAGGTAAGGGCTCTAAGAGCCAGAGTATCAGTGGCCAGCAGTGGCATTTGGATGCAGTCTTCTAGTTTTTAGTGGATATCTTGTGTCTCAGAATAACAACTAAAAGCAAATGTATGTGACGCAGACATCCCCAAAGACTGAAGTTTGCAGATATAAGAGAGTGGCTCTTAGCAAGCTCCGAATGTGCGCAGATGTTTGGAGCCTAGGAAGCATAGCTGTGCCAAACTGAGTTGCCAAGGTTAAGACGAAGAACTGATAATGACACTAGGGGTGGGGTGTATCGGTGGCTAGGAATGACGTTTGAATGAAGCCTTCTAGTTACTAGTGTATACCTACAGTGTCCCAGCGTGAGTCAACAAACAGCAAATGTACATGAGACGGACTCGCCATGAAAGTAAAGGTTGGAGGGATAAAAGGGTGGCTCCAAGCAAGCTCCAAATATTCGCATGGATGATTGGAGCCTACGAAGCAAAGGTGCTGTTAAACGGAGGTAAGACAAAGAACCGATAATTGCGCTAGGAGGGAGAGTATCATTGATAAGCAAATGCATTTGGTTGAAGCCTTCTAATTACTAGTTTATATCTACAATGTCTCAGTATAAGTCAATAAACAGCAAATGTATGCGACGCAGACAGTCCCAGATAATAAGGGTTGGAGAAATCAAGGAGCGGCTCTTAGTAAACTCTGAATAATCGGATGCATGGAGTCTACGACCACTAGCTGCTTTTTAACAGAGTTGCCGAAGGTAAGCCGACTGACAGATGGTGGCGCTAGCAGAGTCTAGCAGTGGCCAGATGTAGCCATTCCAATAAGACGCTTGGTCACTATTGTATGCCTACAGGGTCAAAGAATACATCAACAAGCAACCGAAGGTAAGCGATACAGACATTCTGAAAGATTAAAGGATGGAGAAACAAAATGTGTATCCTAGCGAGCTGCGGATATGCGCAAAGTGGTATAGAGCCTACAAAAGTATGAATAAGACAAAACGAAAGACAAATAATGGCGCTAGGAAAAGGAGCTTATCGGTAGCCAGCAAAGCCACTCAAATTAAGCCTTCGAATTACTAGTGGATACCTACAGTGGCAGTCAAAGTCAACAAACCAGCGAGGGTAAGTGATGCAAATAATCCAAGAGAATAAAAGTTGGAGAGTTAAGTAGTGGCTCCTACAGCAAAGTATATGCTACCTTCAATGCCTAGCTGCAGCTGTAAAGTGGTAACGGAGGTAAGACGAAGAATAGGTAATGTCTGTAGGAGAGAGTGTCGGTGGCGAGCAACGGCATTCGAATTCAACCTTCTAAGTGCTATTAGGTACTTACAGTGACAGAAAAAATCAACGGACGGGCGAAGGTATATGATGCAAAGGATCCGACAATAAAATTTGGGGAGATATGGAGTGGCTCCTAGGGCCGATTTGCGTGGTACCTACAAGGACTGATTGCAGTTGAAAAGGGGTGCCAAATTTAAGAAGAAGAAGGAGCGATAATGTCGCTAGAGGTGAGAGAGTATCGGTGCCTGGAAAGGGCACTCGGGTGGAGCCTTCTACTTGCTAGAAGGTACCTACAGTGACAGAATAAGTGATGCAAGCAGTCCAGGAGAATGAAGTTGGATACGCGTAGTAAACTACCGTTGCAGTTAGCTAGTTTTTATTAGAAATGGCGTAATAAGCTGGGGCTAGTGGAGTTGAGCGCGGATATTTGCGCTGATGGGCTAGATGCTGTCAGTGCTTAGTCGAAATAACGGACGTATATATCTGGCGTGAAGTAGAGTTAATTAGTGAGGCCTGTGTCCGAAATGTTGGACTTTCGGATTTAGAGGTGCTCTGGGATGGGTTCCCATATTTCATCCTCCGGTATATTCGTGTTAAAGAGCTCGCATTTAGGCAGGGTAGCAAGGTGTCTGTGTAGGGATGATCGGAACTGTGCAGTATTCGCGGCTGCCCTAACTTGTAGTGGTAGTCTGTTCCAGGCGCGAGCGAATTTGTAGCGAAAGATGTTATTACGCACATTGGTGCGGGCTGTAGGTAGGGCAATGTTTAAGGGTCTAGGGCGAGGTGGATACCGTGAGTCACCATTTTGTTGAATAAGTCCTGCGGGGCACGTGTTTGGGATGTATATCGTATGGAATAGGAAGGTGAAGTTGAGCCTCATTCTTCTTAACCATAGAGGTTCAAGACCAGGAAGTTTACTGCGCACACGGTAGCTGAGAGTAGAAGGACAATGCAGGCACTTTGTAAATGAGCGCTGTACTTTCTCAATTGCTATTTGGTCACTATTTCTGGAGTTGGTAAATATTATCGAGCAATATTCCAAAAGAGTTCTGGCGCATACTTTGTATAGTGTGAGTCTGGATTCGGTTACGGACATTGTCTTGCAGATATGACCAAGGAGGAATCGGGCTTTCGTTACACTATAGCTAACTTGTTCCAAGATATTTAGTGAGCTTGAATAGTGTACGCCGAGATCGCTTACGGTTTGAAAGTTGGCAAGTTAGATGCTAGTCAGGGTTAGTGCACTAGACGATGCAGTGCATCTATACGGCAGGGCGCTGCATCTAGCAGGAGAAAAATTAAGCTTCCATATGTTGCAGCAAGATTCTAATGCTTCAAGGTCAGTTTGAATATTGAGAAGACCGCTCCTTAGGTTGCCTGGTTCAAAGGAAAATATAACTTTTAAAACGTCCGCGAACAGTTACGCCTTTCCTTATTCAAAGACTTGCAATACGTCGTAGATGTAAAGTAGGCAAGGTATAGGGCCCAGTACGATTCCCTGGAACACACCACTCGTAACTAGTTTCGGTGAGGATTCGAAGTCTCCTAGTCTCGCCGACGGTGTTCGACAGGGGAGATAGGAACAGAACCAAAAATGCAGCTGGTCAGATATACCGTAAGAAGCCCGTTTGGTTAGTAGTCCATTATGAGGGACTCGCTTGAACGCCTTGTTCATATCCAAGAAGACGATGGTCAGAGTTTTCCTGCAATCAACCATGGCGACAACATAGTTCAGGAATTCCTGCTGGCATGTTTGCCAGGCTTTAGACGGGAGAAATCCATGTTGGGATTCGTTGATGTGATTACGGTGAGTCAAGAGCCGCAGGAGCTCTTCCTTGATGAGCCTCTACATCACTCGTGAAGCGAATGTGGTGTTACTAATAGGGCGGTACTTTTCAATGTTTTGACGGCTTCCCCTTTTGTGTCATGGCATGACAACTGCATGTTTCTAAGCAGCAAGAAAGGTTCCGTGTTTCATGAAAAGAGTGGAGGTTTACAAGGAGGACGGTGCTATCCAGGCCATCTAGAATTAGCAGAGCTGATAGGAGGTCATCAGGTCTGGCTTGGAAGGATACCTTAAGGGCTTGCATTTTCCGGAATAATAGTATGCAGGTAAAATTGTGCTGCGCGTTAAGTGTCACTGGTACAACTAGGAATAATAAGAGGCAGGGCCAGGCTAGCAAAGGTGAAAAGTTGCAGCAGTAGCGGTTCATGCCCTCAAGTATTTAAGCTTGATTAATGGTAAATGAGTTGTCTGGACGAATAATCGAGTTACTCAAATTCCAGACGGGGTAGCTTCTGCGCCTCATCAGAAAATTGAGGGCTTAGATTCAGTTGATATATTTTAGGGCAGTGTGTTCTTCAAACAGATATGCGGTAGTCAGTAACGTTCTACACTCCAACAGGATTTCATTGATGCGAATAAGGAGAAAGAATTCTTGGGTCCTCCTGTACTTTGAACCTAGCATTTTGAGCTTCACGAGTAGTTTGCGATAGGGAGCTGCATGCTGCGGTGGCTGAATTGATTTTTGTTTTGTTATAGGCGTTAGTATATCCAGGCATTTAGTGAGATCTCTGTATAGTACCGTAGAGGCAGTATCCGCATCTGTAGCCAGAAAGCATACATCACAACTGATGGATCTCAGAAGTAGGGCAACGATTTTTACTTGATGCGTTTGAAAGGCCGAACAGAACAAGCTGGTCTAGCCACTGGGTGACGAGTCATGGGTAGTTGGAAAGAGAGCTTTACTATGTTGTGATCGCATCTAGGGCGATTGGCAAACACGCTAGAAGACGCATGCGCAACTCCGTTTGTAAAATGTAAATCTAAAGTGTTAGTGTGCCTAGTGCGTGCATGCACCGGTTGAGTCCACCCAAGGGCACGGTACTTGAGTGGCGCAGATTGCGTTTGCCAGGCCACTTGTGGCATGTTGAAGTCACCACGAATTATCTTCTAGTGGGTAGGCAATAGCGATACTTCTGTGCGGAGTTCAACTAGACTGCGTATACCGAGGTGTTAGGGTGTAGAGGATTATACAGCCAGCCACGTAAGTGATCGTGCTCTTCCCTACTAGTCTGAATCCAAACCGAGGCTTCCAGAGCGCCGATTAAAAGTTCTTGAAATGATGTCGCCCCGAAATCGTCACGCACGTAGATGAGGCATCCACCATCGCGGTGGTTGGTACGTCCATGGCTGAAGGACGTGTAGCCCGGGATTCGTAGCTGTGCGTCGAGCGTTAGCATCGTGCCACGTTTCTGTGATGTGCACTACGTGAAGGCCGAATAGGATAATGACGGGGTTGATAAGGTGCATCTTATGTTTGATGGACCTTGCGTTAATGAGAAGTATATTGAGCGCCTCATTGCAGGAGTGTGCATCTGCTGCATTATCAGACAAGTCATTTTAGTAGGTTGCGTGGGTATAGTTGTTGTTGGCTCAGAGGGAGTGATAGGTTATAAGGTTACAGAGGTCAAACGAAATCTTACTGTCCATGTTACAATAGAGCAGGTCGGGTTGTAAGAATAAGTCTGCTTGGTTACCATGCTAAAACGACGCGTAGGAGTCAGGTACGTGGACGTGGGAAAGGTTATTGGCGATGACTACATTATTAGCAGGGATAGGTTGTACGTAAGCAGTAGAAGATACCGATGGACTACAGTGAGTGTGCAGCCCTAAGGGGCATATTTCTGCGACATTTTGGTTGGTTACTGCGGTATCTGGATCGCATTTGGAGACTCGGGGAGGGTTAATGGCATGTTTGCATGCAATGATCGGTGTCGTGGTTAGGTCGTCGCTTGGATGCGTAGAGGACAAGCTCGTAGGTGCGGCAAGAAGTGTCTAAGGGGAAGCAAATTCTACGTTTCCGTTAAGCACCGGCCGTTGGGTTGCGTAGCGGGGGAACTTTTGAGCAGGTTCACCTGGGGTGATAAGGACTGATTATGCATACCTTTTCTGGACTTAGTGTTGATGAGCCGGCGACTACATAAGGTGTTGGAAGGGTCGGTAGCGCTTGCTCAATGGCATCTGTAGGATGTTTACGAACCTATAAAGATGGTAGTGAGCAGCCTCGTCCAACAATCTCTTAAGTCGTGGCGCGCCTTAGCCCATCATATTCCATATAAAAGGAGCGTGAATGCGTAGTGAGATGTTGGACAGTTCAGTATTAATTGGGCTTGTAGGGCGCGGGCGATAAATCTTTGCAGGCGAGGGTGGAGTGGCGTGCTTCGTAACTTCGCGGCGTGTTCTATAAGCGGCAGGTTTGTAGCGGGGTACCTGCAATTGATTATAGTTAAGCCTTGATAACTGCTGAAAGTTCATCGTTCACACTATAGCACACCCGTTGCTTGAAATCTATCTGAAAGCATAACATAACCTTAAACGTTGCCATGGATTTCTTTTCAACTAACGTTATAATGAAGCATTTAAGGAAGTACAGTTTGTGTTTAGAAAAAGTGGTACTGTTATTTATGGCTGCAGGTAATCTGTAGCCTAAACATTATTTTCCACATACTGTGACCTTGTAGATTTCTCATGTCACTTTTGGGTCCCAATAACAAAGTTCAGCTTCCTACCACAAGCGCAAGCATCAGCCTACTTAATACTATTTCTGCATGCGCACCTTGGGATGGTAGCTTTGACGTATTTTGCTGTATAGGATGCTTTGTTTAGGCTCTGCAATACCTTAACTTTTAATCGGAAAAATTGTACTGGGTTTGTACGTCGGTCGCTATGCGCAAGCAACCATGGATTAAAACATGACGAAATCATGCCGGCCTTTTGCAATCGCCACAACTGTAGTAACTTTGCAGTAGCACATCACGCATTTATGCGCTTGGATTCAATTATTAGCCAACAAAATGCTCACCTACAAAAGCAAAATTTATGTATGACTGCTTACAACAAACGGTTTACTATTCCAAGCAGCTAGGCTTGTAGGTATAGTTGGTCGTGCCTTCAACGGTGTGCCTTGTTTTATCGAGGTGGCATGATTTATTTATTCTTATGGGCTGTATGCGTCCAGAACCCGCTTTGTGGTAGCACATGCATGGGTTTATAAGTTGGCTATCAGAGTTTTTTATGGCAGAACAAACAAAATGAGTTAAGGAGCAACATGGCACTTTTAGTCCCTACAGAATGACAGCTGACGACAGTACAGTAGCCGCCACAATAGGTTAGTTAAAGAGGCTAAAAGTGGTTCAGAGGAAGAAATGTGCATGTTAGAAATGGCGGTGGGAGATGCAGCTTCACAAGTCAGCTCTCACTGCCAAAATGGTCTTATAATACGCAAATATGTGCTAGTGGATGTTTTTCGTCAACTTTACGTCTAGCTGGTAAGGATACCAGGCAGTTTCGTTTACAGTTTGGGTTTATGCGGGTCCAAATTTAAGTTCGACGTGCTCTATGTTTGGTACGTGCTAGCTGGGTACACAACACAACTTGTGGTATTTGAAATTGCCCCCGGTTGTCTGGTGTTGCGCAAGCAATGGCAGATCCTTGAGTAAATAACCGACCACACCATTGATTCCAGCTAATAAACCTTGTGGCCGGGTCTAGCTGCAGCCGAGGAGAAGACCACGCTGCGCGTTCTTAACTTGAATGCACATAGTATCCACCTGGTTACTCACAGATATGGCGCGGTGCTAAGGCAAGTGTTTGTTATCCTTAAGGTGCATGTGGCGTACTGGTAACCTGTGACTATTAGTGTTAGCGTATTATAAAGTTTAACCGTTGGGTCGGAAAAGATGAATCAAGAAGAACTGGTCGGGTGCTTAGTCACTGCACTCACGACCGTTTGTGCAATGCGATGCAGGAAAAATGAAACCAAGGCGTTTGTCATCCTAATAGATTAGACGATGATGATAAGTATATTATGAAGCCCCATATTACTAGGTTCAACTATGTTGACAGCGCTTCTGGTCACTGTCTGGATCAGAAGTACCTAACGGCTTTGGCCTGTAATCTTCTGTTGAACTGATGAGACTCAGTCAACTGACTACAATGCAAGGGCACCACAATTGAGCAAAGTGCTTGTCCGCAGTCGTGGGCTGGTATGCCTGCCTGACCCCTTACAACAAGAGGTGGAAAGGCTAAAGGTCTACAAAGCGGTACACGCAGTGCGGGGTAATATAAGGGTGATTGGGGGTATGAGCAAGATAGGAGAATGGCGAAGGCAATAAAATACTTTGTGTACTAACTTTAAAATATATCACCAAATATACCATTGTTTGTGATAGCTATCAATGTGCCCTCCTTAATAGGTGCTGGCTTACAAAGAAGAGCTTTAGGTACTAGACATGTCCACTGCACGTTCATAACGTGCATGGCTGTTGAGACTGAGTCGCACTATAGTTCAGCTGTATGTCAGTCATGTACGTTTTGTTTAAATAAATAAACAACTAGTTTACTCGCAACTTTATAGAGGCCCACCAAATCAAGCATGAACAACTTTTACGGGCAATCATGTTTCGCAACAAACACTCTGGTATGGAAGTATTTGGCAGTAAACCGAAAGTTGTGCAGGCTGCGGAACTTGCACAAGTGATCACGAGGAATAAAGACGTCAATGAACGCCGATACGTTCGGTTCTAGCGTGCGAAGTGCAAACAGCCAGGGCACTATAGTTGTAGTACAAAAGCTAGACGTAAGCAGGGATTATCATATACATGTACGTGACAAAAGTATTTAATTGTGACTCTCGTCGACTTGCCAGTATGTGGTTCAAGGGCAGTGGCTGTATTCAGTGGCCATTCACATTCGCCATGTTGTTAAACGGACATTTGTGGCCAGGCGAAAACCAAACACATCCTGGAACACTGTCGTAAATCCGTTTGTACACTAACGTACTACTGGCAAGGCAGCTGGTCGATTAATTTCACATTTGGGTACCAGCAATCAAATGATTTCCGATTTTTTCTGTTAGTTGATCTGATAGCTTGGTCATTGCCACCGTAATCGCTGCCGCAAATTGAGGATGAGCCAGTCACGAAGAGTCGTATTTGTGGGGTCTAGGTAAGCAAAACTTCTGTTGCTTACGTCTGTATTTTTCAGGATATTTTACACCTTTAGGTGTAGGAGAACATCGTGTCCAGCCATCATTACTAGGCAACGGTCGTGGTACTGCGCGCAATAATAGCTATTTGGTGTACAGCAATGTTATTTGTAGGCTTTTGCGGGTTATGACGTTAAGTCCCCGGGCGGCAACTCTATTTCTCAGTGAACTCCCAGATCGCTAAAAATTTCCAAACCTCGGAAAAAAGTCAACCACAGTTCAAAAATTTTAGTCGCTCACCTGTCCAAACTAGACCATTGGTCCGAATAATGCAAGGTTGAATATCTGCGCGCTGCCGCGTGTTCCAATAGAATAAAAGTACTGTCTAGCCTTACACTGAGCGGTTGGCGACTGTCGGGCTTTCCAGCTTTGAGGAAGCTCCACAAAATAGCGACAAATTTCTCATGTATCCAATTAGATGTTCATTAGCTTGTAAAGTTTTAAGTGCACTACGTTAGCCAAACGGGTGGAAAAGCCTGCAACACTTTGAGTAAAAGCAAGCAAATCCATGAACATACTGGAAATGATTCACTACCAGCAGCTTAAGGTGAATGGCCAGGAAAATAGTATGACCATATGGCAAAGGAGGTTAAAATACGCTTGTGTTATTTACGGTTACACGTAAAGAACAAATGTGCCAAGCAATGCAATTCCTTGTCCAACTGGATACCCCGTAACAAAAAGGCACCATGTCATATTCTCGTTTATAAAAGATTAATAAATAGTCAAGTATGCTCGGCTGGGCGCGGCACACCCACGGAGGCATGAGCAGCTGGGTGCAAATTACAGACCTTTCACGGCAACTGCACTGGTGCCCATTGAGTTGTTTAGACCTTCACCGTTGAAGCTGTTTTAGTGGTTCATACGTACAAAACAATACATTTGATGGCCGGGTGATCCAAACAATTTTGCTGGGACATACTCATTCTGTCGCACGATGCATTATTACATAAACTACGAATAATCAAGAATTGCGGATGAGCAATTAGAAATTTTTGAGTGAGGAACAAGATCATCAGAGCTGTGACGATACAGTGGATCCTTGTGGGTATAAAGTAAAAAGCAACAATGAAAGAGTTGTGGCGATGGAATATGCAAGCGGGGAAGTGTCTGGAAAGTGCGCGTACAACTGGTGAATTGTGGTGCTATTCGACTTGCAACTGTGTAACCATCCAGTGCGACTTCATTCAATGGCGGGTCAAATCCGCCAAAGCGCAGTGTTTTTATTTGTGGCTTTTCATAGGGAGAAAGCTTGCCAGGTAAAAACCAACCCCATTGCGGAACACTGCCGTCGAATCAGCTAAAAGTCAAGATGTAACTGTCAACGCTTCTTACTTACCGGTTATTTGCTCGGTTAAGCACAGGAAAGATGCTTCCAATTCTTTCGTGGCCTGACGCATGTCATGCGTGTGCCTTTCGTTTAGTTGTGCATCTAAAACCGTGTAAAGGTTATGTGCCCTATCCTTGAAACATTTTGAAATATAATACTCACATGTCTGCAATACCAGGCAGAAAAACAACATGCGAGTATTGAAGTATTAAGAAGCTTGACCGGTGCGTGAATAACCGCAGGAGGTGTTGCCTTAGTGTTTGGATACGGAGCGAAACCTTGAAGATAAATTAACCAGTACTATATGTTTCAAGGTACAAACTTAACTTTGTTTAATGGCACACCCTGGTAAGAGGATAGTGAGACCTTTTGATCTCTAAACGCAATATACTAGTGAAGTTCACTGTCTCAATCCGATTGGATCTAGGGTCCGCTGGGTGGGCTGTAGACACACTGGCCACGGAAAGAGTTTGTCGACTAAATAAGGCAGGCGCAGCAATAAAAATATGAAATGGGTGCGTCGACTTTCAACCATAGTTTTCTTGACAAACCTTTAGTATGCCTAAGAAGCCTGGTAAGTTCATTAACTCCAAGCGTGATTGAGATCGTTAAACCATTGGTAAGGTTGCGGAAACAAATAATTCCTGTAATAATGCTCACTGCAAAGACATGGTTCTAGCAAATGAAAGAATTGTGTGCAAGTGCTTTCTCACCTAATCGTTGGAACTATGGCCCGGGGGTCCTTGTTAAGTAAACTCGTGGCATTTTGTGTGGGCAGCATCCTCGATCGCTTTGTTGTTTTGATCTTGCAGATGCTTGGATTGTACCGTTTTCGTGCCCAGCTAACCACACTAAACTTGTATCTGAGTGATGGCGGTTGCGCATGAGTGCCAAAATCAGCAGCGGCATTGAAATATTTGTACGTGTGTTTGTGTTCATTGTATGGGCCGCTGGACAAGTGGCTGTCCCTAGTACTTTCCGTTAAATAACTTCCTTTCACCATGGCGGAAAGAAATCCAGCAAATTCTCCACAAAAGCGCTTTCGGACTTTGGGTAAGGGAGAAAGCGAGCAGCTACGTTGGAGTAGACCGATCACCAAAGATATGAAAACAAATAATATAATATATTTTAATGTTATCTATAGTATGACTACTAGATTTATCGACTTGCCTTGTGAATAGAATCGTCTGCTGTAGAAACGGAGTTTGTGATACAGCGAGTATTCCTTTTGCTAGAGCGACAGGTAATACTCAGAAGATTCGCAGAAGACTTGAACTGTTCATGCTGTATAGCAATGAGCTCTCTGCATCAAACTAAACAATGTTTGAGCTATACCGATGCCTACAAGCAGTAATCAGAAGTGTGTGAGTTTGACGCCGCCGAATAAACACAAGTGGCACTTGAGCTGTTGCCCAACTGGTCCATCAAGTAAGGGATTTAAACGAACCATGAACAATGGTGCGTCATGCCAAGCGGATCTTCTTTGCTATTAGAAAATCTCGTATTAGAGTTCCTTCTCAAGCACGACGCTCAGGATAAAGACCTGGACGTAATAACAACACCCAGTCTAATATTCACACTAGGTACATTGAAAAAGCTAGCCGGTGCAAGCGGAATGCACCCGGTCATAAGATCCCCTTCTCGAACAAGACCGAAGAACTCAAGGCTCCTCCTCGCCCTTAGGTAGCTGGATTCTAGCATATAGACCACCAGCTACATTTCCGCACTGAATTTAATTGTACCTTGATTGAATTGGATCAGAGAGGTGGCTGTTAGTCCATTTCCAGGCTTTCCTTCTTCCCGACCCCTCCGTATTCAGGTGTTGAAGCTGTTCACCAAGATGTACCCTTCGCTGGCGTAGAGAAAGCTTTAAGGGAGCATACTAAGAGGTTAACTTGGAAACGTGTTGCAACAGCTATTTCTGTACAAAAATGGTGGCACCGCACGAGGTCACGAATGGAAGCTATTCAAAATGAGACTGCACAAAGCCGGCTCCGGCTGCTCTATTTCCACTCGTTTGATAAATGACCAGACTCGTCTACCGGCGACTGTTGTGGATGCAACGACCAAAGAAAGTTTTAGATTACTTTTAAACACTCACCAAAACACCAATGTTGCACGGTCCTACTGCGGCTGCACCGGTTCCATGAAGTCTACCGGATGGCATTGACCTTAGTCGGCATAGTGCTGAACTGGTAGTGATAGGCCAAACATCGGTCTTTTATTCTGCATCCTACAACTCAATTACCTCAATAAATTCGAGGTTAAACCTAAAGGATAGAAAAGTTGATTTAATTGTTCTTCAATAAGTGCTCGTTGAGCCCGTAATTATGTAGTACGCTGCAGTTAAAATAGATGCAAAAGGACTAAAATTATTGTTCAACGTTGCTGCTTTAGTAGTCCCTGCTCTGCTGCTCACGTAAATCCTCCATCACATGAGATAAAAATGACAGGTAGAGGGTAAGGATATTTATTCAACTGACGCATAATTCCTATGGGTTTGGCACAGCGAACAAAAACTAAGTGTGAGCATATGATGGAGGAAGGGGACAAGTTTCGTGTTGAAACGCAACCGCCTTCTTAAAAACACTAAAAAACCATAGGTTTTAGCGTTCATGAACTACGCGGCAAGTGTTTGTCCATTTTTTCCTCTAAGTGCGCGGCTGGTGCATCTTTAACGGCTATTCGCGAAGACCGGACAACTAAGCCTTATAAATAACTAAGACCAATGCTGTCCAACATTTCCGGCTTAGACACACTAACCAAAGGTTACTTTGTTTTTAATTGGCAGACTAGACGAAACCGGACCAGACCAGCTGTACCACACTTTCTCTTTTTGTGATCGGAAGCCACATAGAGATACGAAATTGGACAGTGAACTGCGGTTTTGCCTTAGACTGGGAAAAAAACATTAGGATTAATGTTGTTAAAATGTTTTTAGTAGACGTGACTCATGGGTCACAAGTATAAGTATTCGCAAGAGACCAAGTGGACTAGCTATTTGCAAAATACTAAGGGGTAAATATGGAGACGAAGGAACCAAAGTGTAGAAGAGAAGAGAGAAGTGAAGTAAAGTTTGTCCGTTTGGATTGCTTCCCCATTGCTATGCAATATCCTACCTGGTCAGTGCCTACAGGCATACAATGCTCCCATTCAATAGTACAAGGGTGCTTTACGTGCTGATCTCTTGAGCAGCAAGAAACTGGACGTCGAGAAGGAGCTTTCAAAGGGTTTATGCTACCGATTAGTGTTTCTAGGTTGCCTTTGCGGTAGCGTCTACTATTTCAAGACTTCCCATTTAACTAATTGTCGGTGGGAGCCAGTAAAGCGCTCAGCTACTACTGGGGTAGGCTGAATACCTTTTGTGGTCGGATTAGCAGTCCTAACATCTGTAAGGTGAGTGCAACTGATCGGGCCAAGATCTCTCACGTAGTGTGATAGGGACCGCAAAGTATGGGGAGGACCTGTGAGCTTAAGATGCTCCTGTCATGATACCTAGTTGAGCGCAGTGCAAAGTTGCGCCAGAGCAGACCAAAATGTGATCTATGCCCCATCGGGGCCGGTCTCAAAATGGTTGTCATCAGAATCACAGATGTTGAAAAGGCGTCTTATGTTATCCAGGCACATAAACTTTCCTACCTCCTGCTTGAAAGCTTGTGGATTGTGAATCTCCCGCAGCTGTGAAGGTAATTTGTTCCAGATATTTACATAAGCGACAAGGAAGAAACGTGAACGTAGTTTCTTCCTCGCTGGCAGCGGGGCAACTGTGCAGTGCTTGTTTCGGAGGTTGAATTCTGATCCTCTTCTCAGTGTCAGGCTGGGGATATCACTGTGCACCGCTTGGTATATTAACGTATGTAAGAAGCACAGGTTTAAGATAATGCGCCGCAGCCATAGAGGCTGGAGTTTGAGATGGTTACACCTCTGTAGGTAACTAAGCGCTAGGCCTTGTGGGGCTACTATTTTGGTAAACCGCCGCTGAGCCTTTTCGAGCAATATGCGGTCTGGTTTCCGCAAATTACTGAAGATGAAGGGGCAGTATTCCAGCTGCGGACGAACATGACTGCGGTAAAGCTCCAACCGTGCTTCAGCCGAGTTAATGTGGCGGCCTATGTGGAAGACCATTCTGCGTGCTTCTGCTACCTGATACTGCACATTCTCTGAAAAGTTGAGGGTCGTAGAATAACGAATACCTAGGTCAGTATCTAACGTTTTTATTTGGATGGGCGTACCATTCAACCTAAACGCACCATCCGATATGGAGCATTTGTGGGTTAGAACATTAGATTTATCAGCAGAGAATGTCATTTGCCAATTTTGACACCACGAATCTAAGGTCTTCAGTTCTTCACGGAGTTCTTGTAGTGCGGATACTTTGGCGCTTGGTGGGAAAGCATATCCCACCTTTATATCGTCGGCAAAGAGGAATGGACGACCTTGGCGCAAGCTGCTACAGATGTCGTTCACATAAATCAAAAACAGGGTTGGTCCAAGCATGCTGCCTTGCACAACACCGCTGAAAACTGTGACAGGGATGGACTCAAAGTGTGCTACCTTCACGGACTGCGTACGCCCGGTTAGGTAGGATTAAAGCCAGTCAAGCAAGGGGTGGCTACACCGTAAGCCTTGAGCTTATGTAACAGGCGTTTATGGGGGACCCTATCGAACGCCTTTTGCACATCGAGGTATAGCGTAATAATCGCCAGACCTGAATCAATCGCGCCAGTGACCAGGTTTAGAAAATCAAGCTGGCAGGTTGCGCAGGATCGTGCGCTTAGAAAACCATGCTGTGACCAGCTAACGTGGCCTCCTGCATTCAAGCAGGCCATAAGTGCACGCTTAACTGATTTCTCCATCACACGTGAGAGAATAGGTGTGTGGTTTATGGGTCGGTAGTTGCTGACTTTCTGTACGGAGTCACCTTTATGGCGCGGTGTGGTGATAGAGTGCTTCCAAGCCAATGGGTATTGGCCCTTCTCCATAGAGAGTGTGAAGAGTTTTAAGAGGAGTATGGAAAGGTCAGCGCCCCCATGCTTAAGTAGTATGGGTGGAATTCCATCAGGACCAAGTTTGGTGGATGGTTTTATGGTTTTGATAGCGGAACGGATGCCTTTTAGATCGAACTGAACCGTGGAGAGCATCTGGTTTGTGGACACATCCAGCTCAGTAGTGACCGGGGACATTTCTTCACCCTGGGACCCTTTGAAGTAAGAGTTGAACATCTCACATATAGTCCGTGGATCTTCACTTGCTTTGCAAGGGCCGACGCGTATGGAAGTGATCTTTGCTCCATAATGAGGAGTGCGAGAACGCAGCAGCCAGCTGAGGTGCTTGGCTTTGTTTGCACTGGCCATGGCTGCTCTTTCTTGAAATGTATTAATCAATACAGACCTGGACGATAGCTGGCTCGCAATCTCGTTGGCTCTCAGCACATATGTAAAGTTGAACGTCTTGTAGTAGGAAGGTCGTAGTTGCCTCAACCTTGCATGCAGCTTAGTTTGCCTCCTAATTTTTCCTGAACTTTTATTTAAAGGAGTAAATGGAGCCAATAGGTCTAGACAATAGTGCAGTTCGTCATAAAATATTGCGGACGATTGCTCCAGGGAGTTGGACAGAAACAACTGTTCCCAGTTCCTCGCTCGAATACTCGTGGCAAATGTGGGCCAGTCTATGGAGCTTATCGGCCGGTATATCTCAATGGCCTCTGATCTACTTGTACAGATTGCCGAGGTGTTTGCAAACAGCGAGCAGTATGCCACTCTGTGGTCGCTCCCCGGAAACTCTAGGCCTACAGATGCACGTATATTAGATATACCCAGTGTAAATATCAGGTCTAACAAGTGTCTGGACCTGGTCGGCGTTGATACATGCTGCACCCATCCTCCCAAGTTGATGCAGGCTAATAGCCCACTATACTTCGCCGGGGCAGTGGGTGGAAACCACTGGATTTCAGGAAGATTGAAGTCGCCCGCCACAAGCTTGCATGCACATGAATGGCTCGCAGCTAGCTCAAAAATATTTATTAGCGCTTTGTCACTCACAGGTGATGTATCAGGAGCCCTGTAAATGCATACAAGTAGTAACTTAGGTACCATGACATCAACCGTTATCCATATAGGGTCCAATAGTGCCAACGGTGCTGCTTTATTAGTCCCTGGTCTGCTGCTCACGTAAATCCTCCATCACATGAGATAAAAATGACAGGTAGAGGGTAAGGATATTTATTCAACTGACGCATAATTCCTATGGGTTTGGCACAGCGAACAAAAACTAAGTGTGAGCATATAATGGAGGAAGGGGACAACTTTCGTGTTGAAACGCAACCGCCTTCTTAAAACACTGAATACCATAGGTTTTGGCGTTCATGAACTACGCGGCAAGGGTTTGTCCATTTTTTCCTCTAAGTGTGCGGCTGGTGCAACTTTAACGGATATTCGCGAAGACCGGACAACTAAGCCTTATAAATAACTAAGACCAATGCTGTCCAACATTTCCGGCTTAGACACACTAACCAAAGGTTACTTTGTTTTTAATTGGCAGACTAGACGAAACCGGACCAGACCAGCTGTACCACACTTTCTCTTTTTGTGATCGGAAGCCACATAGAGATACGAAATTGGACAGTGAACTGCGGTTTTGCCTTAGACTGGGAAAAAAACCGACAAGGACTTACCTGGGCCGTGGTTCAACCTCAACATGACCCAACTACACTCAACACCATGACTAATGTCCAGTGTGGATAACAGGATACGAAGTCCTCAAGCTCATGAAAAGTATACTAACTGAACAAACCAGACCCCAGCCACGTTGACATTTCTACCCAAATGCCCAATTATTCTTTCAACGTTTCATGCTTCTCCGAGCCTAGAGCGGCCTTAACGACTATGGCAAGCCGTGGCTAAGCTACTATTTCAGCCAACCTAAGAAATTGGAAGTCATTCAATTGCGAATAACCGTGTGGAGAATCGGTAGGTACGATGCTTTGCCAGTTTTACACTATCAGTTAAAAGGACGTGCGTCAAGGTTCTAGGACGTGGTGGTGTTTCAACTGGCAAGCGTTCACTTCATAAAGAGCCACGGAAGTTTGCTTAATAACACCGACGTGGCGAAGGTGACACACTGATGACAAAATCAGTGCCAAATGTCGCACACTGGCAAGATGCTTAGGGTCGTAGTTTATTATTACCTCGATGCGTATACGAAAGTGACACGCCAAGTTTACACATGCCATCAACACTACGTATATGGCGCTTATGCTGTTTACTCTACACAGCAACAAACTTCTCGCCAGCTCAATGGCGACTTTGTTCTTCGTGAATATTTCTTCCATTTCTGAAGCGTGTGGAACATTCGGTCACTGCCGATTACATGCAAAGCAACGTGTCCGTCGCGAAACATAATTGTTCGTACATTTTGATTCTGCTTCCTTCGGTGTGCCTCGATAAATGCGCATATTGACATATATTTATTTATATATCAGGTAAATTCAAGAACCTTCACACGAAGCTGTCGCCTGTTAGGGCCCGTATGAAGGCTGCACTAATCACAACCTGCAGCATCCATTACTTGCGGCCTTCTTCGAAGTTGCACAGGAGTGTAACGTAGTGTATTGGGCGCTGCCTAGGTCGACCAAATTAGAAAGAAGGTTGATTTCGTCTTATTGTGAAAACTTAGCGATTATTAGTAAGGATGAGTAAGACAAGTCACTGCTGCATAGTTTCCTTGAAGACGCTAAGCGGTCACGGGTGGCGACTGTGCCATCCGTAGCAGTTATAGGAACTTGAGCAGTAAATATGGAAGCTATTCGCACAAAGTTTCCGCAGGTAGCTTCTATCCACTGCTGAAGCTACATGCATCCGCCATCTGCAACCCGAACTGTGTGCGCAAACGTGGTATGTGCATCCGTTACTACTTCTTTGGGCAACACACAATGTAAACGATAATTCTGTTACAAACCGAGATTCGATGCCGTACATGTTTGCTTCGCTTATTATCCCCAGTCTAACCTTGGGCAAATCCATTGTCTGTTCGAACAACCCAGCGTACCATTTTTAGCCCGCTTTCACGATAAGATCACATGACCTCTACCATGCAAACGTCTAACAAAAGAATTGTTAACACAACACGCACTTGGTCTTGCTTTTATCGCACAAATTAGGCTATTTACCGGAGACCTGCTACTCAAACTACAAATGTGTGATAAAATGTCATTCGTCACAACGTCAAGCCGTGTAACGTCAATCAAAAGGATTGGACACCATCAGTGCAGGATATAGCAGCTTTGTACTAGGCAGTATCATTAAGTGCGACAAATGTCACCGCCTCATCTATACTTATGACCACAAGTTTCAGCTTAGGCAAAACATCAATAGGCCCTAAGGAATGTCTATCCTAGGACAACTCTCTAGCAGCCGCATTCACGTGCTGGAATAAAACAGCCGTGACCGCACTAGTTAAGGTAAAGAAGCAATCCGCAAGCGCTGCATCTAACGCATTGGGCGTGCAGTTAATATGTTTCAAGGAAATTGTGCGCCGGCACAAATAGGCGCTGGAATATTTGTTAGTAACGCGTTCTTTAACCTAACTTGAGCATGAATCGCACAATGTGTACCCCAAGTGTTCTATTGCTTCATTTTCGCGCAACGTCGGACCGGACAATCGTATGTCGATTACGAACGTCCGCACAGCGCATAAGATCTATACTATCCTCATCTGCTTCCCAAAAGGCATGGTCTGCTTTCTGCCTTTGCACCAACTCCAACCACAAATAAGCCGACCTTTTTTCATTCTAACTACGGAACAAGTTTACCTCACTTCCTAACGCTAACGTAGATACCAACAACTTCTTTTCCAATTCGGCAAGATTGACTTCGGTGAACGGATCAAAATATCTGTTTCTAGCACAAAACCTAAGTTTAAAAATAAAATGGGACAAGAAACCGCGTTGTCACTAACGAAGGAAAGACGTTCGAAATGCCAACCATTAACTTTAGCTTTGCATTTTGTCTTCCTTAAGGACATGGTTCAACACAGTTGCCGGGTACTTTCGATTGAGATCCATACCGTAGTGGGCCCATTGCCCTTCACTGTAAAGTCTAAGGACGCGTAAAACACTGCAAATAGAAGCAGACCAGGAGAGGACCATGTGCAAGTGCATTTCAATGCAAAAGCAGACCTGCGTCCTTAGACCCAAGAAAGGCGTTGGGTACTGTAAGCAAGCAAATTGGCTTGATAGGTTCGAATGACTTGTTTCTAACTGGAGCAAAGAAATACTTAGTGCGGAACTGGTTAACGGTACCAATAACAGATGAATAAATGCCCATATACAGTAAATACCGCAGCGATGATGCTTTCAATCTTCCAATGCCTACAATGACAAGAGTTTCGTTTGGGGTCAACAAGTCTAGCTTCAGTGTGCCTGGTGCACAGGGTCACGGGAATAAGGTGCACAGTGTGCTTACATGACGGGTAAGGTGATGGGATTGGCGGGTTACGCAAGTGGGATGCCGGCTGGGTAAGCCTTAAATTGGGCTGAACTCCGTCTGTTTGGAGCGTTCACCAAGTGCGCCAGAGATTCACAGCCACAAAAGACGGAATGTCCAGGCAGCCATAGACGGCGGGGCGAGAGGTCAGCAAGCACCCATAAGCGGCGGTGACCGTAGTCGACCAAACGACACTAATCAGTTTAGAGCGTGGTGTGAACGGACAACCAAAAGCAAAACGAGTCGAAATTGTAGAGGCAGGTTGGTCTCATAAGAATGCGAAGTAATAACGGTTTTTGGGTGTTTACTACGTAACCAGTTGGAGACTAGATTCCACGACGAGGTAGGTAGGTCCAGTCAAGACATTTGGTAAGAGAAATGAACTTGAAGCAATCGGGTTCGCGCTGGCCGAACTTTCTCGACATTTCCAATGCAAAAACGGAAATAACGCAAAGCTAGAATCAGAGTGAATTTAATAAATGTTACGCCACTGCCATGTATGCTTTAACAATCGCTTACGCTAGCCAGGTGCATTATAGCAACTTCAAAGTGTAAAACAGTCACAGATGCCGATTAGGAAGACCCGTTTACTCACGTTCGAAATTGTCTATCAAACTCGGCAATTCCTCTGTCCACGGTCGTCGGCCTGAAGCAGACCCACTCTTTCACCTTGAGACACAAGCTAACATCACGCTACTTACAGCCTGCCGTGAACACGTCCATTTACCCACAACGCCTACCAACGTCGTTAGCACTGTAAGTGGTATGGCACATAGAAACTGGTAGACCTGCGTTAAGTTTGATATTAACCTACGGTAACATTGCTTTCAGAATAGTAGACTTGATTCCATTGCTCTTTCCCTAATCATAACAACCATTCAAATGCTCACACTTGGCATAACCCCAAGAAGCTTGAATAGCCCATGCCAACCTAACAACAGAAAACGATACCAAATAAATTTTTCATCGCCAGTGTAGTAAAGAAACAACGCCAAATACACAATCCACAGCGCAGACGCACAGGAGCGCAGATCGCCGCAGCAATCATCTTCATTAGTGAATGTGGTAATGACATAACCTACTTGCCCATACTGAAACGTTTACCAGTCTGGGAAATCTGCTTCTGAAGTTCACGTGCCTTATACACACATAGTTAAAGGAAAGCGTACCTTTGGGTTGCCCAGATGCTCTGCCCGCGAGGAACCAGCTCAATAGGTACACAAATCCCATGCTTATGCAATGAGAGTGAGAACGTTGACAGTATATACTCCTTGCTCATAAGTAACCAACCAAACAGCAGAACTGTGATTTTAGGCGGTAGTTGCAGCACAAGACAGATTTTAGCGTCAGTGGTCTGGCCTTTACAACGTATGCTCGGGCTTTCTAGGTGGTGAAGCGGCGAAATGGCGCACAAGGTAGCGTTTATGCACATAGGTTCCCCACAAGGTCGAAAGATACACGAAGTGCCCTCCAAGTTATATGGACTGTTTCAGCAGCTTCATTGTTCCCATTTAATAGTTGGCTCATGAGCAGTAAGTATTTAGCAGTAACAAAAATGTTTAAAAGTGATCTCTAGCGGAAGCAAATAGAAATTAAACGTGTTCCACAAAAGATAGATAATAAAGGTGCAATCAACCAGAAAAATATAGAATAAGGTAACATAACAAATAACCTTTGCACTTAAACTTGCTCGCAAGTACACAATGAAAACTGTGTACGCTTCAGAAGAAAATAACAATCTTTTTGTAAGCTAAAACACTTAGAACAAATTATCATGCTGGTTACGATGAAACTAAAAGCATTTAAGCCGCGCAAGGTTTCGCGGATTATTTGCTATTAGGTTGCTATCCAAAAACAACACCAGTATGATTAGTTCCTTAAAGGTGTCTCTGTTTTGCAAGCAGGAGGTGAGAAGGAGAAGGTGTAAAAGGTGACAATAATTTAGAAGTTCTAACTAGTGGTGCGACAATAGAGTTGTACAGTATAACCTAGATTCGCTGGAATATCTAACTAAGAGTTAGTGGATCAAAATGCAACTTTTCCAGGCATACATAGTAAACAACAGTAAATATGCAAATATCTTAGGCGCAAAGCTAAGGAGCCAATAAGGCAGGTTGGATATGTACGAAACCACATGAAAAATCGTAATTAACCTGCGGACAGAAGGTCTCATTGGGCGCCGTTAAGCGGATACCGGGCCACATAAATCACTAGAAGTATAGAATTCACAATTAGTTAATCCTCCAAGTGGCTGTGAAGTTTATCTCAGGCCGGCATGAACCGTGTTTTGCCAGACAATTCTAGCGACCTTAGGTAGCATTTGGCAAGTATGAGCCTATAAAACGCAGATGTTTCTTAGATAATGCTCGCAACTTAAATATCTTTGAGCCCATTGTATTGATCCATAACTGTATGCCACCGCTACCACTGAGCTAGCGGAACCTGTCACTAATAATAAGGAAATGAGTATCTGAAAAACTATCAAATTGCTTTATTGCGTGAAATCCACAGGTGTGTAGCAGTGGGGCATTAGAAATTTTGTTTCTAGCGGTTGAGCTTTCTCCAACATGAGTGATGATTGTGACTTACGTGTTGCAACGCACTACTGTACATCAGTGGTTTTTGAGCATTTTCTTTCAACACTATACTGTGATGCCAGTGTTATCGGTGATCATCAAGTTGGCAATGTAATATAAGCCTGTGCTATCGTATCAGCGCTTAACATGAATGTTAGTTGGCTGTAATCTCTCCCAGCAACCTGATTAATAATGGTGTAAATGTAGTTTATGGTAGTACCAAAAGGTTACGTAAGCTGGTTGTTCAACCACTTCTATTTCTTACGTATGGTAGGCGTTGGAGTCAGATAAGCCTGCAAGTACGCTTGGACGGTCAAGGGGAACATGTTAGTGGTTATAAATCTATGGATGCCATGGCTAGCAGGAGGACAAGGGACTGGCTACAGCTTGGTTGGCTCGCATGCCGGTGTAATGAAAGCTATAAAACTGAATGTTGTGATAACAGGTGGTTAACTTAGGAGCTCCGGGCTATCACTGTGCCAATCCATTAGTGTTTTAAACTAGTCGGCAAACGTATAACTCAGGTAAATCCACGTATATGAGACCAAGAGAGGGTAAGTGGAAAGCAAACGGCCTAAATGATAGAACTGTGGCACTCACAGTAGTCAGTTGGTTGGCCAGGGAGAGTATACGTAAGTACTTTGTAATTTACCGAGGGCAGCTGTAAACAGCGGAGTAAACTAACATTCCCAATGCGGTATAACAGTTTCAATATTTGAGTAATTCTGAAGAGGGAACCGAGTACACAGTCAGCTGAACTTCCCCTACTTTAATGACCATCAGGACTCAAGCGACGCGTGGTTTGAAAATGACAAATTAGTACGGTTTCGGCCTGGACGGGGCCGTTGAAGTCCGCATACCAAAAGTTGAGGGTCGACATCCGTTGAATATAATACGGTAACGACACTCTTTTGCATGGCACAATGGAGCACTGGTCACTGTTACTAGAGGTTTGAGCCCACTGATCATGTACAGCTGCTGCTTGCAGGTCGTAAACAGTAGGTCCGGACAAGAGTCCGAGTGCGGAGTTATGCGCTTCGGTTAGATGAAACGTTGCGTGGCCCCTAGTTTAACAGTCACATTAGCGAATTGAATCACAGTGTATCGCTGCTCGGTAAGAAGTCGGTCGTCTGGCCAAAATGTCGTAGGCAAATTTAGATCCGTCATCAGTACGAACTGAGGGCGGCTTATGTACTTCTGTACATGTGATAGCCGGTCGTACCAACGGTTTAATGGGCTACGGTAGATAAAAATTACTATTAGTTGTGCGCGGCTGAGGCGGTTGATACACTACAATTGCTCGCATAGACTATCCTCGCCCCGATAGTTGCTTGTACGTTTGCCAGATAGTGACGATTTTATGTTCAACGAAACACCATCGTGTGCCTATGATTTTCGATCGCAGCGAAAACAAGCTTACCTTGAAAACGCGAACTCTTGGGGTATGACATCGGAGTTCAAGAAAGTCTCTGCAAGTCCTAAAACATCCGGCCGCTCCGCGATAGCGAAGCGGCACAGTTCGTCACGGTTGTTCATTAGGCTGCACACCTTGGTGCATGCCACGTGGAGGTCCTGGGAGGTACTGCGCGACGTGCCTGAAGGAAGCGCAACCGGTTGATACGAGTTGGTACTTCTCTTTCGATTATCCAAAAATTTGCAATTTGTAAGTCCGTTTCACGTTCCTTTGTACGGTATTTGAGCTCAATGACAGCCGTCTTCAAAGAATTCATGTCTTCCAGTTTTAACTCGGTGGCTGTGCAATTTTATGCCTTGTAGCCTTGACAGACGAGACAATAGGAGCGGCAGCATTTCATGATTTGCAAAGGTGGTTCGCAGCGGTCTACCTGACTGGTTACTTTTTCAACTCAGATTACTTGTTTAAGCCTCACATTGTCTTTGCCCTTATCCACCAGACTATTCATATGCATCTGGAAGAACTTAACTCGTTATCATAACGTATCCGTGGGTTTTAATCTTGTGGCCCCGGTACTTGGAAGACCACGAGATTATGATGTCTCAGCACAATCGGTGCGGAACCTGTGGGAGCAGAAGTAGAGGCGCTTATCTGATTAAGTGGTTATTTATCAGCAAGGGACGCCTGAACTCGATTAGGTGAACACTTGCGCTTTTGTGTGGTCCAGGGACCCGCGGTGTTCAGAAGTTCACAGACAGGCTCTGGTAGGTTTTTGGACTGATCAGTGAAGAAGCATTGCGTAACTTCCGTGACTGAGGCTTCCATCGGTGCGAACATTGAACCAGAGGCTCAGCCGGAGTCGAAGACGATGTTGGTGGTGCATATTTTGGAATGGCAACAGAAGGCGCGGTGACAGAGGTACGATTACAACGACGGTTTACCTCAGGTGATGAACGGTTTGATTCTGTCCGGAAGGGTGATTTTCCTTGGTTGTTGCCGGTCCCTGTGAATTCTGCTGCCTTGCACCGCGACAGTTATCACACATAACTTGAAGAAACCGATGTGGTAGGTCGAGAGATTTTCAAAACCCGTCGACGGGTAAACTAATGCACGAGCGATGGAACAACCTATGGCAGACGAAGAACGGGGTTGCATGAGCGCTATTTCCCACAATTGTGCACAATGAACCACAAACAGCTTTAGACGGCATTGCAAGGTAGAGCAAATCCAAGATAGCGGACAGAGATGGCGGTAGTGCAAACAATTGAGGTATCCGGAATTAGCCGAATTATAGCCACCAAATTTGCACCGATTGGAAACTACGACAAAAGAAAAATTTTGGTGCACAACCCACACAGAAAAACACTGATGACACAATAATCGGAAGCAAAAGTAGCATGCAGGACAAGTTGGTCCAAAAATCTGCGACGTCTATGGGTACAGCTGAAGTTATCAACAGAAACTTACCAAGCATCCGACCTGCCCTGTGCATATGCGATTGAAGGAAGATACAAAGTCAAAGTGGTGCATATCGGACCGCCAACCCACTCATCCCTTTCCTGGTCTATTAACACTGGCCAATTGGATCTGGAGGCTTTAATCTAGGGGATTAGATCAGCCGTGGCCTGTCTACAAACAAGCCTTGAAAACGAAGGTTTACCACAATTTGCTTGAATCAATCTGTATTTTCCATAACTTGGGGTCTCCCCTGCTAAGCGACCAATCACTCGCTTATGGCTTGTCAGCAATATCAGGCTGCTCATTCGACAGCGCAAACGTAAATTCCCCATGGCACCAACTGGGTGGTTCGGGTCTACCACGTTCCAGCAAATGTGTAGCGACAAGGTCCCGGAAGGTAGTGCGTTTTCGCTTGCCACGTGATCTCCCTATAATAGGCCATTAGTGTCGATTTAACCGCACCGCGAGGTTGAGGATGTGACTCGCCTCCAACTATAGTCAATGCCCATACTTGCCCAATCAACCACACACAAACCACGGACCTCACTCAACACTTCTCACACTATCCAAGCAAGCAATCACGTTTGCGGTGGCACGTAGGCAAAAGCGCATAACAGTTAGACACACGCAATCCCACCTATATGTATGAACGTACAGCTTCAATGTTCCAGGCTAATTTGCACAACGTTTTATAACTTAAACGACATTAAGTTATACATTTAACGTGACCATGCCCACGTATGCGAGACACGCATTGCCGGGAATAAAACTCATTTAGTTAGTTATATACTGAAGTGTTAAGACGGTGGCTTTGGTGACCTGTGAAACAAAGGCACACACACGTCACGTAGTTGAAAGCGGTGTAATATAAAGTTGTACAAAAGCAGACCATGGCGTTGTGTATGCTCTATCCGGACCGGTCGTAGAAGGAAGGGCATCCGAATCGTAGATGTTGAGGAGGCGTCTCATGTTTTCCCGGCACATAAATTTTTGTACCCTCTTACAATCAGGCGGATTGTTGATCTCTCGCTACCGTGGTGGTAAATTGTTCGGCAAACTTACGCAAGTAACTAGGAAGAAACGTGAACTTAGTTTCTTCCTTGCTGATGGCGGAGCAGTAGTGCAGCGCTTAGCACTACGAGTAAATTCAGGTCCCCTTCTCAGGTTCAGGCTGGAGGTTGCGCTGTGCATCCCTTGATATCTTACCTTACGTAGTAAGCGTAAGTTCGAAGTACTACAGCCCATCCATGAAGGCCAAAGGATTTAGATGCTAATATCTCTGAAGCTAAATAAGCGCTGCCATTTTGGGTTTAATATTTTGCCAAACCGTCGCTGAGGCTTTCGCCAATTGTAGCATATAAAGGTGCACTATTCCGTTTGAGTGCAAAGATAAACATGACAAAGCCCTTGTCCCGTGTCGGCTATGCTCAAGTGGCGGCCTATTTGAAGGGAAGCATTTTGTGTCAGGACATTCAAATTCCAACTCCCGCAATACCTGAGGCTCATAAAATCGTTTATGCCCCAACTCGTTAGCAAAAATATTTAGATGGATGGTTGTGCAAAATAACTTTAATTTGTTATCCCGTGTGGCACATTGGTGGGTCATGATCTAGTATTTAACAGAAAAATTCATTTGACCTATCTGACACCATGAACCTAAAGCCTTCAGGTCTATGCAGATTTCCTCAATTGCGGATACAATGCGCTTGTGAGAAAACTTTGCGACCTACAGATAGTAAGCGGAAAGGAAGGGGTGGCCATGACATCGGCTGTTACAGATATTGTATACATAAAGCGCAAACAGCAAGCTTTCTTGTACGACACCAGTGGAATCCAGTGCATATGTACCGACAACGTGAGCCCAAGTAGGTAAAATGCCGTTCCTTGGAGTAGCGGAATTAATAATGAAAATCACGGGGAAATGATAAGCGCTAGTACATGCGTAATCAACTGTTCGTCAGCGAAAGTGAAGCACAATAAGCGTATGTCCACCAAACGACACAAGTAATTGTAAGCAAGGTACATGGTTCGATTAATTTACGTACTTGTCGTATAGCGAGGTTGCAAGATGATGGGTGTGTTTATTGGATTTAGATAGAAATGTGGCGCGGAAGCACGATGACGTCTATAAGTGTTTCCATCACGGAAACACTGGGTGGGGTTTCGATACTTACGGAGATTGATCTCCATATTTCCTTGCGCGTAGGAACACGGTAGAACGTTTACGACACATAGTGGGACGAAATATTGCGTATCTTTGCTATGTCGTTGTGCTTACAAACTTCGGTTATCGGGATCAGTGCTAGTGTTTAGCAGTGGGTAATGAATGTATTTTGATGGCGAGCCGCATCCGTTAGGTTGCAGTGTCCCCCTATTAGGAAAACGCTTGCCATGCGTAAACGCCCTACGTCGTTACACACCATGGTTTTGACAAGTTGAATCGCAATGATCCACCGGCAACGCAGCTTTACGACAAACTGACTGCAATGTTAACTTTACTTTTGTGCGGTTCTTGTTTGTTAGGGACCCTTTCAAAAGCCCGTTGCATTTCAAGTTATTGTGTAGTTAAATAATCCATTAATTTATTATTCGAATAATAACAATAGTGGCATTGAGTATAAACCTTTTGGAATGTTCTGTGTGCTGCACGTGACTAATACGATAGCTTTTACGTTTTCCAAATCTGGCGGGCCTACCTCCTTTTCGGGGATAAAACCTAGGTATTGGATGAATGGGGTAACAAATGTGCATTTGTCCGTATGGATCCAAAAATTGTACCATATTCTACAACCGAATACCTCATCCTTGGTATTAAGTAGCCCTTCCGGTCATTGACCCATCAGTATGATATCATCCAGCTATGCAGCGGATCTAGAAAAGCCCGCTAGCATGATATCCAGCAAAGGTTGAAAAATGTCTGGCACCGTTTCTACACCAAGGGGCAAGCGGTTGTATTGGAATAGCACACGGTGAGCGATGGTCGCCAACAATTCTCTCAAGTAGTCATCAATATTCACTTGGTGGTAGGCATCGCAGAAATCAAGCTTAGCAAATCAGTTACCAAGATTTGGGTTTGCAGATATCTTTCGTTACGGATAGTGGGTACTGGTAGTCGTCCAGCGTGGCGTTAAGTCCAGTTAAGAAGTCAGCGCAGATGCGTACCTTGCCAGGTGCCTTCTTCACTGCGACAATAGGTGCGGCCCACGATCAGAAGCTGACGGCTGTGAGGCCTCCGGCTCGTTCCGGTCGAACGTGCTCCTGATCCACGGTTGACATGGCTTCACATGGTACCGGTCTTTTAGTCTTGAACGCTGGTTTGGCAATTGGTCGCAGGCCATTGTTGCTTTGAATTTCTCACAAAGGGCTAAGCCAGCCTTAAAGGCAAAGGCAAAGTTTCCCTTCAGGGTACTGCCGTGTTTTTTACTGACTTTGCTAGTAGATCTGGATTTGCTCGGACTCGGTGGCAGACCCAATTCAAAGGGACATCAAGGAATTACAAGTTTTCAATCCAGTCGAGACAAAGAAGATTCAAATTCGGCTGGTCTATAATGCAGCATCCTTCCGACACTTCCACAACTTTGAAAGAAATCTTGCAAGTACTGCCACACACTAAGTTTAACACAACACCCGATGCGTCATGCGCAACGTTGTGTGACTAAACTGTCTTTAACCATTTTATGTAATTCCATGTGTTCCTGGAAATAAACGGCATGTCCGTGGTTGCGTCGAATTGTGGTTTCGTTTGGATCCCATGGATCAACACGCTGATGAATCGTCGTTTTGGTTTACGCTCACTCTGAAATGCCGCAACTACGGACAGAAACCCTACGACATCCTTCTCAGCTTTCTCTTTCGCTAAGACTTCTTCACCTTCTTTGGTCGGAGCTGGCTAAATGGTTACTCCTTAGGGAGCCGCTTATAGCACTTTACATAACTATGATAATTGAACGGGCGAATGAGTGCAAAATGTCATTTGTCGTATGACCAGCATGCTGCGGGCGGTTTGTTCCTGGACCACTTGAATGTTTTGCTTGAGATTATAGTACTGAACCATTCCACAGACTACCCAGTATTGGGGAGGAATAACCATTCTGTTTGATCAGAACGGTCTCCTGTTTCAGAGTGAGCAGCAGTTTATATTTGCGTAAGTAAGTATTCAGTGTAAGAAGGAGCTTGACCCAGTTTAGGTAAAATGGCGTGCGGATCTCAGCATCACTGGGGGTGGTACAAAGCTAACGAATACGAGACGTTTAATCTGGTCGTCCGTTAACTGACGTAGTTTGAAATGCTCACACACGCTTAATCAAATCTGCTAGGCGTCAAAGTTGTCCGGTTCCAGGTTGATAATTGCCAGGCGTTGATAGCAAATAATAAACAAGGCTTCTGGCTCAACAAACATTTTATCTAGCTGCGACATTACTCCTTCAGTCGTCAGCTCCTTCGGCTGCTGGGCAGACTATGGCTTATGAATCTTGAAAGTGCATTTGTTCAGAGCTTGCGGCTTTACAATTGCAACTTTCGAGAATCCTGCTAGCGAATAAAGTCCGTCCGGTACACGCCATCCCAGCGCTCGAACTGTGCAACTAACATGCATCTAATAATCGCGTCATGCATGTAGTTCGTGAATGCCTTCGTGTGAAGCGCAAAAACTCGCCTGCGAGTCCAGCGTTGCAGCTACTGTTGATTGCTAACACAACCACTGAGTCAAACTCGGTTCACTTTCATTTATATCTCTATTGAGGTGGCTGTTAACGAAGCTGATTTTGTTATTCTTCGGCGGAAAAGTTTATCACATTTCAATTGTTCACCCGTTGCAATTTGTTATAACCAACTCTTCAGATGTGATTCCAATATCGGCACTTTACTCATCCATAAAACTTTAGCTAAACCGAAAAATATGCAGCACGCCAATGACCTTGAACAAAACGTTTATCGCCGTCTACAAAACAACGCAAAACGTCCACAAACCTGGACTATATTTATAGGTCTAACAGACGTTCGACTTATGATAATGGAAGGTCATCGCACATGGTTGGTCATCCCGCAGAATTGGCCGACATTTCTGGCGGTTGGTAGTCATGTCAGGGCATAGTACACTGCAGAACGTACGAAATCGATGTGATAATTATTATTCTTTGATCAATACATTAATACTTGGTATGATTACAGTCTGCCTTGACATGCAAATTGAAGCCGATAAAGAACCATAGTACCAGAAATACGTAAGAATAGAGTTTACGTTGCAGTCAGTCTGCCGTAAATCTGCGTTGCCGGTGGCTCATTGCGATTCAACTTGTCAAAACCATGGTGTGTAACGACGTAGGGCGTTTACGCATGGCAAGCGGTTTCCTAATAGAGGGACACTGCAACCTAACAGATGCGGCTCGCTATAAAAATACATTCATTACCCACTGCTAAACACTAGCACTGATCCCGATAACCGAAGTTTGTAAGCACAACGACATAGCAAAGATACGCAATATTTCGTCCCACTATGTGTCGTAAACGTTCTACCGTGTTCCTACGCGCAAGGAGATATGGAGATCAATCTCCGTAAGTATCGAAACCCCACCCAGTGTTTCCGTGATGGAAACACTTATAGACGTCATTGTGCTTCCCCGCCACATTTCTATCTAAATCCAATAAACACACCCATCATCTTGCAACCTCGCTATACGACAAGTACGTAAATTAATCGAACCATGTATCTTGCTTACAATTACTTGTGTCGTTTGGTGTACATACGCATATTGTGCTTCACTTTCGCTGACGAACAGTTGATTACGCATGTACTAGCGTTTATCATTTCCCCGTGATTTTCATTATTAATTCCGCTACTCCAAGGAACGGCATTTTACCTACTTGGGCCCATGTTGTCGGTACATATGCACTGGATTCCACTGATGTCTTACAAGAAAGCTTGCTGTTTGCGCTTTATGTGTACAATATCTGTAACAGCCGATGTCATGGCCACCCCTTCCTTTCCGCTTACTATCTGTAGGTCGCAAAGTTTTCTCACAAGCGCATTGTATCCGCAATTGAGGAAATCCGCGCAGACCTGAAGGCTTACAGCCTGCTGCGATATGTTGTTTCATTGCTCGTGCATTAGTTTACCCGTCGACGGGTTTTGAAAATCTCTCGACCTACCACATCGGTTTCTTCAAGTTATGTGTGATAACTGTCGCGGTGCAAGGCAGCAGAATTCACAGGGACCGGCAACAACTAAGGAAAATCACCCTTCCGGACAGAATCAAACCGTTCATCACCTGAGGTAAACCGTCGTTGTAAACGTACCTCTGTCACCGCGCCTTCTGTTGCCATTCCAAAATATGCACCACCAACATCGTCTTCGACTCCGGCTGAGCCTCTGGTTCAATGTTCGCACCGATGGAAGCCTCAGTCACGGAAGTTACGCAATGCTTCTTCACTGATCAGTCCAAAAAACTACCAGAGCCTGTCTGTGAACTTCTGAACACCGCGGGTCCCTGGACCACACAAAAGCGCAAGGGTTCACCTAATCGAGTTCAGGCGTCCCTTGCTGATAAATAACCACCCAATCAGATAAGCGCCTCTACTTCTGCTCCCACAGGTTCCGCACCGATTGTGCTGAGACATCATAATCTCGTGGTCTTCCAAGTACCGGAGCCACAAGATTAAAACCCACGGATACGTTATGATAACGAGTTAAGTTCTTCCAGATGCATATGAATAGTCTGGTGGATAAGGGCAAAGACAATGTGAGGCTTAAACAAGTAATCTGAGTTGAAAAAGTAACCAGTCAGGTAGACCGCTGCGAACCACCTTTGCAAATCACGAAATGCTGCCGCTCCTATTGTCTCGTCTGTCAAGGCTACAAGGCATAAAATTGCACAGCCACCGAGTTAAAACTGGAAGACATGAATTCTTTGAAGACGGCTGTCATTGACCTCAAATACCGTACAAAGGAACGTGAAACGGACTTACAAATTGCAAATTTTTGGGTAATCGAAAGAGAAGTACCAACTCGTATCAACCGGTTGCGCTTCCTTCAGGCACGTCTCGCAGTACCTCCCAGGACCTCCACGTGGCATGCACCAAGGTGTGCAGCCTAATGAACAACCGTGACGAACTGTGCCGCTTCGCTATCGCGGAGCGGCCGGATGTTTTAGGACTTGCAGAGACTTTCTTGAACTCCGATGTCATACCCCAAGAGTTCGCGTTTTCAAGGTAAGCTTGTTTTCGCTGCGATCGAAAATCATAGGCACACGGTGGTGTTTCGTTGAACATAAAATCGTCACTATCTGGCAAACGTACAAGCAACTATCGGGGCGAGGATAGTCTATGCGAGCAATTGTAGTGTATCAACCGCCTCAGCCGCGCGGAACTAATAGTAATTTTTATCTACCGTAGCCCATTAAACCGTTGTTACGACCGGCTATCACATGTACAGAAGTACATAAGCCGCCCTCAGTTCGTACTGATGACGGATCTAAATTTGCCTACGACATTTTGGCCAGACGACCGACTTCTTATCGAGCAGCGATACACTGTGATTCAATTCGCTAATGTGACTGTTAAACTCGGGGCCACGCAACGTTTCATCTAACCGAAGCGCATAACTCCGCACTCGGACTCTTGTCCGGACCTACTGTTTACGACCTGCAAGCAGCAGCTGTACATGATCAGTGGGCTCAAACCTCTAGTAACAGTGACCAGTGCTCCATTGTGCCATGCAAAAAACTGTCGTTACCGTATTATATTCAACGGATGTCGACCCTCAACTTTTGGTATGCGGACTTCAACGGCCCCGTCCAGGCCGAAAACGTACTAATTTGTCATTTTCAAACCACGCGTCGCTTGAGCCCTGATGGTCATTAAAGTAGGGGAAGTTCAGCTGACTGTGTACTCGGTTCCCTCTTCAGAATTACTCAAATATTGAAACTGTTATACCGCATTGGGAATGTTAGTTTACTCCGCTGTTTACAGCTGCCCTCGGTAAATTACAAAGTACTTACGTATACTTTCCCTGGCCAACCAACTGACTACTGTGAGTGCCACAGTTCTATCATTTAGGCCGTTTGCTTTCCACTTACCCTCTCTTGGTCTCATATACGTGGATTTACCTGAGTTATACGTTTGCCGACTAGTTTAAAACACTAATGGATTGGCACAGTGATAGCCCGGATCTCCTAAGTTAACCACTTGTTATCACAACATTCAGTTTTATAGCTTTCATTACACCGGCATGCGAGCCAACCAAGCTGTAGCCAGTCCCTTGTTCTCCTGCTAGCCATGACATCCATAGATTTATAACCACTAACATGTTCCCCTTGACCGTCCAAGCGTACTTGCAGGCTTAGCTGACTCCAACGCCTAACATACGTAATAAATAGAAGTGGTTGAACAACCAGCTTACGTAACCTTTTGGTACTACCATAAACTACATTCACACCATTATTAATCAGGTTGCTGGGAGAGATTTCAGCCAACTAACATTCAAGTTAAGAGCTGATACGATTGCACAGGCTTATATTACATTGCCAACTTGATGATCACCGATAACACTGGCATCACAGGATAGTGATGAAAGAAAATGCTCAAAAGCCACTGATGTACAGTAGTGCGTTGCAACACGTAAGTCACAATCATCGCTCATGTTAAAGAAAGCTCAACCGCTAGAAAAAAAATTTCTAATGCCCCACTACTACACACCTGTGGATTTCACGCAATAAAGCAATTTGATAGTTTTTCAGATACTCATTTCCTTATTATTAGTGACAGGCTCCGCTAGCTCAGTGGTAGCGGTGGCATAAACTTATGGATCAATACAATAGGCTCAAAGATATTTAAGTTGCGAGCATTATCTAAGGAACATCTGCGTTTTATAGGCTCATACTTGCCAAATGCTACCTAAGGTCGCTAGAATTGTCTGGCCAAACACGGTTCATGCCGGCCTGAGATAAACTTCACAGCCACTTGGAGGATTAATTAATTGTGAATTCTATACTTCTAGTGATTTATGTGGCCCGGTATCCGCTTAACGGCGCCCAATGAGACCTTCTGTCCGCAGGTTAATTACGATTTTTCATGTGGTTTCGTACATATCCAACCTGCCTTATTGGCTCCTTAGCTTTGCGCCTAAGATATTTGCATGTTTACTGTTGTTTACTATGTATGCCTGGAAAAGTTGCATTTTGATCCACTAACTCTTAGTTAGATATTCCAGCGAATCTAGGTTATACTGTACAACTCTATTGTCGCACCACTAGTTAGAACTTCTAAATTATTGTCACCTTTTACACCTTCTCCTTCTCACCTCCTGCTTGCAAAACAGAGACACCTTTAAGGAACTAATCATACTGGTGTTGTTTTTGGATAGCAACCTAATAGCAAATAATCCGCGAAACCTTGCGCGGCTTAAATGCTTTTAGTTTCATCGTAACCAGCATGATAATTTGTTCTAAGTGTTTTAGCTTACAAAAAGATTATTATTTTCTTCTGAAGCGTACACAGTTTTTATTGTGTACTTGCGAGCAAGTTTAAGTGCGAGGGTTATTTGTTATGTTACCTTATTCTATATTTTTCTGGTTGATTGCACCTTTATTATCTTTCTTTTGTGGAACACGTTTAATTTCTATTTGTTTCCGCTAGAGATCACTTTTAAACATTTTTGTTACTGCTAAATACTGCTCATGAGCCAACTATTAAATAGGAACAATGAAGCTGCTGAAACAGTCCACATAACTTGGAGGGCACTTCGTGTATCTTTCGACCTTGTAGGGAACCTATGTGCATAAACGCTACCTTGTGCGCCAATTCGCCGCTTCAACACCTAGGAAGCCCGAGCATACGTTGCAAAGGCCAGACCACTGACGCTAAAATCTGTCTTGTGCTGCAACTACCGCCTAAAAATCACAGTTCTACTGTTTGGTTGGTTACTTATGAGCAAGGAGTATATACTGTCAACGTTCTCACTCTCATTGCAAAAGCATGGGATTTGTGTACCTATTGAGCTGGTTCCTCGCGGGCAGAGCATCTGGGCAACCCAAAGGTACGCTTTCCTTTAACTATGTGTGTATAAGGCACGTGAACTTCAGAAGCAGATTTCCCAGACTGGTAAACGTTTCGGTATGGGCAAGTAGGTTATGTCATTACCACATTCACTAATGAAGATGATTGCTGCGGCGATCTGCGCTCCTGTGCGTCTGCGCTGTGGATTGTGTATTTGGCGTTGTTTCTTTACTACACTGGCGATGAAAGAGTTATTTGGTATCGTTTTCAGTTGTTAGGTTGGCATGGGCTATTCAAGCTTCTTGGGGTTACGCCAAGTGTGAGCATTTGAATGGTTGTTATGATTAGGGAAAGAGCAATGGAATCAAGTCTACTATTCTGAAAGCAATATTACCGTAGGTTAATATCAAACTTAACGCAGGTCTACCAGTTGCTATGTGCCATACCACTTACAGTGTTAACGACGTTGGTAGGCGTTGTGGGTAAATGGACGTGTTCACGGCAGGCTGTAAGTAGCGTGATGTTAGCTTGTGTCTCAAGGTGAAAGAGTGGGTCTGCTTCAGGCCGACGACAGTGGACAGAGGAATTGCCGAGTTTGATAGACCATTTCGAACGTGAGTAAACGGGTCTTCCTAATCGGCATCTGTGACTGTTTTACACTTTGAAGTTGCTATAATGCACCTGGCTAGCGTAAGCGATTGTTAAAGCATACATGGCAGTGGCGTAACATTTATTAAATTCACTCTGATTCTAGCTTTGCGTTATTTCCGTTTTTGCATTAGAAATGTCGAGAAAGTTCGGCCAGCGCGAACCCGATTGCTTCAAGTTCATTTCCCTTACCAAATGTCTTGACTGGACCTACCTAGTCGTGGAATCTAGTCTCCAACTGGTTACGTAGTAAACACCCAAAAACCATTATTACTTCGCATTCTCATGAGACCAACCTGCCTCTACAATTTCGACTCGTTTTGCTTTTGGTTGTCCGTTCACACCACGCTCTGAACTGATTAGTGTCGTTTGGTCAACTACGGTCACCGCCGCTTATGGGTGCTTGCTGACCTCTCGCCCCGCCGTCTATGGCTGCCTGGACATTCCGTCTTTTGTGGCTGTGAATCTCTGGCGCACTTGGTGAACGCTCCAAACAGACGGAGTTCAGCCCAATTTAAGGCTTACCCAGCCGGCATCCCACTTGCGTAACCCGCCAATCCCATCACCTTACCCGTCATGTAAGCACACTGTGCACCTTGTTCCCGTGACCCTGTGCACCAGGCACACTGAAGCTAGACTTGTTGACCCCAAACGAAACTCTTGTCATTGTAGGCATTGGAAGATTGAAAGCATTATCGCTGCGGTATTTCCTGTATATGGGCATTTATTCATCTGTTACTGGTACCGTTAACCAGTTCCGCACTAAGTATTTCTTTGATCCCGTTAGAAACAAGTCATTCGAACCTATCAAGCCAATTTGCTTGCTTACAGTACCCAACGCCTTTCTTGGGTCTAAGGACGCAGGTCTGCTTTTTCATTGAAATGCACTTGCGCATGGTCCTCTCCTGGTCTGCTTCTATTTGCAGTGTTACGCGTCCTTAGACTTTCCAGTGCAGGGCAATGGGCCCACTACGGTATGGATCTCAATCGAAAGTACCCGGCAACTGTGTTGAACCATGTCCTTAAGGAAGACAAGATTCAAAGCTAAAGTTAATGGTTGGCATTTCGAACGTTTTTCCTTTGTTAGTGACAACGCGGTTTCATGTCCTATTTTATTTTTAAACTTAGGTTTTGTGCTAGAAACAGATATTTTGATCCGTTCACCGAAGTCAATCTTGCCGAATTGGAAAAGAAGTTGTTGGTATCTACGTTAGCGTTAGGAAGTGAGGTAAACTTGTTCCGTAGTTAGAATGAAAAAAGGTCGGCTTATTTGTGGTTGCAGTTGGTGCAAAGGCAGAAAGCAGACCATGCCTTTTGGGAAGCAGATGAGGATAGTATAGATCTTATGCGCTGTGCTGACGTTCGTAATCGACATACGATTGTCCGGTCCGACGTAGCGCGAAAATGAAGCAATAGAACACTTGGGGTACACATTGTGCGATTCATGCTCAAGTTAGGTTAAAGAACGCGTTACTAACAAATATTCCAGCGCCTATTTGTGCCGGCGCACAATTTCCCTGAAACATATTAAGTGCACGCCCAATGCGCTAGATGCAGCGCTTGCGGATTGCTTCTTTACCTTAACTAGTGCAGTCACGGCTGTTTTATTCCAGCACGTGAATGCGGCTGCTAGAGAATTGTCCTAGAATAGACATTCCTTAGGGCCTAGTGATGTTATGCCTAAGCTGAAACTTGTGGTCATAAGTATAGATGAGGCGGTGACATTTGTCGCACTTAATGATACTGCCTAGTACAAAGCTGCTATATCCTGCACTGATGGTGCCCAATCCTTTTGATTGACGTTACACGGCTTGACGTTGTGACGAATGACATTTTATCACACATTTGTAGTTTGAGTAGCAGGTCTCCGGTAAATAGCCTAATTTGTGCGATAAAAGCAAGACCAAGTGCGTGTTGTGTTAACAATTCTTTTGTTAGACGTTTGCATGGTAGAGGTCATGTGATCTTATCGTGAAAGCGGGCTAAAAATGGTACGCTGGGTTGTTCGAACAGACAATGGATTTGCCCAAGGTTAGACTGGGGATAATAAGCGAAGCAAACATGTACGGCATCGAATCTCGGTTTGTAACAGAATTATCGTTTACATTGTGTGTTGCCCAAAGAAGTAGTAACGGATGCACCTACCACGTTTGCGCACACAGTTCGGGTTGTAGATGGCGGATGCATGTAGCTTCAGCAGTGGATAGAAGCTACCTGCGGAAACTTTGTGCGAATAGCTTCCATATTTACTGCCCAAGTTCCTATAACTGCTACGGATGGCACAGTCGCCACCCGTGACCGCTTAGCGTCTTCAAGGAAACTATGCAGCAGTGACTTGTCTTACTCATCCTTAATAATAATCGCTAGGTTTTGACAATAAGACGAAATCAACCTTCTTTCTAATTTGGTCGACCTAGGCAGCGCCCAATACACTACGTTACACTCCTGTGCAACTTCGAAGAAGGCCGCAAGTAATGGATGCTGCATGTTGTGATTAGTGCAGCTTTCATACGGGCCCTAACAGGCGACAGCTTCGTGTGGAGGTTCTTGAATTTACCTGATATATAAATAAATATATGTCAATATGCGCATTTATCGAGGCACACCGAAGGAAGCAGAATCAAAATGTACGAACAATTATGTTTCGCGACTGACACGTTGATTTGCATGTAATCGGCAGTGACCGAAAGTTCCACACGCTTCAGAAATGGAAGAAATATTCATGAAGAACAAAGTCGCCATTGAGCTGGCGAGAAGTTGGTTGCTGTGTAGAGTAAACAGCATAAGCGCCATATACGTAGTGTTGACGGCATGTGTAAACTTGGCGTGTCACTTTCGTATACGCATCGAGGTAATAATAAACTACGACCCTAAGCATCTTGCCAGTGTGCGACATTTGGCACTGATTTTGTCATCAGTGTGTCACCTCCGCCACGTCGGTGTTATTAAGCAGACTTCCGTGGCTCTTTATGAAGTGAACGCTTGCCAGTTGAAACACCACCACGTCCTAGAACCTTGCCGCACGTCCTTTTAACTGATAGTGTAAAACTGGCAAAACATGGTACCTACCGATTCTCCACACGGTTATTCGCAGTTGAATGACTTCCAATTTCTTAGGTTGGCTGAAATAGTAGCTTAGCCACGGCTTGCCATAGTCGTTAAGGCCGCTCTAGGCTAGGAGAAGCATGAAACGTTGAAAGAATAATTGGGCATTTGGGTAGAAATGTCAACGTAGCTGGGGCCTGGTTTGTTCAGTTAGTATACTTTTCATGAGCTTGATAACCTCGTATCCTGTTATCCACACTGGACATTAGTCATGGTGTTGAGGGTAGTTGGGTCATGTTGAGGTTGAACCACTGCCCAGGTAAGTCCTTGTCGGTTATTTTGTCCGGTCTAAGGCAAAACCGCAGTTCACTGTCCAATTTCGTATCTCTATGTAGCTCCCGATCACAAAAAGAGAAAGTGTGGTACAGCTGGTCTGGTCCTGATTCGTCTAGTCTGCCAATTAAAAGCAAAGTAACCTTTGGTTACTGTGTCTAAGGTGGAAATGTTGGACAGCATTGGTCTTAGTTATTTATAATGCTTAGTTGTCCGGTCTTCGCGAATAGCCATTAAAGATGCACCAGCCGAGCACTTAGAGGAAAAAATGGACAAACCATTGCCGCGTAGTTCATGAACGCCAAAACCTATGATATTCAGTGTTTTAAGAAGGCGGTTGCCTGGCAACACGAAACTTGTCCCTTTCCTCCATCATATGCTCACACTTAGTTTTTGTTCACTGTGCTAAACTCATAGGGCTTATGCGTCAGTTGAATAAATTTCCTTACCCTCTACCTGTCACTTTTATCTCATATGATGGAGGATTTACGTGAGCAGCAGAGCAGGGACTACTAAAGCAGCAACGTTGGCAATAATTTTAGTCCTTTTGCATCTATTATAACTGCAGCGTACTACATAATTACGGGCTCAACGAGCACTTATTGAAGAACAATTAAATCAACTTTTCTATCCTTTAGGTTTAACCTCGAATTTATTGAGGTAATTGAGTTGTAGAATGCAGAATAAAAGACCGATGTTTGGCCTATCACTACCAGTTCAGCACTATGCCGACTAAGGTCAATGCCATCCGGTAGACCTCATGGAACCGGTGCAGCCGCAGTAGGACCGTGCAACATTGATGTTTTGGTGAGTGTTTAAAAGTAATCTAAAACTTTCTTTGGTCGTTGCATCCACAACAGTCGCCGGTAGACGAGTCTAGTCATTTATCAACCGAGTGGAAATAGAGCAGCCGGAGCCGGCTTTGTGCAGTCTCATTTTGAATAGCTTCCATTCGTGACCTCGTGCGGTGCCACCATTTTTGTACAGAAATAGCTGTTGCAACACGTTTCCAAGTTAACCTCTTAGTATGCTCCCTTAAAGCTTTCTCTACGCCAGCGAAGGGTACATCTTGGTGAACAGCTTCAACACCTGAATACGGAGGGGTCGGGAAGAAGGAAAGCCTGGAAATGGACTAACAGCCACCTCTCTGATCCAATTCAATCAAGGTACAATTAAATTCAGTGCGGAAATGTAGCTGGTGGTCTATATGCTAGAATCCAGCTACCTAAGGGCGAGGAGGAGCCTTGAGTTCTTTGGTCTTGTTCGAGAAGGGGATCTTATGACCGGGTGCATTCCGCTTGCACCGGCTAGCTTTTTCAATGTACCTAGTGTGAATATTAGACTGGGTGTTGTTATTACGTCCAGGTCTTTATCCTGAGCGTCGTGCTTGAGAAGGAACTCTAATATGGAATTTTCTAATAGCAAAGAAGATCCGCTTGGCAGGACGCACCATTGTTCATAGTTCGTTTATATCCCTTACTTGATGGACCAGTTGGGCAACAGCTCAAGTGCCACTTGTGTTTATTCGGCGGCGTCAAACTCACACACTTCTGATTACTGCTTGTAGGCATCGGTATAGCTCAAACATGGTTTAGTTTGATGCAGAGAGCTCATTGTTATACAGCATGAACAGTTCAAGTCTTCTGCGAATCTTCTGAGTATTACCTGTCGCTCTAGCAAAAGGAATACTCGCTGTATCACAAACTCCGTTTCTACAGCAGACGATTCTATTCACAAGGCAAGTCGATAAATCTAGTAGTCATACTATAGATAACATTAAAATATATTATATTATTTGTTTTCATATCTTTGGTGATCGGTCTACTCCAACGTAGCTGCTCGCTTTCTCCCTTACCCAAAGTCCGAAAGCGCTTTTGTGGAGAATTTGCTGGATTTCTTTCCGCCATGGTGAAAGGAAGTTATTTAACGGAAAGTACTAGGGACAGCCACTTGTCCAGCGGCTCATACATTGAACACAACCACACATACAATTAGTTCAAAGCCGCTGTTGATTTCGTCACTCACGTGCAACCGCCATCACTCAGATACAAGTTTAGTGTGGTTAGCTGAACACGAAAACGTTACAATCTAAGCATCTGCAGGAGCAAAACTACAAATCGACCGAGGATGCTGCCCCATACAAAATGCCACGAGGTTACTTAACAAGGACACCCAATCCATATTTACAACGATTATGCGATAAGGCACTCGCACACAATTCTTTCGTTGGCTAGAACAATGTCTTCTCAGTGATCAGTATTCCAGGAATAATTCGTTTCCGCAACGTTACTAAGGGCCTGACGACCTCAATCACGCTTGGAGTTAGTGAACTTACCAGGCTTCTCAGGCATTCTAAAGGGTTGCCAAGGAAAATATGGTTGAAAGTCGACACACCGATTTCATTCTTTTTATAGCTAAACTTGCCTTATTTAGTCGACAGACTGTTTCCGTGGCCAGTGTGTCTACTGCCTAACCAGCGGACTCTAGCTCCCAGCGGCTTGAGACAGTGAACTTTATTAGTCTATTGCGTTCAGAGATCAAAAGTATCACTATCCTCTTATCAGGGTGTGCAATTAAACAAAGGTTAGTTTGTACCTTGAAACAGATAATACTGGTTAATTTAGCTTCAAGGTTTAGCTCCGTATCCAAACACTAAGGCAAAACCTCCTACAGTAATTCACTCGCGGGTCAAGCTTCTTAATACTTCACTACGCACATGTCGCTTTTTTCTGCTTGGTATTGCAGATATGTGAGTATTCTATTTCAAAATGTTTCTACGGATAGTGCACAGAAACTTTACACGGTTATGGATACATAACTAAACGAAACAGGCGCACGCATGACATTCCTCAGACCACGGAAGATTTGGAAGCAACTTTACTACGTTTAACCGAGCAAACAACCGGTCCGTAAGAAGCGTTGCCAGTTACATCTTGACTTTTAGCTGATTCGACGGCAGTGTTCCGCAATGGGGTTAGTTTTTACCTGGCAAGCTTTCTCCCTATGAAAAGCCACAAATAAAAACACTGCGCTTTGGCGGATTTGACCCGCCATTGAATAAAGTCGCACTGGATGGTTACACAGTTGCAAGTCGAATAGCACCACAATTCACCAGTTGTACGCGCACTTTCCAGACACTTCCCCGCTTGCATATTCCATCGCCACAACTCTTTCATTGTTGCTTTTTACTTTATACCCACAAGGATCCACTGTATCGTCACAGCTCTGATGATCTTGTTCCTCACTCAAAAATTTCTAATTGCTCATCCGCAATTCTTGATTATTCGTAGTTTATGTAATAATGCATCGTGCGACAGAATGAGTATGTCCCAGCAAAATTGTTTGGATCACCCGGCCATCAAATGTATTCTTTTGTACGTATGAACCACTAAAACAGCTTCAACGGTGAAGGTCTAAACAACTCAATGGGCACCAGTGCAGTTGCCGTGAAAGGTCTGTAATTTGCACCTAGCTGCTCATGCCTCCGTGGGTGTGCCGCGCCCAGCCGAGCATACTTGACTATTTATTAATCTTTTATAAACGAGAATATGAAATGGTGCCTTTTTGTTACGGGGTATCCAGTTAGACAAGGAATTGCATTGCTTGGCACATTTGTTCTTTACGTGTAACCGTAAATAACACAAGCGTATTTTAACCTCCTTTGCCATATGGTCCTACTATTTTCCTGGCCATTCACCTTAAGCTGCTGGTAGTGAATCATTTCCAGTATGTTCATGGATTTGCTTGCTTTTACTCAAAGTGTTGCAGGCTTTTCCACCCGTTTGGCTAACGTAGTGCACTTAAAACTTTACAAGCTAATGAACATCTAATTGGATACATGAGGAATTTGTCGCTATTTTGTGGAGCTTCCTCAAAGCTGGAAAGCCCGACAGTCGCTAACCGCTCACTGTAACGCTAGACAGTACTTTTATTCTATTGGAACGCGCGGCAGCGCGCAGATATTCAACCTTGCATTATTCGGACCAATGGTCTAGTGTGGACAGGTGAGCGACTAAAATTTTTGAACTGTGGTTGACTTTTTTCCGAGGTTTGGAAATTTTTAGCGGTCTGGGATTTGACTGAGAAATAGAGTTGCCGCCCGGGGACTTAACGTCATAACCCGCAAAAGCCTACAAATAACATTGCTGTACACCAAATAGCTATTATTGCGCGCAGTACTACGACCGTTGCCTAGTAATGATGGCTGGACACGATGTTCACCTACACCTAAAGGTGTAAAATATCCTGAAAAATACAGACGTAAGCAACAGAAGTTTTGCTTACCTAGACCCCACAAATACGACTCTTCGTGACTGGCTCATCCTCAATTTGCGGCAGCGATTACGGTGGCAATGACCAAGCTATCTGATCAACTAACAGAAAAATCGGAAATCATTTGACTGCTGGTACCCAAATGTGAAATTAATCGACCAGCTGCCTTGCCAGTAGTACGTTAGTGTACAAACGGATTTACGACAGTGTTCCAGGATGTGTTTGGTTTTCGCCTGGCCACAAATGTCCGTTTAACAACATGGCGAATGTGAATGGCCACTGAATACAGTCACTGCCCTTGAACCACATACTGGCAAGTCGACGAGAGTCACAATTAAATATTTTTGTCACGTACATGTATATGATAATCCCTGCTTACGTCTAGCTTTTGTACTACAACTATAGTGCCCTGGCTGTTTGCACTTCGCACGCTAGAACCGAACGTATCGGCGTTCATTGACGTCTTTATTCCTCGTGATCACTTGTGCAAGTTCCGCAGCCTGCACAACTTTCGGTTTACTGCCAAATACTTCCATACCAGAGTGTTTGTTGCGAAACATGATTGCCCGTAAAAGTTGTTCATGCTTGATTTGGTGGGCCTCTATAAAGTTGCGAGTAAACTAGTTGTTTATTTATTTAAACAAAACGTACATGACTGACATACAGCTGAACTATAGTGCGACTCAGTCTCAACAGCCATGCACGTTATGAACGTGCAGTGGACATGTCTAGTACCTAAAGCTCTTCTTTGTAAGCCAGCACCTATTAAGGAGGGCACATTGGTAGCTATCACAAACAATGGTATATTTGGTGATATATTTTAAAGTTAGTACACAAAGTATTTTATTGCCTTCGCCATTCTCCTATCTTGCTCATACCCCCAATCACCCTTATATAACCCCGCACTGCGTGTACCGCTTTGTAGACCTTTAGCCTTTCCACCTCTTGTTGTAAGGTTTCAGGCCGGCATACCATCCCATGACTGCGGACAAGCACTTTGCTCAATTGTGGTGCCCTTGAATTGTAGTCAGTTGACTGAGTCTCATCAGTTCAACAGAAGATTACAGGCCAAAGCCGTTAGATACTTCTGATCCAGACAGTGACCAGAAGCGCTGTCAACATAGTTGAACCTAATAATATGGGGCTTCGTAATATACTTATCATCATTGTCTAATCTATTAGGATGACAAACGCCTTGGTTTCATTTTTCCTGCATCGCATTGCACAAACGGTCGTGAGTGCAGTGACTAAGCACCCGACCAGTTCTTCCTGATTCATCTTTTCCGACCCAACGGTTAAACTCTATAATACGCTAACACTAATAGTCACAGGTTACCAGTACGCCACATGCACCTTAAGGATAACAAACACCTGCCTTAGCACCGCGCCATATCTGTGAGTAACCAGGTGGATACTATGTGCATTCAAGTTAAGAACGCGCAGCGTGGTCTTCTCCTCGGCTGCAGCTAGACCTGGCCACAAGTTTTATTAGCTGGAATCCATGGTGTGCTCGGTTATTTACTCAAGGATCTGCCATTGCTTGCGCAACACCAGACAACCGGGGGCAACTTCAAATACCACAAGTTGTGTTGTGTACCTAGCTAGCACGTATCAAATATAGAGCTTGCCGAACTTAAATTTGAACCCGCATAAACCCAAACTGTAAACAAAACTGCCTGGTATCCTTACCAGCTAGACGTAATGTTTACGAAAAACATCCACTAGCACATATTTGCGTATTATAAGAGCATTTCGGCAGTGAGAGCTAACTTGTGAAGCTGCATCTCCCATCGCCATTTCAAACATGCACATTTCTTCCTCTGAACCACTTTTAACCTCTTTAACTGACCTATTAAGGTGGCTACCGTACTGTCGTCAGCTGTCATTTTGTAGGGACTAAAAGTGCCATGTTGCTCCGTAACTCATCCGTTCTATAATTATATTCCTATTTGTTCTGCCATCAAAAACCCTGATAGCCAACTTATAAACCCATTCATGTGCTACCACAAAGCGGGTCCTGGACGCATACAGCCCATAAGAATAAATAAATGTTGCCACCTCGATAAAACAAGGCACACTGGTGAAGGCATGACCAACTATGCATACAAGCCTAGCTGCTTTGGAATGGTAAACCGTTTGTTGTAAGCAGTCATGCATAAATTTTGCTTCTGTAGGTGCGCATGTTTTTGGCTAATAATTGCATCCAAGCGCATAAATGCGTTGATGTGCTTAAATGCAAAGTTACTACAGTTGTGGCAATTGCAAAAGGTCGGCGTGATTTCGTCATGTTTTAATCCATGTTTGCTTGCGCATAGCGGCCGACGTACAAATCTAGTACCATTTTTTCCGATTAAAAGTTAAGGTATTGCAGGGCCTAAACAAAGCATCCTATACAGCAAAATATGTCAAAGCTACTATCCCAAGGAGCGTATGCAGAAATAGTATTAAGTAGGCTGATGATTGCGCTTGTGGTAGGAAGCTGAATTTCGTTGTTGGGAACCAAAAGTGACATGGAAAATCTACAAGGTCACAGTATGTGGAAAATAATGTTTAGGCTACAGATTGTCTGTAGCCACAGATAACAGTACCACTTTATCCAAACACAAACTGTAATTCCTTCAATGTTTCATTATAGCGTTAGTTGAAAAGAAATCCATAGCAATGTTTAAGGTTATGTTATGCTTTCAGATTGATTTCAAGCAACTAGTGTGCTATAGTGTGAACGATGAACTTTCAGCAGTTATGAAGGCTTAACTATAATCAATTGCAGGTACCCCGCTACAAACCTGCCGCTTATAGAACACGCCGCGAAGTTACGAAGCACACCACTCCACCCTCGCCTGCAAGTTAAACGCCCGCGCCCTACAAGCCAAATTAATACCGAACTGTCCAACATCGCACTACGCATTCACGCTCCTTTTATATGGAATATGATGGGCTAAGACGCGCAACGACTCACGGGACTGTTGGCCGAGGCTGCTCACTACCATCTTTACAGGTTCTTAAACATCCTACAGATGCCACTGAGCAAGCGCTACCGACCCTTCCAACACCTTACGTAGTCGCCGACTCATTAACACTAATTCCAGCAAAGGCATGCATAATCAGTCCCTATCACCCCAGGTGAACCTGCACCAAAGTTCTCCCGCTGCGCAACCCAACGGCCGGGGCTTAACGGCAACGAAGATTTTTGCTTCCCCTTAGACACTTCTTGCCGTACCTACGAGCTTGTCGTCTACGCATCCAACGGACGACCTAACCAAGACACTCATCATTGCATGCAAACATGCCATCAACCCTGTCCGAGTCTCCAAATGCGATACAGATACCGCAGTAACCAACCAAAATGTGGCAGAAATATGCCCCTTAGGGCTGCACACTCACTGTAGTCCATCGGTATCTTCTACTGCTTACGTAAAACTTATCCCTGCTAATAATGTAGTCATCGCCAATAACCTTTCCCACGTCCACGAACCTGACTCCTTCGCGTCGTTTCAGTATGGCAACCAAGCAGACTTATTCTTACAACCCGACCTGCTGTATGGTAACATGGACAGTAAGATTTCGTTTGACTCTGTAATTTTTTAACCTATCACTCCCCCCTGAGCCAACAGCAACTATACCCATGCAAACCACTAAAATTACTTCTGTCTGATAATGCTGCAGATGCACACTCCTGCAATGAGGCGCTCAATATACTTCTCATTAACGCGAGGTCCATCAAACATAAGATGCACCTTATCAACCCCG
>OX104063.1:115304604-115361046 GCA_944474145.2 Dicrocoelium dendriticum | reverse complement strand
GTACTGATAACCTGTGACTATTAGTGTTAGCGTATTATAAAGTTTAACCATTGGGTCGAAAAACATTAATCAGGAAGAACTGGTCGGGTGCTTAGTCACTGTATTTAGACCGTTTGTGCATTGCGATGCCTGAAAAATGAAACCTAGGCGTTTGACATCCTAAGAGATTAGACGATGATGATAAGTGGATTATGAAGCCCCATATTACTAGGTTCAACTATGTTGACAGCTCTGCTGGTCACTGTCTGGATCAGAAGTACCTAACGGCTTTGGCCCGTAATCTTCTGTTGAATTGCTGAGACTCAGTCAACTGACTACAATTCAAGGGCAACACAATTGAGCAAAGTGCTTGTCCGCAGTCATGGGCTGGTATGCCTGCCTGACACCTTACAACAAGTGGTGGAAAGGCTAAAGGTCTACAAGGCGGTACACGCAGTGTGGGGTAATATAAGGGTGCTTGGGGGTATGAAAAAGATAGGAGAATGACGAACGCAATAAAATACCTTTTGTACTAACTTTAACATATAGCACCAAATATACAAGTGTTTGTGGTAGCTATCAATGTGCCCTCCTTTATAGGTGCCGGCTTACAAAGAAGAGCTTCAGGTATTAGACATGTCCACTGCACGTTCATAACGTGCACGGCTGTTGAGAATGAGTCGCACTATATTTCAACTGTATGTCAGTCATATACGTATCGTTTAAATAAATAAATAAATAGTTTATTCACAAATTTATCGAGGCACACCAAATCCAGCATGAACAACTTTTACGGGCAATCATGTTTCGCAACAAACAATCTGGTATGTAAGTAATCGGCAGTAAAATGAAAGTTTTGCAGGCTGCGGAACTTGCACAAGTAATCACGAGGAATAAAGACGTCAATGAACTCGGAAAAGTTCGGTTCTAGTGTGCGAAGTGCAAGCAGCCAGGGCACTATAGTTGTAGTAAAAAAGCTAGAGGTAGGCAGGGATTATCATATACATGTACGTGATAAAACTATTGAATTGACTTGCGTCGACTTGCCAGTATGTAGTTGTGAGCAGTGACTGTATTCAGTGGCCATTCACATTTGCCACGACGCAGTGTTGTTTAACGGATATTTGTGGCCAGGCGAATACCAACCACATCCTGGAACACTGTCGTAAATCCGTTTGTACACTAAAGTACTACTGGCAAGGCAGCTGGTCGAGTAATTTCACATTTGGGTACCAGCAGTCAAATGACTTCCGATTTACTCTGTTAGTTGATCAGATAGCTTGGTCATTGCCACCATAATCGCTGCCGCAAATTGAGGATGAGCCATTCACAAAAAGTCGTATTTGTGGGGTCCAGGTAAGCAAAACTTCTGTTGCTTGTGTCTGTATTTTTCAGGTTATTTTACACCTTTAGGTGTAGGAGGGCATCGTGCCCAGCCATCATTACTAGACAACGGTCGTGGTACTGCGCGCCATAATATCTATTTGGTGTACAGCAATGTTATTTGTAGGCTTTTGCGGGTTATGACGTTCTGCTCCCCGGCGAAAACTCTATTTCTCAGTCAAATCCCAGATCGCTAAAATTTTCCAAACCTCGGAAAAGAGAAAATCAACCACAGTACAAAAATTTAAGTCGCTCACCTGTCTAAACTATACCACTGGTCCGAATAATGCAAGGTGGAATATCTGCGCTGCTGCGCGTTCCAACAGAAAAAGAGTACTCTCTAGCGTTACACTAAGCAGTTAGGGACTGTCTGGCTTTGCAGCTTTGAGGAAGCTCCACAAAATAGCGATAAATTCCTCATGTATCCGATTAGATGTTTATTAGCTTGCAAAGTATTAAGTGCACTACGTTAGCCAAATGGGTGGAAAAGCCTGCAAAACTTTGAGTAAAAGTAAGCAAATCCATGAACATACTGGAAACGGTTCACCACCAGCAGCTTAAGGTGAATGGCCAGGAAAATAGTATGACCATATGGCAAAGGATGTTAAATTATGCTTGTGTTATTTACAGTTCTACGTAAGCAACAAATGTGCCAACCAATGCAATTCCTTGTCTAACTGGATACCCCGTAACGAAAAAGCACCATTTCTTACTCTTGTTTATAAAAGATTAATAAATAATCAAGTATACTCGGCTGGGCGCGGCACACCCACGGAGGCATGATCCGCTAGGTGCAAATTACAGCCCTTTCACGGCAACTGCATTGGTGACAATTGAGTTATTTAGACCTTCACCGTTGAAGATGTGTTAGTGGTTCATACGGAAAAGAATATATTTGATGCCTGGGTGATCCAAACAATTTTGCCGGGACATAATCATTCTGTCGCAAGTTGCATTATTATATAAACTACGAATAATCAAGAATTGCGGGTGAGCAATCAGAAATTAACGAGTGAGGAACAAGCTAAACAGTGCTGTGACGATACAGTAGATCATTGTGGGCGTAAAGTAAAAAGCAACAATGAACGAGTTGTGGCGATGGAATATGTAGGCAAGGAACTGTCTGGAAAGTGCGCGTACAACTGGTGAATTGTGGTGCTAGTCGACTTGCAACTGTGCAACCATCGACTGCGACTTTATTCAATGGCGGGTCAAGTCCGCCAAAGGGCATTGTTTTTATTTGCGGCTTTTCATAGGGAGAAAGCTTGCCAGGTAAAACCAACCCCATTCTGGAACACTGCCGTCGAATCACCTAAAAGTCAAGATGTAACTGGCAACGCTTCTTACTGACCGGTTATTTGCTCGGTTAAGCACAGTAAAGATGCTTCCAATTCTTCCGTGGTCTGACGCATGTCATGCGTGTGCCTTATTCGTTTAGTTGTGTATCTAAAACCGCGGAAAGTTTATGTGCCCTATCCTTGGAAACTTTTTAAAATATAATACTCACATGTCTGCAATACCAGGCAGAAAAACAACATGCGCGTATTGAAGTATTAAGAAGCTTGAACGGTGAGGGAATTACCGCAGGTGTTGCCTTAGTGTTTGGGATACGGAGCGAAACCTTGAAGCTAAATTAACCAGTACTATCTGTTTCAAGGTACAAACTAAAATTTGTTTAATTGCACACCCTGGTAACAGGATAGTGAGACCTTTTGATCTCTAAACGCAGTATACTAGTGAAGTTCACTGTCTCAATCCGATTGGATCTAGGGTCCGCTGGGTAGGCTTTAGACACACTGGCCACAGAAACAGTCTGTCGACTAAATAAGGCAGGTGCAGCAAAAAAAAAATAAAATAAGTGCGTCGACATTCAACCATAGTTTTCTTGACAAACCTTTAGAATGCCTAAGCAGCCTGGTAAGTTTATTAACTCTAAGCGTGATTGAGATTATCAAGCCATTTTAAGGTTGCGGAAACAAATAATTCATGTAATAATGCTCACTGCAAAGACATTGTTCTAGCAAATGAAGGAATTGTGTGCGAGTGCTTCATTACCTAATCGTTGGAAATATGGTCCGGGAGTCCTTGTTAAGTAAACTCGTGACGTTTTGTGTGGGCAGCATCCTCGGTCGCTTTGTTGTTTTGATCTTGCAGATGCTTGGACTGTACCGCTTTTATGCCCAGCTAACCACACTAAACTTGTATCTGAGTGATGGCGGCTGCGCATGAGTGCCAAAATCAGCAGCGGCATTGCAATCTTAGTACGTGTGTTTGTGTTTAGTGTATGGGCCGCTGGACAAGTGGCTGTCGATAGTACTTTCCGTTAAATAAATTACTTTCACCATCGCGGAAAGAAATCCAGCAAATTCTCCACAAAAGCGCTTTCGGACTTTGGGTAAGGGAGAAAGCGAGCAGCTACATTGGAGTAGACCGATCACCAAAGATATGAAAAAAATAATATAACATTTGTTAATGTTATATATAGTATGACTACTAGATTTATCGATTTGCGTTGTGAATAGAATCGTCTGCTGTAAAAACGGAGTTTGTAATACAGCTAGTATTCCTTTTGCTAGAGCGACAGGTAATACTCAGAAAATCCGCAGAGGACATGAACTGTTCAAGCTGTATATATATGAGCTCTCTGTATCAATCTAAAACATGTTTGAGCTATACCGATGCCTTCAAGCAGTAATCAGAAGTGTGTGAGCTTGCCGCCGCTGAATAAACACAAGTGGCACTTGAGCTGTTGCCCAACTGGTCCATCAAGTAAGGAATGTAAACGAACTATGAACAATGCTGCGTCATGCCAAGCGGATATTCTGTGCTATTAGAAACTTCCATGTTAGAGTTCCTTCTCAAGCACGACGCTCAGGATAAAGACCTGGACGTAATAATAACACCCATTCTAATATTCACACTAGGTACATTGAAAAAGCAAGCCGTTGCAAGCGGAATGCACCCGGTCATAAGGTCCCCTTTCGAAAGAGACCGAAGAACTCAAGGCTCCTGCTCGCCCTTAGGTAGGTCGATTCTAGCATATAGACTACCAGCTACATTTCCGCACTGAATTTAATTGTACCTTGATCGAATTGGATCAGAGAGGTGGCTGTTAGTCCATTTCCAGGCTTTCATTCTTCCCGACCTCTCCGTATTCAGGTGCTGAAGCTGTTCACCATGATGTACCCTTCGCTGGCGTAGAGAAAGTTTTAGGGAAGCATGCTAAGAGGTTAACTTGGAAACGAGTTGCAACAGCTATTTCTGTACAAAAATGGTGGCACCGCACGAGGTCGCGAAAGGAAGCTATTCAAAATGAGACTGCACAAAGCCGGCTCCGCCTTCTCTATTTCCACTAGGTTGATAAATGACTAGACTTTTCTACCGGCGACTGTTGTAGATGCAACGACCAAAAAAGTTTCAGATTACTTTTAAATACTCACCAAGAAACCAAGTTTGCACGGTCCTACTGCGGCTGCACCGGTTCCCTGAGGTCTACCGGATGGCATTGACCTTAGTCGGCATAGTGCTGAACTGGTAGTGATAGGCCAAAGATCGGTCTTTTATTCTGCATTCTACAACTCAATTAACTCAATAAATTCGAAGTTAAACCTATAGGATAGAAAAGTTGATTTACTTGTTCTTCAATAAGTGCTGGTTGAGTCAGTAATTATGTAGTACGCTGCCGTTATAATAGATGCAAAAGGACTACAATTAATGCCAACGTTGCTGATATAGTAGTCCCTGCTCTGTTGCTCACGTAAATCGTCCATCCCATGAGATAAAAATGACAGGTAGAGGGTAAGGAAATTTATTCAACTGACGCATAATCCCTATGAGTTTAGCACAGCGAACAAAAACTAAGTGTGAGGATATGATGGAGGAAAGGGACAAGTTTCGTGTCGCCAGGCAACCGCCTTCTAAAAACACTGAATACCATAGGTTTTGGCGTTCACGAACTACGCGGTAAGTGTTTGTCCATCTTTTTCCTCTAAGTGCGCGGCTGGTGCAACTTTAACGGGTATCCGCGAAGACCGGACAACTAAGCCTTATAAATAACTAAGGCCAATGCTGTCCAACATTTCCAGCTTAGATACGGTTACCGAGGGTTACTTTGTTTTTATTTGGCAGACTAGACGAAACCGGACCAGACCAGCTGTACCACACTTTCTCTTTTTGTGATCGGGAGCTACATAGGGATAGGAAACTGGACAGTAAACTGCTGTTTCGCTTTAGACAGGACAAAATAACCGACAAGGACTTACCTGGAGCGTGGTTCAACCTCAACGTGACCCAACTACACTCAACACCATGACTAATGTCCAGTGTGGATAAAAGGATACGAAGTCCTCAAGCTCATGAAAAGTATACTAACTCTGAACAAACCAGACCCCAGCTACTTTGACATTTCTACTCAAATGCCCAATTATTCTTTCAACGTTTCATGCTTCTCCTTGCCTAGAGCGGCCTTAATGACTGGCAAGCCGTGACTAAGCTACTATTTCAGCCAACCTAGGAAATTGGAAGTCATTTAACTGCGAATAACCGTGTGGAGAATCAGTAGGTACGATGCTTTGCCAGTTTTACACTATCAGTTAAAAGGACGTGCGGCAAGGTTCTAGGACGTGGTGGTGTTTCAACTGGCAAGCGTTCTCTTCATAAAGAGCCACGGAAGTCTGCTTAATAACACCGAGATGGCGGATGTGACACACGGATGACAAAATCATTGCCAAATATCACACACTGGCAAGATGCCTAGGGTCGTAGTTTATTATTACCTCGATGCGTATACGAAAGTGACATGCTAAGTTTACACATGCCGTCAGCACTACGTATATGGCGCTTATGCTGTTTACTCTACACAGCAACCAACTTCTGCTTAGCTCAATGGCGACTTTGTCCTTCATGAATATTTCTTCCATTTCTGAAGCGTGTGGAACTTTCGGTCACTGCCGATTACATGCATATCAACGTGTCAGTCGCGAAACATAATTGTTCGTACATTTTGATTCTGCTTCCTTCGGTGTGCCTCGATAAATGCGCGTATTGACATATGTTTCTTTATATATCGGGTAAATTCAAGATCCTTCACACGAAACTGTCGCCTGTTAGGGCCCGTATGAAAGCTGCATTAATCACAACATGCAGCATCCATTACTTGCGGCCTTCTTTGAAGTTGTACCAGCGTGTAACGTAGTGTATTGGGCGCTGCCTAGGTCGACCTAATTAGAAAGAAGGTTGATTTCGTCTTATTGTCGAAACCTAGCGATTATTATTAAGGATGAGTAAGACAAGTCACTGATGCATAGTTTCCTTGAAGACGCTAAGCGGTCAAGGGTAGCGACTGTGCCATCCGTAGCAGTTATAGGAACTCGGGCAGTAAATATGAAAGCTATTCGCACAAAGTTTCCGCAGGTAGCTTCTATCCACTGCTGAAGCTACACGCATCCGCCATCTACGATCCAGATTGTGTGCGCAAACGCGGTACGTGCATCCGTTACTACTTCTTTGGTCAACACACAATGTAAACTGTAATTCTGTTACAAACCGAGATTCGATGCTGTACATGTTTGCTTTGCTTATTATCCCCAGTCTAAACTTGGGCAATCCATTGTCTGTTCGAACAACCCAGCGTATCATTTTCAGCCCGATTTCACGCTAAGATCACATGACCTCTACCATGCAAACGTCTAATAAAAGAATTGTTAACACAACATGCACTTGGTCTTGCTTTTATCGCACAAAGGAGGATCTTTATGTCGCTGTATATTTGCCTAACCGGAGACCTGCTACTCAAACTACAAATGTGTGGTAAAGTGTCATTCGTCACAACGTCAAGCCGCGTAACCTCAAGCAAAGGCTTGGGCACCATCAGTGCAGGATATAGCAGCTTTGTACTAGGCAGTATCATTAAGTGCGACAAATGTCACCACCTCATCTTTAATTATGACCACAAGTTTCAGCTTAGGCATAACATCACTAGATCCTAAGGAATGTCTGTTATAGGACAATACTATAGCAGCCGTATTCACGTGCTGGAATAAAACAGCGGTGACCGCAATAGTTAAGGTAAAGAAGCAATCCTCAAGCGCTGCAACTAGCGCATTGGGCGTGCATTTCTTATGTTCAAGGAAATTGAGCGCCGGCACAAATAGGCGCAGAAATATTTGTTAGTAACGCGTTCTTTAACCTAACTTGAGCATGAATCGCACAATGTGTACCCCAAGTGTTCTATTGCTTCGTTTTCGCGCCACGTCGGACCGGACAATCGTATGTCGATTACGAACGTCAACAAAGCGCAAATGATCTATACTATCCTCATCCGCTTCCCAAAAGGCATGGTCTAATTTCTGCATTTGCACCAACTCCAACTACAAATAAGCCGACCTTTTATCATTCTAAATATGGAACAAGTTTATCTCACTTCCTAAAGCTAACATAGATACCAACAACTTCTTTTCCAATTCGGCAAGATTGACTTCGGTGAACGGATCGAAATATCTGTTTCTAGCACAAAACCTAAGTTTTAAATAAACTAAGACATGAAACCGCATTGTCATCAACAAACGGAAAACGTTCGAAATGCCAAATTTTAACTTTAGCTTTGTATCTTGTCTTCCTTAAGGACATGGTTCAGCACAGTTGACGGGTACTTTCGATTAAGATCCATACCGTAGTGGGCCCATTGCCCTGCAATGGAAAGTCAAAGGACGCGTAACACTGCAAGTAGAAGCAGACCAGGAGAGGACCATGTGCAAGTGCATTTCAATGAAAATACAGAGCTGCGTCCTTAGACCCAAGAAAGGCGTTGGGTATTGTAAGCAAGCGAATTGGCTTGATAGGTTCGAGTGACTTGTTTCTAACGGGATCACAGAAATAATTAGTCCGGAACTGGTTAACGGTACCAGTAACAGATGAATAAATGCCCATATACAGTAAATACCGCAGCGATGATGCTTTCAATCTTTTAACGCCTACAATGACAAGAGTTTTGTTTGGGGTCAACAAGTCTAGCTTCAGTGTGCCTGGTGCACAGGTTCACGGGAATAAGGTGCACAGCGTGCTTATAGGACGGGTAAGGTGATGGGATTGGCAGGTTACGCAAGTGGGATGCCGGCTGGGTAAGCCTTAAATTGGGCTGAACTCCGTCGTTTTGGAGTGTTCACCAAGTGCGCCAGAGATTCACAGCCACAAAAGACGGAATGTCCAGGCAGCCATAGACGGCGGGGCGAGAGGTCAGCAAACAACCATAAGCGACGGTGACCGTAGGTGACCAAACGACACTAATCAGTTCAGAGCGTGGAGTGAACGGATAACCAAAAACAAAACGAGTCAAAATTGTAGAGGCAGGTTGGTCTCAAGAGAATGCGAAGTAATAACGGTTTTTGGGTGTTTACTGCGTAACCAGTTGGAGACTAGGTACCACGACGAGGTAGGTAGGTCCAGTCAAGACATTTGGTAAGGGAAATGAACATGAAGGAATCGGATTCGCGCTGGCCGCAATTTCTCGACATTTCCAATGCAAAAACGGAAATAACGCAAAGCTGGAATCAGAGTGAATTTACTAAATGTTACGCGACTGCCATGTATGCCTTAACAATCGCTTACGCTAGCCAGGTGCATTATAGTAACTTCAACGTGTAAAACAGTCACAGGTGCCGATTATGAAGACCCATTTACTCACGTTTGAAATTGTCTATCAAACTCGGCAATTCCGCTGTCCACTGTCATCGGCCTGAAGCAGACCCACTCTTTCACCTTGAGACCCAGGATTACATCACGCTACTTACAGCCTGCCGTGAACACTTCCATTTACCCAAAACGCCTACCAACGTCGTTAGCACTGTAAGTGGTATGGCACATAGCAACTGGTAGACCTGCGTTAAGTTTGATATTAACCTGCGGTAACATTGCTTCCAGAATAGTAGACTTGATTGCATTGCTCTTTCCCTAATCATAACAACCATTCCAATGCTCACACTTGGCCTGAACCCAAGAAGCTTGAATAGCCCATGCCAACCTAACAACAGAAAACGATACCAAATAACTCTTTCATCGCCAGTGTAGTACAGAAACAACGCCAAATACACAATCCACAGCGCAGACGCACAGGAGCGCAGATCGCCGCAGCAATCATCTTCAGTAGTGAATGTGGTAATGACATAACCTACTTGCCCATACCGAAAAGTTTACCAGTCTGGAAAATCTGCTTCTGCAGTTCACGTGCCTTATACACATAGTTAAAGAAAAGCGTACCTTTGGGTTGCCCAGATGCTCTGCCTGCGAGGAACCAGCTCAATGGGTACACAAATCCCATGCTTTTGCAATGAGAGTGAGAACGTTGATAGTATATGCTCCTTGCTCATAAGTAACCAACCAAGCAGTAGAACTGTGATTTTTACGCGGTACTTGCAGCACAAGACAGATTTTAGCGTCAGTGGTCTGGCTTTTGCAACATATGCTCGGGCTTTCTAGGTGGTGAAGCGGCGAATTAACGCACAAGGTAGCGTTTATGCACATAGGTTCCATACAGGGTCAAAAGATGCACGAAGTGCCCTCCAAGTTATATGGACTGTTTCAGCAGCTTCATTGTTCCTATTTAATAGTTGGCTCATGAGCAGTATTTAGCAGTAACAAAAATGTTTAAAAGTGATCTCCAGCGGAAGCAAATAGAAATTAAACGTGTTCCACAAAAGAAAGATAATAAAGGTGTAATCAACCAGAAAAAGAAAGAATAACGTAACATAACAAATAACCTTTGCACTTAAACGTGCTCGCAAGTACACAATGAAAATTGTGTACGCTTCAGAAGAAAAGAATAATCTTTTTGTAAACTGAAACATTCAGAACAAATTATCATGCTGGTTACGATGAAATTAAAAGCATTTAGGCCGCGCAAGGTTTCGCGGATTATTTGCGATTAGGTTGCTATCCACAAACAACGCCAGTATGATTAGTGCTTTAAAGGTGTCTCTGTTTTGCAAGCAGGAGGAGAGAAGGAGAAGGTGTAAAAGTTGACAATAATTTAGAAGTTCTAACTAGTGGTGCGACAAAAGAATTGTACAGTATAACCTAGATTCGCTGGAATATCTAACTATGAGTTAGTGGATCAAAATGCAACTTTTCCAGGCATACATATTAAACAACAGTAAAAATGCAAATATCTTAGGCGCAAACCTAAGCAGCCAATAAGGCAGGTTGGGTATGTACGAAACCATATGAAAAATCGTAATTAACCCGCGGACAGAAGGTCTCATTGGGCGCTTTTCAGCGGATACCGGGCCACATAAATCACTAGAAGTATAGCATTCACAATTATTTAATCCTCCAAGTAGCTGTGAAGTTTATCTCAGGCCGGAATGAACCGTGTTTGGCCAGGCAATTCTAGCGACCTTAGGTAGCCTTTGGCCCGTATGAGCCTATAAAACGCAGATGTTTCTTAGATAATGCTCGCAAGTTAAATATCTCTGAGCCTATTGTATTGATCCATAAGTATATGCCACCGCTACCACTGAGTTGGCGGAGTCTGTCACCAACAATAAGGAAATGAGTATCTGAAAAACTATCAAATTGCTTCATTGCGTGAAATCCACAGGTGTGTAGCAGCGGGGCATTAGAAATTTTGTTTCTAGCGGTTGAGCTTTCTCCAACATGAGTGATGATTTTGACTTACGTGTTGCAACGCACTACTGTACATCAGTGGATTTTGAGCATTTTCTTTCAACACTATACTTTGATGCCAGTGTTATCGGTGTTCATCAAGTTGGCAATGTAATATAAGCCTGTGCTATCTTATCAGCTCTTAACTTGAATGCTAGTTGGCTGAAATCTCTCCCAACAACCTGATTAATAACGTTGTAAATGTAATATATGTTAGTACCAAAAGGTTACGTAAGCTGGTTGTTCAACCTCTTCTATTTATTACGTATGGTAGGCATTGGAGTCAGATAAGCCTGCAAGTACGCTCGGACGGTCAAGGGGAACAAGTTAGTGGTTATAAATCTATGGATGTCACTGCGAGCAGGAGGACACGGGACTGGCTACAGCTTGGTTGGCTCGTATGCCGGTGTAATAAAAGCTAGCAAACTGAAGGGTGTGATAACAGGTGGTTAACTTAGGGGATCCGGGCTATCACTGTGCCAATCCATTAGTGTTTTAAACTAGTCGGCAAACGTATAACTCAGGTAAATCCACGTATATGAGACCAAAAGAGGGTAAGTGGAAAGCAAACTGCCTAAATGATAGAATTGTGGCACTCACAGTAGTCAGTTTATTGACCAGGGAGAGTATACGTAAGTACTTTGCAATTTACCGAGGGCAGCTGTAAACAGCGGAGTAAACTAACTGGTGCTAAATCTTAATGAAATGTGTCAGTTTAAGACAGCTGGTACCTGACAGTTATGAATGCTCATAGAGGTACATCAAAACAGGCGTTTCCAAAATCTTTTGGAACTTATCATGATAACTTTAGTTGCATCGTGCATGTCCATTTCAACACTGGACACTGTTGTCTTATAGGAGGCCGTCGGCTGGTAAAATGCCCTTACTGGGCGTACTTCATAGCTCGTAGGATTTAAGCTTTATGGACCCAGTGGTCTAACTATTGTCCAAAGAGTAATGAATACAGCTGAAGACTAAGGGATAACGGAGTTGATAGGAGGTAAGGTATGAGGTTTGCCTATGCGGTTGTAGTTGTTATTGCTCCGCGGTATCTCATATATGCAATTCCTTTGGAATTGTGAGGCTGTAAGTCAACAGACTCAGGCTGTACTGCATGTTGGTCTGGTTGAGCAGTGCTAACATGGACACTGAAGAACAGAGGTCGCAGCAGTTAATATACTGGTTGGTCCTGCCAAGTTACTTATGCGGTAGCGTCCAAAATTTCATAATGCAGCCATTTAACAAACGCACTGTTTCAACTTCTTGTCCCTGCCTTTCGAGAAAAATACCGTTTATAATTCAGAAAGCAATAAGTGCTGGCCATAAATATCTTGCAAATATACTTCTAGATTTACCAATTGTAGGGGGCTTGCGGCTGATCCGGATGATATACTTTACGCTTACCTTTGCTTTGCTTGTTTATTCTGCATACCTTTGACAGTAAAGCCATTTTCCTGCGATGATAAACTTATTTGATTCAGTCACTTATCGAACTCTGGCCTTACCTAACACTTGTTGTGCGCATTATGCATTTGTCTCGCAATGCCCCGCCTCTCTTTTCTGTTTCTCTACCTTGCTTAGACCATCGAGGCTTCAAAGCCTGGTTTACAGCAGCTTCAACCGTGGTATTTTTATAACCTTATGCAGGCTGGGGCACTTTCAACCTACCTTTCTAAGCCTTAGCATTCTGAGTCTTTGCAGACCTACCTCCCTACTTTGTTCTGGACCTTTCCTTACCCTGGCTTTATGAATATATGCATGCCGCCTTGGATACGCTTAGTAAAATATCTGTACATCACCTCATCGGTCTCCTTGACCTTAGTATGTAGCTTCCCCCAAAGTTTGTCTCAGATTTTGTGTCCTGGATCTCTGGTTGTGTCCTCATCTATCACCCTTCCTTCTGCTGTGCCACATGGTCTCTGCTTTCTGCCTAATCCTGTCTCGTCTAGGCTGCCTTGTCTGTTTTATGACAGCTGCTAGACGACTGAGGTATACTGACTCATGTTGGCATTCCCACTCATTTGTTAACTTCCTTGCTGTGATTGCGGATCTTCCTCACCTTTTTAATTTAAAACTATTTCAATCCCTTAATACGCCTATGTGTTTGAACCACTTCTTCAACTCTCACTTTACTTTGCTTGCTTGCTTTTTGCCCGAAGCTTTTGTCTCGCAATACCATATCCTTCTTTGCCGTTTCCTTACCTAGCTTAGAATATTGAAGCTTAAAAGCCTGGTTTACAATAGATATACCGGTGGTATTATATTCTAGCGTTTACCAGGCTAAGGCTTTTTCACGCTGACTTCCATGCACTATCATTTAGAATATACCTTACGCCAAAGAAACGACAACGAACGAATGAATCCCAGGCATACGTTAAGGCTCTTAACTGGTTTAGAGCAAAAATATAATATATATATATTCTATATATAATGGGATCATGCTGTGGTGCGAAATAAATAAAACTAAAAGAGCCTGAGCCGGAAGAAGCCAGTGAGAAAGATGAACCATTACTAATTAGGTGTCATAGACGAGTGACAGCTGTGAATCTAGCAAAGAGCAGCTGTGCACTGACCGGATGCGCTAAAGAAGGTAGCCAGACGAGAGCAAGAAGGTCGGATAAAGAAAGGACAGCAGACAAAAAGAATGATTGAGGGAGTCGTATCATATAATGCTGAACCTCGGCAGTGTATAAGTTCACAATGCATGCTATGGTACTGGGATATTACTGCTTTGGAACGAACCTGCTAAAGCTAGTCCAATAGCTGGACGCATACAGGTGAAAAAGTCGAAGACGTTACAACAATTAATGGATATGGGTACGTCTAGAGTAGAGAGTCTAAGTAACGGCAGAGCATCGACTTGACGATTTGGAAGGAGTGCTAGTGAAAGCTGAAAAGTTTATATGGAAGGGCATCAAACAGTCGGAGTGCATGCATAAAATAAGACGGCTGAGGACATTGCAGCATATGAGTCAGGTGCGCGCAGATACTGAGTCCTGTTATGGTGCTAAGATTTTAGTACTAAGGTAGAATGGGCTTGAGAATGCCAGTGAAAGTTATGGAATCCTATATGAGCTGGCGTCACAGACTTTGCAGCAAGCAATGGGTATATGGACGTTTAGAAGGGTGAGGCAATGAAGCAACTGTGCGCAAGCCACATGAAGTATGTTTGCTTCACAGAAGAGAAGTAATAAAGTTTTTATGAAGAGAGGACAGCAAACGGATGAAGCGCAAGCATACTATATGGTTGTTAAGTAGTTCGGAGCATAAAAGGCGAAGACGCGGCGACGCGCAGATGATGAAATCATGCCCTGTTGCTGATGTAATAAAAGTAGGGAAGCCTGAGCAGGGATAAGCCGGTGAGAGGGCTGTACTACAAGTAATTATCTGTCACAGACGAGTGACAGCTGTGCATCTAGCAAGGAGCAGCTTTGCACTGACCGGATGAGGTAAAGAAGGTCGCCAGACGAGAGCTAAGAAGGTCGAATAAAGAAAGGACAACTGACAAGAGGAATGCAAGCATACAGTGAGTTTGTTGGGGAGTCATATTATATACTGCTGAACCACTGCGGTGTATAAATTCACAATGCATGCTATGGTACTGGGATATTACTGCTTTGGAACGAACCTGCGAAAGCTAGTCCAATAGCTGGACGCTTACAGGTGAAAAAGTCGAGGACGTTACAACAATTAATGGATATGAGAACGTCTAGCGTAGAGAGGCTAAGTAAGGGCTGAGCATCGACTTGACGATTTGGAAGGAGTGCTAGTGAAAGCTGAAAAGTTTATATGGAAGGGCATCAAACAGTCGGAGTGCATGCATAAATTAAGTCTGCTGAGGACATCGCAATACCAACTGAGCATATCTTGCAGGCATCTGAGGTGAGGGGAACATAGCATTGAGTCGGCAGAGCCTAGCCTGTTTGTATCTTCGTAGTTTTGAAGGCAGCCAGAAGCAAATAGACTGTTTAGTTGAGACTCGGTCAGGGCACGGTACTGAGTGTTAGCAGTCCGATTGAAGGAATAAATACAACGAAGTAAGGAAAGAGGAGGTTCAGAGTGAAGAAAGCTTTACTGATTAGAAGTAGCGGAGCCAACGAGACTCTCTAAGGTACTGTGGACATGGTAGTTGGTCTTCTTAATATTGGCCAGTATCGTCACAGAAGTCAGAAAGCAGGAGCCAAAATACACGAGGCTGTATTAGTCGGCGCATTGAGATTTAATAGTACAGTTAGGTTGGGAGGACCAATGGAGTGTGTCAGCATAAATGGACATGTTAGATATGGGGGCGTTTAATAAGTTATTTAGGTATAAGCAATCGGGGTGAGGGAAATAGTGTTTTGGTTGCGCCGAACCTTTACCGTTTAGAGCTCAGTGCTCTGTAGGCAGTCAGAAACTAGGAGACTGGTCAGAGGAAACCAGATCAGCAGACCACGCTGGGTTACTGATAAGGTGTGGAAAGGCACCTAGTGATGGGAACAGAGTGTTCGGCCTTCCAAACAATGACCGGTACTATCAACATATTCAGAGAGTCCGCGGAAATGGACAGTTTAGAGATGGAGGTGGCTATGTTAAAAAATGGTGAGCAAGACAAGCAGGTTCTCGGGAAGAGGGGGTATAGCCAGAAGGATACAGAATCGTGCTGGTAGTCTGGATTAAGTCAAAGCGTAGCAGGCCAGTCAGATGAGATTAGGGCAAGGCAGGGCACTGAAGAACGACAGTCCGCTAGAAGAGGGAGTAAAAGCTAATAGCATGATAAGGAGAGGACATGGTCGTTTTTGAAAGGAGCCTTATTGGTGCTGGGTGTATAGGCCAACAAGGCTCGTTGCGCATCAGTATTATTCCGCCCAATGAAGGCGTTGTATGAAATTCTATATGTGATCGGGGCCGTTCTCCCACAGCTCGTCCTCAGGGATGCAAGTGTCCAACATATCTGCTACCTTGGGGACATTTAGTAGTCTATTTATGGCCGTGGAGAATTGCAGGATCCTAGCAGATGCTCTGATGGTTTCTGGTAACTTATTCCACACATGCGCATATATATAGAGGAAGAAGTTAAAACGTATAGAGTAACGAGCTTTGGATAGTGCGAATGAGTGTGGCATTTTGCGTAGAGGATAAAGTGTGCCACCCAGCGGTTGAAAATATCTTTTAATACTTGAGTCTGATGTTTTGATTAGCTTATAAAGAAAAACTAGGATGGTTTTCAGTCTCCGCAGCCAAAGTGGTTCCAGACCAAGCTGCTTACAGCGGCTTTGATAACTGAGCGTAGCTGATCCTAGAAGGCGCTTAGTGAACGAAAGCTGGACTTTCTCAATGATCATCCTATCACTTTTGCGTGAATTAGTAACCACCATCGAGCAGTACTCTACTATAGGTCGGGCACACTACTTGTAGAGCATGAATCTCGACTGTAACAGGCTCATTAACTTTAGTATATAGCCAATGATAGACCTGGTTTTTGCAGAGCTATAGCTCGCTTGTTCCGCAAAATTCAATGAGCTTGAGTAGTGCACACCGAGGTCGCGCACGGTAATGCTGTTATCTAGTGGTGTTCCGTTAACAGTTAATAGGTTTGGCGGTACAGAGCACCTGTATGAAAGGACATTACATTTTGTTGATGAGAATTCTAGTTTCCACAGGTCACACCATGTTTCAAGAGCACGGAGATCTCTTTGAATGCTGGAGAGGCCATTACGCAGGCAGCTAGGATCAAACGAGAATACGACTTTTATACATCAGCAGAGGTAGGGAGTGCCTTGTAGGAAGACCGGGAATACGTCCTTGATGTACAGCAAAAGCAGCAGAGGACCTAGGACGCTGCCTTGGAACACTCCGCTGGTTACTGGTGCCTTTTTAGACGTGGCATCACCCAGTAGCATTGACTGCGTCCGATTAGAAAGGTAAGAAGAAAACCAAGAAAGGAGGCGGCCTGAAACCCCGAATGCAGCTAATTTTGTCAACAGACCATTGTGTGGAAACCGGTCAAATACATTTATCATATCAAGGAAGATGATGACCAGCGCTTGCCCCTGGTCTATGGACTGCGTACCGTTGTTTAAGAATTCAAACTAGTACGTTTGACAAGGTTTAGCAGGCAGCAAACCGTGTTGGCAACTATTAATAAGGTTGCGTTGTAACAGAAAACGAAGCATCCCGTCCTTTATTATCCTTTCCATGAGTCTAGACGCAATGGATGTGTGGCTAATAGGACGGTAATTGTCAATATTTTGAGAAGCAGATGAGGATAGTATAGATCTTTTGCGCTTTGTTGACGTTCGTAATCGACATACGATTGTCCGGTCCGACGTGGCGCGAAAACGAAGCAATAGAACACTTGGGGTACACATTGTGCGATTCATGCTCAAGTTAGGTTAAAGAACGCGTTACTAACAAATATTTCTGCGCCTATTTGTGCCGGCGCTCAATTTCCTTGAACATAAGAAATGCACGCCCAATGCGCTAGTTGCAGCGCTTGAGGATTGCTTCTTTACCTTAACTATTGCGGTCACCGCTGTTTTATTCCAGCACGTGAATACGGCTGCTATAGTATTGTCCTATAACAGACATTCCTTAGGATCTAGTGATGTTATGCCTAAGCTAAAACTTGTGGTCATAATTAAAGATGAGGTGGTGACATTTGTCGCACTTAATGATACTGCCTAGTACAAAGCTGCTATATCCTGCACTGATGGTGCCCAAGCCTTTGCTTGAGGTTACGCGGCTTGACGTTGTGACGAATGACACTTTACCACACATTTGTAGTTTGAGTAGCAGGTCTCCGGTTAGGCAAATATACAGCGACATAAAGATCCTCCTTTGTGCGATAAAAGCAAGACCAAGTGCATGTTGTGTTAACAATTCTTTTATTTGACGTTTGCATGGTAGAGGTCATGTGATCTTAGCATGAAAGCGGGCTGAAAATGGTACGCTGGGTTGTTCGAACAGACAATGGATTGCCCAAGTTTAGACTGGGGATAATAAGCAAAGCAAACATGTACAGCATCGAATCTCGGTTTGTAACAGAATTACAGTTTACATTGTGTGTTGACCAAAGAAGTAGTAACGGATGCACGTACCGCGTTTGCGCACACAATCTGGATCGTAGATGGCGGATGCGTGTAGCTTCAGCAGTGGATAGAAGCTACCTGCGGAAACTTTGTGCGAATAGCTTTCATATTTACTGCCCGAGTTCCTATAACTGCTACGGATGGCACAGTCGCTACCCTTGACCGCTTAGCGTCTTCAAGGAAACTATGCATCAGTGACTTGTCTTACTCATCCTTAATAATAATCGCTAGGTTTCGACAATAAGACGAAATCAACCTTCTTTCTAATTAGGTCGACCTAGGCAGCGCCCAATACACTACGTTACACGCTGGTACAACTTCAAAGAAGGCCGCAAGTAATGGATGCTGCATGTTGTGATTAATGCAGCTTTCATACGGGCCCTAACAGGCGACAGTTTCGTGTGAAGGATCTTGAATTTACCCGATATATAAAGAAACATATGTCAATACGCGCATTTATCGAGGCACACCGAAGGAAGCAGAATCAAAATGTACGAACAATTATGTTTCGCGACTGACACGTTGATATGCATGTAATCGGCAGTGACCGAAAGTTCCACACGCTTCAGAAATGGAAGAAATATTCATGAAGGACAAAGTCGCCATTGAGCTAAGCAGAAGTTGGTTGCTGTGTAGAGTAAACAGCATAAGCGCCATATACGTAGTGCTGACGGCATGTGTAAACTTAGCATGTCACTTTCGTATACGCATCGAGGTAATAATAAACTACGACCCTAGGCATCTTGCCAGTGTGTGATATTTGGCAATGATTTTGTCATCCGTGTGTCACATCCGCCATCTCGGTGTTATTAAGCAGACTTCCGTGGCTCTTTATGAAGAGAACGCTTGCCAGTTGGAACACCACCACGTCCTAGAACCTCGCCGCACGTCCTTTTAACTGATAGTGTAAAACTGGCAAAGCATCGTACCTACTGATTCTCCACGCGAATAGGCTGTACCAAAACAGCATTCGGTTGCTTTGGGCTCTCAGGCGCAGCTTTAGCACTTGGTGTGAAGAGATTGCCACTAGCCTCTTCGTCTCGATAATACGACCAATGCTAGAGTACAGCACTCCCGCATACTGTCCCATCACCCAGGGCGAAGTAGAAAAGCTTGAGTGGGTGCAGCATGTAGCCACAAGGCTGATTCCCAACTTCCGAGGTATGCCATACGAAGACCGATGTAAGAAACTAGGGTTATACACCCTATCTTTTCGTCGGCTGAGGGTTGACCTCATCATGACGCACCGGATATTACATTTGGGTGATTACCCCATGTTGAGACAACTACTTCATCTGCGCACACCAAGCTGCACGCGAGGACATTGGTATAAACTTATCGTCCCGGATTTGAAGTGGGTCGCCCATCAACTCTGTTTCGAACGCAGAGTGGTGAATGTCTGAAACGACCTGCCTCAGCATATAGTACAAGCGAACACAGCGTCTAAATTCAAGTTGCTACTAGACCAACAATTTGCAGAGGCAAAGTACAAAGAGCGAAACGATAAATAAAAAGTTCATGTCCGAAAACGACGAATGATGCAGCTACACAGAGCAACCTCTACTCGCTGCTTCGCACCAGTTCTCAGTTCTCAGTTCTCAGTTAAATGACTTCCAATTTCCTAGGTTGGCTGAAATAGTAGCTTAGTCACGGCTTGCCATAGTCATTAGGGCGCTCTAGGCTAGGAGAAGCATGAAACGTTGAAAGAATAATTGGGCATTTGAGTAGAAATGTCAAAGTAGCTGGGGTCTGGTTTGTTCAGAGTTAGTATACTTTTCATGAGCTTGAGGACTTCGTATCCTTTTTCCACACTGGACATTAGTCATGGTGTTGAGTGTAGTTGGGTCACGTTGAGGTTGAACCACGCTCCAGGTAAGTCCTTGTCGGTTTTTTGTCCTGTCTAAGGCGAAACCGCAGTTTACTGTCCAGTTTCCTATCCCTATGTAGCTCCCGATCACAAAAAGAGAAAGTGTGGTACAGCTGGTCTGGTCCGGTTTCGTCTAGTCTGCCAAATAAAAACAAAGTAACCCTCGGTAACCGTATCTAAGCTGGAAATGTTGGACAGCATTGGCCTTAGTTATTTATAAGGCTTAGTTGTCCGGTCTTCGCGGATACCCGTTAAAGTTGCACCAGCCGCGCACTTAGAGGAAAAAGATGGACAAACACTTACCGCGTAGTTCATGAACGCCAAAACCTATGGTATTCAGTGTTTTTAGAAGGCGGTTGCCTGGCGACACGAAACTTGTCCCTTTCCTCCATCATATCCTCACACTTAGTTTTTGTTCGCTGTGCTAAACTCATAGGGATTATGCGTCAGTTGAATAAATTTCCTTACCCTCTACCTGTCATTTTTATCTCATGGGATGGACGATTTACGTGAGCAACAGAGCAGGGACTACTATATCAGCAACGTTGGCATTAATTGTAGTCCTTTTGCATCTATTATAACGGCAGCGTACTACATAATTACTGGCTCAACCAGCACTTATTGAAGAACAAGTAAATCAACTTTTCTATCCTATAGGTTTAACTTCGAATTTATTGAGTTAATTGAGTTGTAGAATGCAGAATAAAAGATCGATCTTTGGCCTATCACTACCAGTTCAGCACTATGCCGACTAAGGTCAGTGCCATCCGGTAGACCTCAGGGAACCGGTGCAGCCGCAGTAGGACCGTGCAAACTTGGTTTCTTGGTGAGTATTTAAAAGTAATCTGAAACTTTTTTGGTCGTTGCATCTACAACAGTCGCCGGTAGAAAAGTCTAGTCATTTATCAACCTAGTGGAAATAGAGAAGGCGGAGCCGGCTTTGTGCAGTCTCATTTTGAATAGCTTCCTTTCGCGACCTCGTGCGGTGCCACCATTTTTGTACAGAAATAGCTGTTGCAACTCGTTTCCAAGTTAACCACTTAGCATGCTTCCCTAAAGCTTTCTCTACGCCAGCGTAGGGTACATCATGGTGAACAGCTTCAGCACCTGAATACGGAGGGGTCGGGAAGAAAGAAAGCCTGGAAATGGACTAACAGCCACCTCTCTGATCCAATTCGATCAAGGTACAATTAAATTCAGTGCGGAAATGTAGCTGGTAGTCTATATGCTAGAGTCGACCTACCTAAGGTCGAGCAGGAGTCTTGAGTTCTTCGGTCTTGTTCGAAAGGGGATCTTATGACCGGGTGCATTCCGCTTGCAACGGCTTGCTTTTTCAATGTACCTAGTGTGAATATTAGAATGGGTGTTATTATTACGTCCAGGTCTTTAGCCTGAGCGTCGTGCTTGAGAAGGAACTCTAATATGGAAGTTTCTAATAGCACAGAATATCCGCTTTGCATGACGCAGCATTGTTCATAGTTCGTTTACATTCCTTACTAGATGTACCAGTTGGGCAACAGCTCAAGTGCCACTTGTGTTTATTCAGCGGCGGCAAGCTCACACACTTCTGATTACTGCTTGAAGGCATCGGTATAGCTCAAACATGTTTTAGATTGAAACGGAGAGCTCATTGATATACAGCCTTAACAGTTCGGATCTAATGATAGATTTTAGTAGAAAGCACATTTCATGAGCATGCTTGGAAAGCGACTCCTTTACTCTCACTTCTATGGTTTGATTTTCCGAAATTCTGCTATCTAGGCGTGTAGCGTTTTACTTATACTGATTTTTATAAGCATTCAAAGTAGTCAAGGTATTAAGCGTTGTCAAACGCTTTGGCAAAATGGAGGGAAACAACATCTGTTTGGTGTCCGGAGTCAATTGACATCGCCGGCACTTTAACACACTTAGCAGGTTGGTGGAGCAGGTTCCACGCTTCCCCAAACCATGCTGGGTAGGGATAGCGAGGTTAATGTTGTTGCATTGTTTCTGTATAGTGCTTTTGATAACCTTTTGATATAGTTTACAGACTATTTATGTCAAACAGATTGGACCATCTTTCACTGGGCTTCGGATGCTTTCACCTTTGTACTAAGTCATTACCATTACAGGTTTCCAGTTGATGGATAAACGACCAGCATTCAAAGACAACGGAAAGACTTGTCAGATGTGTGAGACAAAGTGGCCAGCCACTGCTTTGAGGAACACTGGATGCAAGCCATCAGGGTCTGGTGAGAAGTTTGTGTTTAGTTCAAGTAGAAGTTTCAATTTTGTTTTTGACACAAATTCAGTATTAGATGTGCTTGAACCCATGTAGGTTGGTAGGCTGAGCTCGTGACGAGTAAAACTAACGATATGGTCACTGAAGCAAATTCCCATTATCTTCAACTTCATAGAGTGCGATTCCTGTCACGTTGTATGACACAGCGAGTATGCAGCATCTGGATACTTTCCTTAATAAGATAACCTTTCGTTTTATTTTCTAAAGGGTGAGTAATTTGCTAAACTGAGCTCAAACGTTACTCGGTTACGCTTTTAATGAGAACCTACGTTCCCAAGTGATTGCTAGTTTGTGAAATTGTATTCCAGTTTGAAGAACTAGAATTTGTCCTATAATTTCCTTCGCTGCTTCATTAGAAGCCGCAGTTATTAAACAAGCTCAGGGGACCTCTCACACATGCCACTTTCTAGAGTTTGTGACAGCGTTAAATGATCAGGTTCAGTTTGGAGCGTAGAGGCTTCAAGGCCCCAACCGTGCCTTGACCTTGATGGATGGTCCAGTGCTGGGTTTCGAGTTACTGATCTTAGGTGAAAACGACCAATGAGCCGAAAGTTCCGACGGTAGGCGCCTCTTGTGCGTGACAATGTGCCGCCTCCAACTGAAGAAGATAGTACCGTGAGTACTGTAATTTCCAAAAAACTTTTATGTATCCCCGACCTGGATTGCTTACATGAGGACACGGTATCTCTTTTCCCTAATTATCTTACTCAGTTACACTGCGTTACTGTGTCCCACAAGCGGTTAACATATCGTATATTTATTCCTTTCAATTGATCATTGACACATCATTGACGTTTCAAGGTCATTCATATTATTATGTTACTGTGACAGTGACCAAATACTCGCACTGTCTTACGCTGTATAGTTTCTGCTTACTTGCAGTACGATTGCCAAATCTATTCGTAAGTCATGTACTGATTTTAACATGCCTTATGGAATCACGGTTACAGGATAATTCGTTTTATTCTTCTGCCCAGACCTTGCGTTAAGTCTAGGTTTAGTTGTTCGTATTTTCTTTTTTAGTTTTCGTACGACGTACTTAGTTTAGGCTTAGTATCGTTGGTACAAGTATTATGGCCAATTGATAGGAAACAGAAACCAGCAAGGGGAAGTTCGCTAGAGCCCATATCAGCACGTGCTCGAGGATGTGCAGTGGCTTTCCCGTTGTTATCCTGGTAGGCATGGAGACCTACTGTATTATGTTGACTTCGAGGATTAATGTAGGAAAAGCGTTGTCAACGGATTTAGAGAAGTGCCCGCAGTTGAATAAACGCCAGTCGACATGCAACGCACTGAATTCCCCCACAATTCGGCCGGTTTTACTTATCGTGAATAATTCCCATGTGGGAGTAAGACTCCAAAGAGGCAAAAGAGTTTCTTTTGCTATTTCAGTAAGTCCCCTAATTAAGATTTTGTTATCCGTTTGGCCAGGCGTCGGAAGATGTGTCTGACGCATCTTACACTACAAGTGTACCCGTGGAAGAGAACAGTTGTACATATCAACAGCCGTATAATATAATAGCTAATCCAGTGGGGGCAGCAAGTTGGTACCACGGAAGCTTTTAAATTTGTCTGCATCGGAAAATAATGCCACAAAAAGTGAGTAGAAGCCGATTACTAAGAACCGCCAAGGCCATTCTCTTCCGGTTAATGCAACCGGAACTGTGCAAAGAGAGGGTGCTAGTAGAGGCGCTACCTTTGGCTTGGCCCTGAGCTCACCGTGAGTGCTGCATAATACGACCGCAGACGGTGACCCATTGTGCGTGAGTATCTTCATCGATTGAGGTACTTGATCAAGCCAACGCACCCTATTAAACTGAACGCACCCCAGTCCCGTTAACGGCAAGTCGCAATATTTATCCCTTTTTATACATACATTAACCTTAACGGAAACATCAAAAAAGAAATTTCTTTACTGAGTTGAATTCTTACCTCTTTCATAGAATTTGTCCGCTTTCAGGACGCGAGTACCGTCACGCGGCGGCGACTTGTATACTACATTGATATTGAGGGTTTTACATATGTCATGGACCCGACGCCACACAAGTACTACACTCCTGGCACTAATGGTTTTTATAGTGTGAATCTTTAGGTATGTCCTCTCGTAAATGATAAAGCCGCTCCTAGTCTTCGTCCCAAGGCAAGCAGTCGGAGGGAACTGAGATGGTAGTATATGAACTTAGTTAACAGGTGGGTACGACGTCAGCCAGGACTCAGTTAAGGCGAATAGATCTAGACGAAGCTCCGAGGTGTGAGCGAGAATCTCAGCAAGCATGTTTCTCATGTTACGAAGACCAGCAGACATAACTCATGGTTCAAGTGTCGGCTTTGATCTTGCGATCTATGCAGGACTAATGTCAGCCACAAGCGGGCGCTCGGAGTTCTCTGCACAAAGCAGAAATACTTAATCTAACGATCTGTTACACCGTTTGCTTGTCGATATCTAAGGTTATCAAATGCAGTATTAATTTTAACACGGTCTTCTAGGCAAAGTTGCTTCAGGACCTATAATGATTACACTTGCGCCTCCATGTCCGCTTAAGGATGCGGCAAAATCCGGGCTCAACTTGGCAGAATATTTTAAAGGAAAGAATATTAGAAAAAGCCCGCTGCCTCCTGCTGAGAAAAAGGGCGGAGAGAATGGTAATTTTAGGTTCCCAGTAGGCAAAGAGTAGAAGGCAATGATCAAACACCTCTGGCAGGTGATCCATTCCCACGGGCATAGTAGGCTTTTGGTCTGTGAATCCGACCGCAGCAAATGTAACTAAAGAAAAACCGTTTGCGCGATAAAGTGCTTAACAATTAAATGAAACCAAGCTGACCGCTTGAGAAACAACTGTAGGTATCAGGCAGTTGAAGCTCGAACATGATCACCGTCTATGCATGAGAGTCACTGCGCTGGGTCATGTGGTTTATTGTGGTTCAAAGCAATTGTATCCTTAAGGCCATGAAATACAAAACGGAACCGCTTTCAGAAGTATAAAAGTAGTAAATGAATTAACGGAAATTTTATTTTGTAACTACACTAAGCAAGTTGCAGATAAGGTAGTTGAATTTTGTTTGTTTAGTGGGCTGGTCTCCTGTTTCGCTTTGATTTAGAGCACGCAACCTGGGATCGTCAGGTTCGGGTGTAGCGGGTATTAAAAAATATAAGCCCTGCTTCTAACCTACTGGCGAATGCCACACAGCTACTACGCTTTGTTTGATATCCTTAGCCTAAAGTGCCGAATAATGTTTGCAGCTCCGTTTTACAGATAACCTACTACCTGCTGGAAGTACTTTTGGCGATGGATAAAAGCCTTGCAGAAACGAGGAACCAGCAGTGTTAATTGTAAATTGTAACTCTAACTTTAACTGTAAATATTGGCACATAAGTTGCTTCATCGTCAAAAAGCAATTAAGGTTCAGTGTTTGTATCAAGTGCTTACTCTCCACCCGTCGTTGTCGCATTAATGGCTTTCTCCCCTTGCTAACCTGATGCTCCGCGAACTTATACGCTTTGCTTTTGGTGCTGGCTCTTGCTAAACTTATAAAACCCCATAGTAAACTCATTACTCCTTTGGGGGAAAAAATTGCGCAGGTAGTCTCGTTCCCACAGCCTTATTTGCGATGTTAGGCGATCACTAAACTTCAGTTGCACAATGAGCTGTCGGACGCTATGAAGCTAATGTACTTCTGTGAGGCGAAGGTTCGTCACAGTCACATTCGTGATTTTTCAGAATATAGTGCTAAGTATAGCGAAAGCCATAGCTGATCAGGTGCTCGTTCCTGATTATGTCTGATTTAGTGCTCCATGAAGCATTTAAGAACACAACATTTAGTTATTTGTTGAATTAAGTTCGCATGTAGAAACTGCTTCATAAACTTTAGTGGGTGATTTGGAGACGAAGCTACTTGGTCCACAGGTAGTGCTGGGTGCCTTTCGCCGAATATTACCAAGCCAATGCGTAAGTCAAAGTTTAGCTTAAAGCAAAAACGGCAACACAGCAGGACCCTGACAGCAGTACACGGCGCTATTTTAAAGGACCTAGTGTATCAAGGTAAGATTCTTAGTAAACGCATACACCTAAGCATTGATGGAAGCACAATAACGAAGTGCCATTTAGATGGCGCACAACGGAATTGCATAAAGTAAAAGGTATGTCCAATCAGTATTAGTGACGTTTAGTTAAATACAATTAAGAGTCTATATAAGAAATTAACAGGCAAGGATGTACAAATCGAGTTTCCCGATTGAGTTCTGTGAGCAAACCATTGTTTCGAATGAATAGAAGAATTTGTACAACCAACTTGCGGTTGCTTTTGTTCTACTCGGTGGGATTGAATGATTCGGTGCATTGCGTATTTTCACTGTTTCTCGTCTGGCGCGGCACTCCCTGCTTTTACACGAATTTGTTGCCACGTACGCCAGTTTAACTGACGCCGCTTTATATTTATGTACGTTGCTTCATTAATTATGGCGTTCGTATTCGGGCTATTGGTCTATCAAAATAAAGTCCTTTCTAAATAAAAAGCTTTGCCAAGCAGGGAAACCTGCGTATCCATGGGCTGCATTTTTATATGGTCCGGATATTTGCGCGTAGCATAACCTCACTGCTACCACGTGCTAACAGACTACCTAGCGGAACGAGACAGCTGCTGGCATGCCGGTATGGGAAGCGCAGTTCATGGACCTATCGAGACTAGTTATGGTGCATACCGGTCATTTAGGGTAGTTGTCCCCACCAAATAAAGGCCTAGGACGTTTAATGAAATTAGCAAAATTCGTAATGCCTATAGTGCGCGCGTGCAGGAACATGAAATTTTCTCTCACCTCATTGATGATGACAAGCGGAATTCTTGACAAACGAGTGGTTTAATCCAGCAACCAGCTAACTTTAAGCGAAAGCTGGTGAAGAAAACACCGCCAGGCCAAGTTAACAGCTTTGATCGTACAGCGGGAGGAGTAAAGACAGCCACAACACGTTTCCGGCGATCCTTAGCTGCCAGAAAACCGCAATGAGTGCCGAAGGACCTAGCCAATTGCAGGCACTGGTGGGATCGATGGCTATATGTGTCTTGTTCTGCAATGTGAAACAGCCGGTCAACCGCCAAAGTCCGTTTAGGCAAGCTAAAACGCGCTACCACAACTGCGGTGTGAATATGCGCAAGTGTTGATACCCCAGCGAATCAAGGGTTTTGAATTAGATAAGGGCGATATTATCCAGCGCAAGCCGGGTCAATTTCGTCGAAGCACTGCCTCAGGTAATGGAGCACGAGGAGACCCACCATTCAAGTAGGTAGCTGTAATCGGGAGCATGTGGAGTGTCACTTAAGCGGCGTGGGCTGTTTATTCGTCTGTGTGATAAAAGCGGTTTAAACGTTGCATAAACTGCAAAAAGATACCATGGGGTGAACGTATGTAGGCCTCCCGTCACCGCCCGGTAGTGCTTAAATTAGTGGAGAATTGCAAGTTAAGTTGGTTTGTGCGACATGAGGCTAACCGGACCGCCTCGCATCAATACGGACGACCGTGGAGCTTGCGCTGTAATCAGTGAAGTATCAAAATTCCCTAATCTCAGCATTCGGCGGTTCCCACAGCACTGTGACACGACACGATAAGCGGTACACCGGGTATTAAAGAATGGAAATTTTTAAACATATGTGTACTTCAAGTGATGATTCTGAACCACTGCGCTCCGAAGAGGCGGCATTAATTTTGCTGCTGGTTTCTGGTTTACGGGGGTTATTTATTCAAACCGCTTTACAGGTGACACTCACATTTGCATTGAACCTGCAAACTTTATTTTTCGGCTGCCAGTAGCCTACGAAAAGCTAGCGCATTCCGTATGCACCACAGTGTCAGCTTAATGTTTTGGGCTGGATTACCAAGTCGGAAAACCTTGGCCTACACTTGCATCCTAAGCATATGGCCGGTTGGTTGTTGTTTTGAAGTGCTCATGCCCTATGTTTTCCTAGTAAAGTTGTACGGAATAATGTTCCGGTTCTGAGCGTCCACAGCTGGAGGCCAACGTAGCATGCAGGATGGTGCACCTGCTCATTCTGCTAAAACGGTGCGTGCTTACTCACTGATAAATTTAGTCACCGTTGCATCGGACGCAAAAGCCAAATAAAGCGACCTGCTGACTCCCATAAACTGTATCCCTGGAAATTTTATAGGGTGTTTTATGGCGGTATTTGCACTGCAAGCGGAGAGCCGGCAGACATGTTGAACATATCCTTGGTAACAAAATGGAAACCAAACTGAGCCATTTAAAATTAATGCCCCACGACATTTTCTTGACTGTGTTTATTATTGTTCTTTTATAGGAGTGTACTCATTCACACTCTTGCACCTTCCCTTTGCTATATTTGCCTGTGGTTTTAGTAAAACTTGCCGAACATGTTGTGCGGTCTGCTGCCTCGATGAAGGCATCCTGCTGATCTCCTGGTTCGTTTTTGCTGGTTGGTGCACTAACGTTTCTTGTTTGCCTCGTAAGTTTATAAGCGTCATATGAAACAAATTTAGTTTGACTCGTACGTCCGCGACCGGAAACTTTTGTGCGGAATTCGTTAGCTTTTAGTGTCGCGGGCAAAAATGTAGTTAGCTACACAAAATTTAGCAAGGTTTATCACAAGCAGTCAGCAAAGGATGACCAAATGTGTGCTTCCACCAAACCATGTCAACTTCGTCGCCCGCCATGCAACATTTATTCCCATGGCGATCTGGCAGTGCCGTAAGAAGGGGTCTCGTGTTAGATTTTTGGGTTTGTTGGAGCACCCGCCTTGTGTATTGGATTGCGACGCGCAGTCTCACTAGTGGCGTCGCTTGACTTTGAAGCCAGCCGCTGCCTCTCTGGCCTCGGGTTAATTCATTGGCTTGCCAAGGAAGCTTATCGGCCTCTATTTAGTCAGTTACCTCAACTAGGAAGCTTTGCCTTGCCTTCAACCAACCGGCGTTCTAGTTATCTCTTCTTCAAAATGGTTCTGGACTAAACTTGGGCGGATGATGTTGAGAAAAGATCACCCCGTACGTTACTCGCTTGAAGCGTGTTGTCGTCTTTCCACAAGTATAGGAAGTTTTAGCAGAGGAATATACTTGTCCGTTGGATACTATGAAGGTCAAGACCACATCGCTCAACTTTGTAACTGTCCTTGTCTGCACCACTGTGATGGAGCTACCGCAACCATTAGACGCGGTTTGTACCGGTCTTTCGTCTGATGGATGTTGTTGGTAGTTGCGTCATCACTGACTCTGGCCAGCGGAACCCGTCTGGATTAATTATTCATGCGTGGAATATGGTGGAAGTGAAGACACAAACAAGTTGTAGCTTTGCTAATCGCAATAGCACGGAACTGAAATTAGTATTTGTGCTATCTCCTAAACACCAGCGTCATTTACCACTCCCCCATGTCAACTCTATCCTAGTTCTTGTTCCCTATCCCTATTGTTGTGCGCAGGACGATAAATGTCCGTCTAGCGAGTTCCAGATTGATGCCTTCAAGAAGGCTGCAAAGTTACTGTGAGCACACTATGCACATTCCTTTTTTGCTGTCTAGTGTTTCTTTTTAAATAATTACTCTTATAGCAGTCCGCAGGCTTGACTTGTTATGTCCCCAATTCAAAACGATCCTGGACCACATGGTTTCTGCGCGCCATTTTAACTTGAGGTACAACGGACTGCGCCTCCACGAAAAACGGGGAAATGAATAAACTCAAACTAAACTAAAACTTACTGACTTGAGAGTTATTACCAACTTTTGTTATTGTCCGTTTATAGGAGACGGTTGATTCACACACTTACACATTAGTATCCCCTATATTGCTGTTGCTCATATACATTCTTCAAAATTGTAGCGGGGTCTAAATCCAATTTACAAGCTTCGTACAGAAATCGGGGTTTTTCTTTTGATGGCCAGAGAAACAACCTCGCTGCTTAGTGTCTCAAAACTTAGAAGATTAGTGTGAAAGGTTTTAAGATCGGCACTTTCTTCCGTCACTTGAACCATTCATAGGAAATATGTTTCACGTCCGACAATAAAAATGATCCTTCAAAACATCGCCGTACATACACTAACCTTCTGTTATAAGTGCGGTGACGTCTAAATTAGTTTACGGCCATTGCGCCAATAATGGGTCCCGTCGGATAGAATTCTTAGCGCCTAGACTGGCGTTGTGCACGTCGCAGTGTAGGCGCTGGAATGCTTGATGGCTAGTTGCAGCGGAATCATTGGGTCCCTATGCGCTGAGGTTCGCCCTGCCTTATCGAAAACGCGCCTATGCTGTTGACGCGGTTTCATGCCAGTACCTCTGGAATTGGTGTACAGGCTTAGTTTCTGTAGGTGGCGGCGCACATGCGTAGTATCTGGTAGAATAACATGGGGTCATCAACTAGCCGTCTGTGGCGGCCAGTTTACACTGTTTTCCTTCAGTCACTGATGGTACGAAAGGTTGCGCAATCTATAGCCAAATTTTGTCACTCGACCTTGAGAAGTTTCGAGCGCTGCAAGATCACTCTTTAACCTAGGATGTCAGGTCTGGATTGTGTATTCCACATGCGGACGCACGCAGGTCTTGAGCAGCAGAAAGAAGATAAATGAATCCAAACGACCGAATAAATAAATAAATAAGTATACTCGCGATGGAACGAGACAAGCCAGTACAGGTGTGATCAAGTGGCTGACAGAGCCATGGGAGCACTAAAAGCGTGTGTACACCCCACGACAAAATACAGGCAGGCAAAGTACGTGGCTTGCAAATTGCACAAACGTTTGCATGGTTATGATGCGGTAATGAAGGGATTGAGCATTGGTGTCGAATAGAATGGCGGAGCCGAATAGCTGTACAGTCCCTAAGTGTTTCTGTTACGGAAAGGCTGGGTGCGGGTTCGCAAGGTTCCGGAGAATGTGCTCCGTGTTTCCGTAGGCGTAGGAGTCCGATAGAGTGCTTGATAAACACTTGCCAGCCAATATGGGATTTGGAGATCATGCTTCGTCTGAAGCAGTGGGCAGTGACTTTATTCCAGGGGCGGGTCACATCCGCCAATTCGCAGCGTTGTTAAACAGACAGTTGTGGCTTTTAGAAGAAAAACGCTTGCCATGCGATAACCCACCACCTCCTGGAACACTGCCGTTGACCACAATGTAAATACCATGAGATACTTGCAGCGCTTTCGTAGGACCATTTTTCCGAATGGCTAATCGCAGTCACGGTGCAACCGATTTTCCGTTGGCTCAGCATAAGGCTGTCAGAATTCATCAGGAACGGTTTGAGAAGGCCGTACTGTTCGTAGCTAAGCTGTGTAAATTGCGGTGCTGTGTTATACAAGTGAGTATAGAACTCAACTCGTAAGTAGTATCATTGTCCGCGTAAATAACCCAAGGGCCAGGTTGGTGACGCTGGTAGGTCCACGGGAAGTAACCATCGCAGCTATATGGGATGCTTGCATGGAGAGGATGTTTCGTAAGTTCGGAGAGCTTCCTGTGGTCTTTGGAATCAGGTATAGCTGAGCGCAGTAATATAGACTACCGACAATATACATCCGGAAGGCATATAACCTTTATACCGCACTGGCGAGTGGGTGAAGTATCCATTGTAAAATGGCGCCAATTAGATGAGGATTTCGATACCAGGAAGATGTAATCCACTGGCGAGGTGGACGGAGCTTAAGACCACGGAAGCGCAAGTAAGTTGAACGCTTGCAGGGAGATGAAATTGTTTTTCAGACGTGCGGAAAAACATAAGGATTTGAGACAAATTGTTTAGATCCATGGGGGGTACCGATCAACAGGCTTTCAGGAGAAACATTCCACTGGCAATGTGGAGGAAGCATAACACCTTGGCATCAAAAATATGTTGAGTTTTTGCAGACGGTTGACCCTGTTACCGTGCTGTTCCGGAGGTAATAATGATTTGAACCCAATCGTTCAAACCAGTGGAAGGTACGGATCAAAAGGCTTCCATAATAGATAAGCTTCCAGACGCCTAGACTTGAGGGCAGACCACACTAGCAAGGTGGGTAACGCATCCACCTGATACTGACGCCAACCATATCAAGGATCTGGTACCATAAATAACCCACTGGTGAGATGGACGAAACGTAACGTCATGACATCGCAAGTAAGTTGAACACTTGCCGTTAGATGAGGCCTTCTTGACTTGATGTTCCCAAGGTGAAAATGATTTGAACGCAGTCGTTCAAACCGCTAGATGATGCTCATCAAGGGGACAGTATGCCCGAGGTGGTGGCAGGAGCTGTCCATATATGTCTATAGGTCATATTTCTAGATACGAAAAGTCAGTTAATTTTATACAGCAACTTCCATGCAAGTCTCGCAGGGGACAAGAAAGATGGTCACGGGAAGAAAAGTCTTTGAAGGTAAAGAAAGGAGTAAGGAAAGCTAGTGACGTTGAGCGTTGCTAAACATGTTACCTCGTTTTGTATGTGTATCTATAAAAACTATGGTGTTGTCTGTTTGTATGTGCCTTCTAATATTGGGGATGAAAATAGATCCTCCGGTTACAGAATCTAGGTGTCAGGAGATGTGGGGCAGTGCATTAAAGGAAACAAGGTGCAGTACACAGTTGTGACAAACTAGACTACCTTATTAGAGCGGTGAGTAATTAGACAAATAGCTGCAGCAATGGAACCGTGGCGGGGCCAGCAGAGCCGCAGAGCTAACTGTGAAATAAAATGGAACAGCGGCGCCTCTATAGGCTAAGTTAGCCTAACGAAGGTCGAGTTTTACGATGTCAGGTAAGCCAGTTGGTAAAATATAACTAAGAGGGAAGCTTCGGAATATATTATGTAGAATAACCCGACCATATTTAGGAGAATGCTGGACATACACTGCCTTGCTGTCAGTTGGTACGAGGAGCTTCGATTTTGCTAATCTATGTCTTCAGTTAAAGGTGAGATGGAAATGAGGATCAAGCGGTGCTATATGCCTGTAACTTTGAAAATCTATGGATGCGGTGCCACGTAAAATTTGCGGAGCTAGTGTGAAAGATAAGTCAACGCAGCATCACAGGTATGTGGTGCCTAGGAAGAGAGGAAAGTCAGATCCCACATGTGAAAAGGTAGTAGGAATATACGGTAAATAAAAGTGCGATGAAGAGAATTGTCAATCGTGTTGTAGTTAATTGAGTAAAATTATAATGGAGAAGGATGTCAGCTTGACGATGAGGACATAATTGGGCAACTTAGCCTGCTAATCGATGTCCTACCCACTAAAATGCGGCACTACAGTGTGTAGGATAAGTCGGTAGAACCTCGGAGCTTGGTGGTTCGTAAGACGGAATGAGCCAGAGCAAAAGAGATAAACGAGGAAGTAGGACGATATAAAGTTATAGGTAGGCAACATAGCCAGATACTTGACAACTTATGCACAAAAGTGCGGTGCTACATTGTGAAAGCTAAATTGTTCGAGGACCGTAAGCAGATGATTCCTAAATGGGAAGAAAGCCAAATCTTAACAGGTAATAGAAGTAGTAGAAATACGCCATAAATAAACGCTGGATTAAAGGAGAATATTCAATGGTGTTTGGGTTCATGGAGTAAACATTATAAGAAATAACTATAGCAGCTTCGCGATATGGAAGTAAGTGGGAAACATAGCCTGCTACTTGAGGTCGCGCGCACAAAAGTGCGGCGCTACAGTGTTGAAGGTAAGTCGGTGGAAGATCGGAGCATGGTGGTTCGTAAGACAAATCAGCCAAGGCAAACTAGATACGTGAAGGATTAGGACGAGACAAGAATGGTCAGGCAGCATGGCCAGATACTTGTGATCTTACGCATAAATGTGCGGAGCTACATCGTAAATAGTAAGTCAGATTAATATTGTATGTAAGTGGTCCATGAAGGAAGAGGAAAGTCAGAGCCAAATCGGTAAGAGAAATAGTAGAAATATGCGATGAATGGAAGCTAGTAGAGCATTTTTAATGATATTGTGGCTCATACGGTAACCATTACAGAAATAACGATGTCAGCCTCGCGATACGGATAAAAGTGGGAAACAGCTTGCTACTTGAGGTCGTGCGCGCAAAAGTGCAGAGCTACAGTGTGGAAGCTGAGTCGGTAGAGCATCGGAGGTTGGGGGTTCATAAGACGGAATCAGCCAGAGCAAAGGAGCTAAGTGAAGAAGTTGGACGAGGTAAGGTTGTAGGTATGTATCGTAGCCAGGTACTTGAGCTCTTACGCACAAAAGTGCGGAGCTACAGTTTGAAAGATAAGTCGTTGCAGCACCGTATGTAGGTGGTGCCTAGGAGAAACGAAAAGCCAGAGCGAAACAGGAGAGAGAAGTAATAAGAATATAAGATAAACAGAAGCGCGAGGATAAGAGAATAATCGATCTTGTCTTGATTCACATGGCAAAAATTATAAGGGAGAACGCTGTCCGCTTGGCGATAGGAATATAATTGGGCAGCGGCACCTGGTACTTGAGGTCATACGCACAAATGTCCAGCGCTATAGTGAGGAAGATGAGTCGGCGGAGCGACGGAGCTTGATGGTTCGTAAGAAAGAATGGGCCAGAGAAAAAATGATAAGTGCAGAATTCCGACGGGATAAGGGATGCCCAGGCGTCATGGCCAGATACTTGAGGTCGTGCGCATAAAGTTGCGGAAATACATTGTAAAAGATAAGTCGGTGGAGCCTCGTGGGTAGATGGTCCATAATGGGCGAGGAAAGCCAGAGCCAAACAGGTATTTAAGTTGTAGGAATATACGACGAATGAAAGCGCGATGAAAAGCAAACTTTCAATGTTGTCGAGATGCATAGTGTAAACATTATAAGAGAGAACGGTGTCAGTTTTTCCATAAGGATATAATTAGGCAACGTAGCCTGGTACATGAGGTCGTATGCACAAAAGTACGGCGCTACAGTGTGGAAGGTAAGTCGGTGGAGCATCGGAACTTGGTGGTTCGAAAGATGGAAGGAGCCAGAGCGAAAGAGATAAGTTAAGCACTAGGACAGTAGATGGTCAGGCAGCATGGCCAGATACTTGAGGTCCTACACACAAGCTTGCGAAGCTACCGTGCGAAAGGTAAGTCGGTGAAGTATCGTAGGTAGGTGGTGCATAATGGGGAAGGAAATCCGAAGCGAAACATGTAAGAAAAGAAGTAGGAATATACGTGCTGGTTACAATTTGTTATACTTGGTTCGGACTACCTGGAATAACTATGGTCGTTCTGCATCAGCACCACGCGGTCAAGTTCCTGTAGTTTGCCTTCAGATTATACTCCCCAATTTGTTAGAAACAAGCGCGCTTATAACGTATGTGTATGCTTCACATGTCCATATTGAATGGCAGTGTATTCCGCGCTGACTAATTCCAGGTCCCATGAAGGGCTCCTTGAGAAACATTGTGGCCATCCACTGCCCGGAAGGCCCGCCAAAATTTAGCGGCTTGCGCGGAAAGTAAAAATGCTTAGATGACGGCTCTCGCAGGGTTGTCGCACTCCATTTGAATAGGGTCGGACTGAAAACTTTGGACTATAACCACCAATTTTAGCTTGCACATTAATTTACCATGTCCTCATACTGCACAGCTGACACGGTAGAGCTGCGTTTTGTACAGGAGGTTTAGATGCTCCAAGCAATTGAATGCCTTCGAAAGGCAATGTGTATAATATCAATTCCCGTCCTTTTGTTAATTATTCCATTTGAAGGTTCATCTGCTAACAGGAGATTTGTGATAAATGGTCAATGTTCACGAGCATTTACAATTTGATCTGTGCTCATGTTTTGCAACGTGGCGAAACCCCAGCAAACTTGGATATTCCTACAACCTTCATAACTGATTTTTGGAAGCAACAGCGCCATCATATTGCTGAATGCTACTAACCTGAAAAAATGTACCCACGGATAGAATAAGAATATTAGGTTGAAATATATTATTAACTTTAACTGTTTATTATTCCAAAACAGAATTAAATTTATTCATATGTGAACACGCCTCCAAACGTGTGCCACGATTTATCGAGGACATATAGCCATTATATATAAGTAAAAATGTTCTGTTCCGACCTTATTTTGTTGGAGCCCTCCAGGTAGCCCATTAGTACCTCAGCAATGATCGCTTCTGTGAGCTTGGCGAGCACATGGTGACTTTTCAAACAGCAATTATCAGGACCACGCAGAATTCTTACCTTGAGCATTGGGCTTATAATCCCGCTTTTCCACGTTGACAGAACCATGTTTTCTTCTAGACAATTATGAAAAATTTGGCGCCTTTACTCTACTTGAACGGCTGCTACCTGCAGTGCTCCGGGATGAGTATTATCCACTTCAGGAGTGCCGTGTGTAGGCAAGTTGAGTAGCGTCTTCTGAAAGGTTTTTGCTATTACTGTAATGCTGGAAACACTGCTGGTGTGGTGACAGAGCCAAGTGTAATTTTGAGGCGAGTACCCCTTGGAAAGTAGGCGACTACTTGGCCCGTGAATCGTCGTCCGTCTCATTTGTTGTGTATACCCGCCAATCGTAGGTAGTAATGTGATGCACGCTGCAATGTTGACGTTCATGCACTTACCTGTAAAGAAGCTTGTGGTTGGAACAGAGTGGCTTTTCTGGCTCCTGTGGGTGTGTTTAATTGTCTTCATTAGTCAGCTGTACATAATATTTGCGCAGGGCAACGTACGCAGTTCCAGCTAGTGTTAACCAGAAGGAAGCTAATAGCCGTTTGGCTAAATTTATGTAGCCCTCTGGGTCGAGGCGATCACGTAACTATACTGTTGATTTCAGGTTGTACACAGGATGCCCCAAAGATAAACACGAAAATAGTACTTCATTGCACATTATCAGGCTTGGTCCGCATCCGTTGGAAATATCAACCGGATTTTCCTGCTTGGTTGCATCGCAGATAGCGTGGAAACGATGTCTAAATACCAGCTCAGTGGTCCCCAAAGCCTCAGGGCTAAACGCTTTCCACCATTGCATCAAACAATTTATATTCCTGAGATGCCGAACATGAAAATTATGACCTTAAGAAGATCAAATGACGCCTTCAGGAAAACATTCCTAACTAGGAATACGGGACAGCGCATGAGGCTCGGAGTAACAATTCCGTGCAGTTGGTTCGTGAAGACAATTAACAACAACAGGAGCCCGCGAACCCATTCTGCTCCAACCACAAGCGTCTTTACAGGTAAGTGCATGAACGTCAAAGTTGCAGCGCGCATCACATTACTACCTACGACTGGCGGGTATACACAACAAATGAGGCGGACGACGATTCACGGGCCAAGTAGTTGCCTACTTTCCAAGGGGTACTAGCCTCAAACTTATACTTGGCTCTGTCACCACACCAGCAGTGTTTCCAGCATTACAGTAATAGCAAAAACCTTTCAGATGACGCTGCTCAACTTGCCTACACACAGCACTTCTGCAGCGGATAACACTCATCCCGGAGCACTGCCGGTAGCAGCCGTTCACGTAGAGTAAAGACACCAAATTTTTCATAATTGTCTAGAAGAAAACATGGTTCTGTCAACGTAGAACATTGGTATTATAAGCCCAATGCGCAAGGTAAGAAGACAGCCTGATCCTGCTAATTGCCGTCTGAAAATTCATCACGTGCCCGCCAATCTCACGGAAGTGATCTTTGCTGAGGTGCTAATGGACTAACTGGAAGACTCCTGCATCCCATTGCCGGTGCAACACGGATTCCGTGAGTTCCGATCATGTGCCTCTAATAAGAGTATAGTAGGTGAATTTTGGACCGAGAAAATTGATTAGGGGACAGGCATCTAAATACATTACATTTGCTTTTCGAAAGCATTCGATCGCTTGGATCTTCTTAATCTCTTGCACGAAGTGCAGCTCTACAGCGGTGGCGGTCTAGCTTTATGTTGGGTTGCTACATTTCTCGGTGATCGGCCATTGTTGGTTGGTGTCCAAACATTTCAGTCCGACCCTATTCGACTGGTGTGCGACGACCGAGCGAGGGCCATAACCTCTAAAGTTTTACTTTTGGCGAAAGTCACTAACTTTTGCCGGGTTTTCTAGGCAATGGATGTGCATAATATCCTCCAGCTCGACCATCATGTGACCTAGAGTTGGCCAGCGCGAAATACACAGCCATTCAATATAGACAAGTAGCACGTTGCCCACATTCGCTATATGCACGTTTATCTCTATAAAATTGGGCAGCATAATCCATAGACAAACCGCAGGCACGTGACCGCGTAGTGTTGATGTAGAACGACCACAAGTATTGCAGGCAGTCAGAAATAGCAACAAAACGGAGTAACCAGCACGTTGTAGCTTGCGGATGACAATCGGCCGTTTGGATTCATCCGCCTTCCCGCTGGTGCTCAAGACCTAAGTGCAGCCGCATGAGGAATGCACAATCTTGACCTGACATTCTAGGTTAAAGCGTGATGTTGCAGCGCTCGAAACTTCTCAAGGTCGAGTGACAAAATTTGGCTACAGATTGCGCAACCTTTCATACCATCAGGGACTGAAGAAAATCAGTGTAAACTGGCCGCCACAGACGGCTAGTTGATGACCCCATGTTATTCTACCAGATACTACGCATGTGCGCCGCCACCTACAGAAACTAAGCCTGTACACCAATTCCAGAGGTACTGGCATGAAACCGCGTCAACAGCATAGGCGCGTTTTCGATAAGGCAGGGCGAACCTCAGCGCATAGGGACCCAATGATTCCGCTGCAACTAGCCATCAAGCATTCCAGCGCCTACACTGCGACGTGCACAACGCCAGTCTAGGCGCTAAGAATTCTATCCGACGGGACCCATTATTGACAATGTGGCCGTAGACTGAGTTAGTCGCCACCGCACTTATAAAAGTAGGTTAGTATATTTACTGCATTGGATTGGTTAGTGAAATTTATGTTTAAAATGTGCTACGGCGCACTGCTTGCAGTGCAGGATCCACTTGCTGTCCGTTAGCGAATACTTCCCCTCAAAAATGGCACGATATTCTTTCACAATATTTTGTTTTCTTTGATACTGTGAACGGTGCCTGCTTTTGTTCAGCCTTTGCAATAACGGCGCCCATAAAATTCCATGTGTTTAAAGATAGTGAGCGAGCGAGCCACGAAATTTTTCTACCGCGTCTTAGGCAACGCTGACGAGATTAAATAAATAAATAAATAAATAGTATATTCTCTGTAAAACGAGGCACACCTCTAAAAGGCATGATCAATGAAGGCATGGTCAATGAAGTATGCGCTTCCATTTTTGACAGGAGGTGCAGGTGAGCAATGCTGCTGCGACTAAACAGTACTTCATGCCTTTTCCGCCCGCAGCCCGGAAGCACATATGCGCCGGGACGTTCATACGTCCAACGCATTGTATATACGTACAGTTGCCCCGACGTTTAAACCGATTTTATCACACAGACGAATAAACAGCCGACGCAGTTTAAGTGACACTCCACGTGCTCCCGATTGCAGCTACGTACTTGAAGGGTGTGTCTCCTCGTGCTCCATTGCATGAGGCAGTGCTCCAACGAAATTGACCCGACTTGCGCTGGATAATATCACCCTTATCTAAGTCAAAGTACTTGATTCGCTGAGGTACCAGCACTTGCGCATATTCACACCGCAGTTGTGGTAGCGCGTTTTAGCTTGCCTAAGCGGACTTTGGCGGTTGACCGGCTGTTTTACTTTGCAGAACAAGACACTTACAGTCATCGATCGCACCAGTGCCTGCAATTGGCTATGTCCTTCGGCAATCATTGCGGTTTGCTGGCAGCTAAGGATCGCCGGAAACGTGTTGTGGCTGTCTTTACTCCTCTCGCTGTACGACCAAAGCTGTTAACTTGGCCTGGCGGTGTTTTCTTCACCAGCTTTCGCTTAAAGTTAGCTGGTTGCTGGATTAAACCACTCGTTTGTCAAGAATTCCGCTTGTCATCATTAATGAGGTGAGAGAAACGTTCATGTTCCTGCACGCGTGCACTATGTGCAGTAAGCAGTCTGCAAATTTATTTAGCTTTGGTTGGCTATTAGCTGCTAGGGACAACAACTGTAAGTGGACGGCATTCACAATAACTAGCCAAGCTAGGTCCGTGAACCGCGTTCCTTTTATTGTAATAATGTTATAGACACACTACGGTTTGGATGTCGGTTAAGCTGGTAGATGTGAACCGAATTAATCATTGGCTCTTCATAGTTAAGAAGTTGAAGGACCATGAGCTTTAGAAACGCGTCGGCGTCCGATATCCTCCCTGAACCTATTTCCTTGTTACATGCAGGCGCATCAACAATGCCACATTACTACTGGCAGGGTTTCGGTTCCATCGGAAATAGTAGGCTTTGGGCCTGAGGCTCTGAGCTCACCAAATCTAACTGGCAGTTGCGGTCACCTTATTGAGAAAATTGCAAAGTACAGGAGGAAGTCGTAATCCGCGCGTTTGAACATAAACGGAAACGGTAAACAGATGATGACACGGCTAATTTGTGCAATGGTTGTTTTAACTGACACATTTGTCAAGCCGTATTCATGGAAGCGCGCTATGGTAATCTGCCGTACTTGTCAGGGCTATGGACGCTACGTACTTCCTGCTTGCAGAAGGGTCAGATGCGATGGATTCGGATGGGGGTTACGGCTGCAATAGTTCAACGGCAGCAACACATCTCGTGCTTGACCGTGATCAGTTCTTCAAACAGCTAATAAAGAGAGAATAAGGAACAATTGAAGCGTGCATGGAAGACTTCTCTGCACTGCAACGTCAATCCTGCACATCATTTTTTGTGTACAATTCGGAACCTCTCAGTAGATACCGCCTAAACCGTGTTAAGTAGCTACCTGAGGAGCTGGCATATTTGTACTTGCAGTAAGTACTTCTTTGTGCCCACTTGAAACGTGGTGAAGGCCCACGGTAAGTGGTTTATTAATCCCGCTGAAGCTGCCTATTTAGTTAAAGAAACGGCAATCGTGCTGCTCATGTCACTTGTAGCTTTGCGGCTGGTTCGTATAAGATAATGGATTGCCAAATGATGCGTAGCTACGAGTTCGTAGTGGGAAAACCATGGTTATACGTGCGTATTCGCAGTCTCTTACATGAGGATGAGGAGCTAGTTTCCAAGCGCACACAACGTTTTAGGAGTACGCGTGAGATAAGAGATTTTGCATTCGCTACCTTCCAAGGGCATTTGGAACGTACAGACGTCCGGTCTATACGTAACTGGCACTCTAAAGTAGAGCGTTGGAACAAAGCCGTTTGAGTAAGGAGGCTGCAGCAAGAGAAAGGTAAATGCGATATAGTAGACAACGAAGGTATAGGGCAGTATGTATTATTATACCGCGAAGCGTTTCAACATTATGTAATCGCTTTTGTGATGTCATCTTCGCAGACGGCACACATCAACACAACCAGGGTGCTAATGTGCTATGGCATGCAATGCTGCTTGCAGTAACCGACTTCGCTCTTAGCTTTTGCTATGCCCACATGCGTAAACAAATGGGCTCAATTACCATGATACGGAGCAGCGAATGATGGAGAAATTCCCAAAAATCCATACAGCAAGGACGCTGGTGCTTGGTTGCTGCTTAGCGCAAAGGAAAGCCTTGAAGCCTCACATGCCAAATACTCATTTTTTGTTTTTCCGCTTCCATATTATAAGGCACATTCGAAAGCAGTGGGCTCATTTAAAGGGTTGCAACACTATGGACAACAGGAATGTTACGTTATGGATAAGTGGTTTAGTGTATAGACTAAGCGAGCCGCAATTCAACAACATGCTAGCTGCCACCGGTGTTCCGAGTAAGGACCTTTAAGGTATCTTACCAGCACTTGGCTCTTCTACATGGAAAATTGGGCGGGAAGCCTTTAAAAGGGCGTAAGAAAGTAGGGCAATTTCAAGCCGAACGGCTTGAAGCTAGGGAATGGACACCTGGAATACAGTTTGTCCCTTAGGTCACGTGTTCTTCAATTGTTTATGCACGTGTTACAACGGAATCATGAATTAGCCCAGGCAAGGAAAGGCAGCCTGGGGAAAGTTAACATGGATGTGGTCAAAACCTCTCATGTGTGCGTCAATTAACCAATGCATTGTGTTTCTTGGGGAAGCTCCCCGTAACGTGTTGCTAAAGCACCTATAAGTAAACAATGTGAAAGGCATGAGATATGACCAGGTGTATTGAAGTGTGCGCAATTCCTGTGGGCGTTCCTTCCAGGTGAAATATGTGATCTTCCCGGTTTTCAAATGTGCATTCACTATGCATTGGAATTTGCCATGTGCTCATGCACTAGAGGTATGCTGCCAAATCTGCTCTCCGCAAGAACCCTTAATTCAGGAAATTCGGCGGTGTTCATCTGCGCAAGCACCGGGGAACGTTTCACCGCCTGGGGAACAAAGTACTAGGAGGTGCACACGGCTTTAGCGTGCAAGGCTGACGAAAAGCTAGCCATTAGCAAATGTGTTGGGAAGTAACTAGCTATCGTGTTAAACGCAGTGGGCTTTTTAATTTCTGTAAGCAGGTGCGCGCTCTGCCGGACCTTGCCGGGCGTCGTTGTGTGAAACCTGATTTAAAACTGATGGATCCTACCACTAGGCAACTAATGACCATTGGTCGGATCGCGAACACTGTTTCACGTCGTGGGAACAGGTGGAACTAAGTGGAGGCGAGTGGATGTCTGCAAAGATAAACGGTCAGTATATGAAGGTATTGTTGTTCTTTGTGAGCCCTCAACGTCACAAAGTCGATTGCCAGGAAAGTCGTCTAAAAGGAAGCAGTGTCTCGCCACTAGGGAAGTGGATGATGAAGATATGGTAAGCTTTGGTGATATGTTACAGAAGACGAATTCAGACAACTGTGAACTACAGCTGCAGCAGGATAAATTTTTCAGGAAAGCGACGAGCGTCTGTGTAGGTATCGCGTGATTGCAATGCTTGTCACAATTGCGGTAAAGTGCAACGGGATTCCGTGGACGTGGACATGGTGGGTACAATGCTGCGAATGCAATCGCTAGTGCAATAATACGTGTGCGGATCTCTGGGTTCCGGATGCGTCGTAGCAGTGTGCGGACTGTCAACGAATCATGAGGAACGACTGATCAGTGCATGCTTGCTTCGGAGGCTGATGTCAGCAAAACTGCACACCTTAAAAGGTTCCGAAAACCCAAAAAATACAATAAGGTTTAGAAAACGCAACAGAAATACCAATTACCTTTTGAAAAAACCAAATATCACAAAAAGTTTTGCAAACGGAAATACGTATTACTCCACGTGTGCCTACAGAAGGTTGTTCTTTTATTTTTGAGTTTTGTGCCGTTATGCATCTTCTTTGATACGTGCCACTAACAGACACTGCCTTCTCTTTCTTTTTGGGATATCAAACAGAAAGTTGGCATTCCTTCGAATGAAGCTCGCGTCGCATGGAATATGTTTGCGTTACCCTTTTGGCATTGTAAGGGAGGACACGGGAAGAAGCCCGCTGGGAGCGGTTCGGCTAATTCTCCCTTAGCAGCTGCGGCAGATTACACCACCTAGTCCCGCAATAGGCTGGTCCGCAAACGGTTTTCCTCAGTTAGATAGAAGGGCCAAAGCTAGCACTCCGCAGAGTTGACCGCTCACTGACCCCGGGATATCGGCCTTGTCTGTTGCAGATTGTGCAAGCAAGTACCTAGCCTATCCTACGATGAACCTTAAATTTGCTAGGGGAGTTGATTGCTGGCATGTTGCGCTTGATTGCTTGCGTCTTTACTCCGTAGTACATGTAACAAATAGTCTAGGCGTCCCCATGGTCTGATACCTGGAACTACTGTTGACCCCCATCTCCCGTAGCTTGCTCAGGGTTACGCGCCATACAAAAAGCGAGATTGTATGTTCCAACAATAAATGTATATGTCGTTCCCTTACATTTGCTCCGAGGTCCAGAACTTCTTGGGGATCTGTGATTACACCTAGAAAGCTTTGCCCGGGACAGGACATAATAACCCACAAGGAACTACAAAGAACAAGGCTGTACAACAAATGGATACAACTGCACTTACTACCAGGACCGTTGTCCAGTATGAATGCTGGACACGACGCCTCCACGCTCCTGAAAAGTATACATAAACCTGAAAATTCCAGACGCAAGAAACTGACGTTTTGATCACCTGGACACTCACAAAGACGACTTTTCATGAAACTCTCACACTTTATGGGCCACAGCCATTATGGAGGCCCGGACCAAAGATACCTGATTAACTAACAGAGGAAATCGGAAGTCAATTGACTGCGGATAACCGAGTGTGAAATCAGTCGGCAAGCTGCTCTGCCAGTTTTACATTAGTGTCCAAACAGATTTCTGATAGTGTTCCAGGACGTGGTGGGTGTTCGCCTGGCAAGCGTTCTCCTTATAAAAAGCCACAAATGTCAGTTTAACAGCACTGCGACGTGGCGGATGTGACTCGACAAAGAATAAAGTCACAGCCCACAACTACATACTGGCAAGTCGACTAGAATCATAATGCAATATTTTCTTCCCACGTTCGAAGAGAAGATACTCCCTGCCTACATGTATCGTTTTCACTATACCTGTAGTGCCCTAACTGTTTGCACTACACACGCTAAACCCAATGTATCGTTATTCATTGACCTCTTTATTCCTAATGATTACCTTTGCAAGTTCCGCAGCCTGCGCAACATTCGGTGTACTGCCGATTAATTACGTAGCAAAATGTTTGTTGCGAAACATAATTGCGCGTAAATATTGATCATGCCTGTTTTGGTATGTCTCGATATTTTCGAAGAAAAACTATTTCTTTACTAATTTTACTTGCCCTTTAACCGTGTGTTGGGGTTTTACGTACTGGCTTTTTCGTGCCGTCAAGTACTTTATGCGTACCGTGCGAAAAGTGCTCGAGCGTAGCAACCGTGAAATGACGCGTTCATCATCATCATCATCGTCAACAGCTGTACATCAGCCATTTGAACTGAGGCTTCGCTTTCATACAACCGTGAGGACCTATGAAATAAAGAATAAGAAGATGGAGGTTAGGGGGACTTATCTGAAAACCTTAATGCCCTAAGCAAACATTCAGGGTCAAGGCGCCTACAGCTTGAGTAGAGAACATACCGTCACAAACAGCTGTCTGTCGTGCAAACATAACGCGGCCTCGGCGAGACAGCTTCCTTGCGGCTTTCACTGCCACGCGTCATAATCAGCCATTACACCGCAGATAACTCAGCTCCAAACACAATTTAAACAGGCAATCCGATTAAGAGACGGCAGCAGACGCGCCAGTTTTGTCGGTTGCGAGCCATGTCCTGCAAAGTCTCGAGCCAAGCACAAGGCGAGTCACGTGGTCTCCAGCCCGGATGGCGAGACGGACCAACGGCACCCAGTTTGGCCGTCAGTGACTTCAATTCCCGTTGCCAAGGCAACCTCTGTCCACCGCGAGCCTTGCGCCACCCCACACCTGGCAGACTAAACAAAGCCCTCCTAGGTAAGCGTTGACCAGGCATACGTAGCAAGTGTCCGAGCAAACGCAACTTGTTCAGTGCTATCTGTTGTTCTAGGGAGCTAGCATGATTTTCACTAACCAGTACTCGTCTACGCACATCATCCTTGCGGACATGCTGGTGCCATCCGATATCAGCAATGCTTCGCAGACAGCCATGATCAAAGACCTGAAGGCGCCTTAGATCTTCCGACCGAAGGGGCCAGGTCTCACTACCATATAGCAAAACGGCCCTCACTGTGGCCTTGTATGCACGGCCTATCCGACGGAGGCAAACTTTCTTCTGTAGCCAAAGATGCCGCAGGTACAAGAAGGTAGCTCTGGCCTTCGCAATGCTTGAGCTGACGTCAGTTTCTATGCGCCCATCATTGCTGATGCAGCTGCCAAGATAAAGGAAATGGCCACTCCCTCGAGTTCCTCGTTAGCAAACGTTAAGTGGTCATCAAGTGGCTGGTGGTCTTGCAGCAACACTTTGCATTTTGAAGGTGCAAAGTTCATACCAAATCATGGGACCACTCTGGACAGGCTATTCAGGGTTGATTGTGCCGCCCCAACATCGTCGAAATGCAGGACGATATCGTCCGCATGATTTAGATCAACTAACCTTTCACCAGGCAGCACTTCAACGCCTACATCGTAGGATCCCTCAAGTGAACTCTTTATGATAGTATCGTCGACGAAATTGAATAAAAAATGGAAACCGGACAACGCTGACGAACGCCACTTGTGATGGGAAAACCATCCGATGGGACACCGTAGACCCTAGCGCGGCCTGTAGTGTTCGAGTATAAAACACGAAGCATGTTCACATATCTCATGGGAACAACTTTCCGCGCAAGTATTTCGAACTGAATCGATCGACTGAATCGAACGCACTCTTGAAATCGAGGAACGCAGCTATTCTCGATCTGTGGTATGCGTGGTGCTACTCTAGCACCTGCCTCAAAGTGAATATATGGTCTATACGGCCACGCCCTGGGCGGAAACCGGCCTGCACTTCCCTAATCCCAGATTCCCGTTCCGCAGTGAGGCAACGAACGATAATCGAGGTCAATACTTTTGTCACAGCTGGCGTCAGGCTCATATCCCTGTGGCTGGAACAGTCTGTGCGACTGCCCTTCCTGTATATTGCCACTATAACCGATTCGCTCTAATTAGCCGGGACACTCTTCCTTCCAGATGCAGGACGTGGTGGGTTTTCGCCTGGCAAGCGTTCTCTATATAAAAAGCCATAAATGTCCGGTTAACAACACTGCAACGTGGCGAATATGACTCGCCACCGAATAAAGTCACAGCTCTTAACTTCACACTGACATATCAACTAGCGTCACCGTTCTAGATAGGTTCGTTACACTGGAACTTCTACAGCTGCATATACTGTCGTCTTTTGCTTTCTACGATATCTCATCTGCTTTACCTGTGCACGAACTCACAGTATTGTCGTATCACTCTGAGTGTGCCCTTCAATTATCTTCCAATGGATCATTCAGGTTGCTCAATCTATTATTAACCGAGGTCCCGGTCTCCCGACAGCCATATTATTTTTTCGCATTTTCACCATTGTACAGTTCCAATCATGGACAAATGAACACTTTTCTACTGTCACTGTTGCAGTTACCATAAAATGTTTGTAGAGTTGTATATATCTGATCCTGCTTCTATGGGCGTGCCTAGCACAGTCGATAATAAAATATTTATTTATTTATCTATTCGAATAAGGAGGTCGGTGCTTTGCAGAGGACCTCACCTCCATCCTTAAATATTGCAGGTGGGAGGGAATCCGTGCCAGCGGCACGAAAACGATTAAGGGATGTGATGGCATTTTGGACCTCCGCCTCCGACGGTGGCTCTAAACCAACCGTACACGGCACGTGCTGCACCGCCTGAGTAGGAAGAGGTCCGGGAGCAGGAGCCAGTTGAACTGAGCTTGAAAGTGTTCCGCCCAAAGTGCCATACGGCACTCCTTTTTGTGTATCAGCGCACCCGCGCTGCCCCTGATTGTCTCACCGACGCTTGGTTTTCTGGGACCAGTTGTGCGGATTAACTGGAAGAGCTTCCGGTAATTGCCTACTGCTCTTTCCACCACTATTACTTGAGCCCCGCTGGCCCACAACGCTTCCATGTCAGCACGTAGGCTCTGCTTTAGTTCACGTCTAATAGCCCGTCTGTTCACACTGTATCCAGAGGCAGTCGGGTGACGTCTTCTAGATTCCAGCAGGTTCACCGACCTCTCGGATATCCATTGACTGGTGCGGTGACGATGGATAATGCCACAATCAGATGCTCCTGCGTCGTGCATGGCGGCCGTGGACCTATTCCCCTGAAGCTCAGTGTCATTAAGACAAGGTAGCGGAAGTTCGGTATGCAGTGCTTCCTGATAGACTTGCCTGACCGAGGACTGAGGCAATTCCTCCGTTGCCAATCGTAGGGGACACTTGGTGCGCCTTCCGGTAAAGTTAGTGGAGAAACGACAGCGTACCAAGGCATGATCAGATTTGACACAGGTACTTCAGTATGAGCGGCAATCCAGGATGGATCCACGCACCTGTAACGTATGGCTATGTGGTCAATTTGAAATGACACATTAGTACTTTTTGAAACAACTTGTTGCTTCTGCTGCTGCCTTCAGCTGTATTACCCCGCTCGCGCATAGCGGATGAACCTTGCTCGTCCACCGAATAGAATAGTGGGCGTAGTACTACGTTTAGTGATGTAGACACCGCGATCATGTCGACTTCAGGAAACATAAAGACGTACGTAAGTGAGGCGGGATAGAAGCAACTTCTGATAGAGTGTGAAGGACGTATTACAAGAAGTTACACAGGCTGGTGGCGAGTACTGGTGACTTACAATGAGGTGGAAAAGCAACTCTCAAAGTAGCTACTGAATGCTTTTCCAGGTGATCGTTTACACCGGAAGCAATACCATACGACCAATTGTTGATGAAGTTTAAAGGAAACAGCCTCTGCCCACACAGAGGATAAGCGTATATAGGCTCTACTGGTTAGTAGAAGGCAATCGGCAGGAGAATGGAAAGGTTAGGTTTGGCCACCCAATGGTAATAAGGTAGCTATCGCAACCATTTGGCCTTGGCGTGTTAAGTAAACAGGAATGTACGTAAGCAACGCGCTGCGGCTTGGTTTTGCCACCTAACTACTGTTCAAAACGAAACCGTGGCCGCATTGACAATACCTTCAGGAAACGAGTTGTTGTGCACGATAACTACCTCATAACCAATCTGAACGCTGCTCGTTAACATTTATGACATGACCGCAAAGACAATACCACCGCAGCCCGGCTAAATAGCCAGCCCAAGTCTGGTCCTACGCTCCAATTTCAAATACAGAGACTGTACGTCCCTAGGCTTAGGTCATGCGCAAACAATGGGTCTGATACATCAAGGTTCCCTGGGCGATCATGTAAGATTAGGGAGAAGAGCATCGGTCCGTTTGCGAAGCCCTGCAAAGGCTTATGTGGAGCGGGGGAACTTAAGCACTAGTCCATGTGTCCAGCTAGGGAGCGTGCATATTAAGCGTCCTCTATCCTCTCTCTGGATATGTTAACCTGCAGCGGCGCGATCTGCAAGGACATCAAAGGTTGAATAACAATGTGACGCTTCGGAGCACGGCGCCTCTGTGACGACCGCATTTTACGTTTGTAAATAAATAAATAAATAAATGACTAGTATTAAAATGACTTTATGTACAGGTAGCCCGGGTTGATCGTTCTTGAGGAAGTCACCTCGCATGGTGATGAAACGTCTGCATACCAATTACGAAGCTCGGCGAACAATTGAACCCAAAAATGACTAGTATATTCTCGAATTTGCCGAGACACACCAAACCAGGCATGATCAACATTTACATGCAATTATGTTTCACAACAAACACGTTGCTATGTAAATCATCGGCCGTAAGCCGAAAGTTGTACAGGCTTTGGGAATTAAAAAATTAATCATGAGGAATAAGTCATCAATGCTTGACGACACGATGGGCTATATCGTGCATAGTGTAAACAGCCTGGGCATTACACGTGTAGAGAAAACGATACATGTAGTTAGGGCGTATCTTCTCTTTGAACGCGGGAAGAAAATATTGCATTATGATTCTAGTCGACTTGCCAGTATGTAGTTGTGGGCTGTGACTTTATTCTTTGTCGAATCACATCCGCCACGTCGCAGTGCTGTTAAACGGACATCTGTGGCTTTTTATAGGGAGAACGCTTGCCAGGCGAACACCCACCACGTCCTGGAACACTGTCAGCAATTTTTTGGACACTAATGTAAAACTAACAGAGCAGCTTGCCGACTGATTTCACACTCGGTTATCCGCAGTCAATTGACTTCCGATTTCCTCTGTTAGTTTATCAGGTATCTTTGGTCCGGGCCGCTATAATGGCTGTGACCCATGAAGTGTGAGAGTTTCATGAAAAGTCGTCTTTATGAATGTCCAGGTGAGCAAAACATCAGTTTCTTGCGTCTGGAATTTTCAGGTTTATGCATACTTTTCAGGAGTGTGGAGGCGTCGTGTCCAGCATTCATCCTGGACAGTGGTACTGGTAGTAAGTGCAGTTGTATCCATTTGTTGTACAGCCTTGTTCTTTGTAGTTCCTTGTGGGTTATTATGTCCTGTCCCGGGCAAAGCTTTCTAGGTGTAATCACTGATCCCCAAGAAGTTCTGGACCTCGGAGAAAAGAGAAGGTGATAGACAATTAAGGCCTCAACTTACAGCGTGGAACCAAACATTGTTACAGGCCTATGGTAGGACATTTAGTGGAGACAAATATGTACAATATGCAACAAGGATTGTGCTGAAAGTTTCTTTTGAATCTTCTACGAAAGCAATGGCCGTATAGGTGGGTTGCAACCATCTGCGTTGAATACAGAAGGATGCGCCATTGAGGAAAAACGCAATATCGATTTGCTATGATGCAACTATTGCGTGGTAAGACAGAAAGCAGAATTCAAATCTGAGCGGCGTTTTTATGGTGGATGAACAGCTGGTAAGCAACCTACTTCTATGGGGAGCGCAGAATAAGTAAGTGAATGTAAAAATGGCTTGCGACGAAAGAGTATCAAAGGTTAGTTATTTGTAAGTCAGCGGATAGATAGGACTCAAGCGCTGAGTAGAATGCTTCTGGGGATCAAGCCAGAAAGAGGACACGAGGGCATTACGAGTATATTGCTATGGTCGACTTAGATGGGAAAAGCTTGTGAAAGAGCTTACCTTCTGCATAATTAAGTATCGAAACCTTTGCTGAAAAAACGGCCCCAGAACACTAGGTGAGAAAGGAATGATCGATAGAAGTGAAGTAATAAAGTTTAGTTAAAGGAAAGCGAACGTGCGGAACAAATGTATACGTAGCGTTGCGCAAAGAAAGGAGTTATTCTAGGGTGTTAAGAGAATAGTATTATGGAATGCTGACTCAAGAAAAATTAGTGAGTCTGTTGCAATCATACATGGGTAAGTGTCACAAACATGGCAGCGAGTAAGTGAGAAATGAACACTTATAAATAAGAAGCTAACGGGCGTCTGTGTGCTGACCAGATGAGAGGAGTGATGAACTAAAAAGTTAAGGAAGGTTAATTGACAGAAGGGCAGCGAATAGCTGAGGATATCAGAACATGAGGCCTAACCGCATCAGCCAGAGTGCTAAGGTAATAGTACCAAGCTGGATATAGTCAGGGAATGCTAGCCCGAGAGCCGGGGGATTGCAGGTAAAATGCCTGAGACCATACAGGGATTAAGGGATGAATGTACATCCATAAATGTGAGGCAAAACAGGGACTTTCGCTGAATACATGGATATGCTTGCACGACAGAAGAAACCTAAAAGAGTTTTCGTGATAGAATAACGGCGGACGGGAGAGGCGCAAGCATACAATGAGGTTGTCAAATAGTTTATAGCATAATAGACTAAGACGCATCGGCACACAGCTGATCACATCATGCTGGGTTGCTAATGGAATATAACTTATGCGGCCTGAGCCGGGAGAAACCAGTAAGGGAGCTGAACTACAATTAATTAGGTGTCACAGAGGAGTAAGTGACCGATGAGCATTTTGCGAGGTGCGAGTAATGGATAATTGAACGTCTAGAATGGTGAGGTTAGGAGCTGCTCTGCACAGAACACACGAGTTACCTTCGTTCCACAGAAACAAGCTAAGGAAGGTTTCATGTTGGATGGACAAGGAAGGGAATGGGTGCAAGCGTATGAGACAACTGTTAAATAATTCAGAGCATAAGAGGATGAGACGCTGTGACGCTCAGATAACCAACCCATGCTGGGGACCTAATGGAATATAACTAAAGAAGCCTGAGCCGACAGAAGCCAGTGAGAGAGCTGAACTACAATTAATTAGGTGTCGCAGATGTGTAGGTGCAGCTGCGCATCTAGCAAGGAAGCCTGTGCCGTGCAAAGCCGGTGAGAGAGCTGGACTTCAGTATAAGTAGGTGTCATAGATGTAGCGAGAAATAGATAAATGAACGTCTAGAAAGGAGCGGTTGTGCGCGGACTACTTGAGTTAGGTTTTCTCCACAGAAGAGAGCTAAGAAAGTTTTAATGAAGAAAGATCAGCAAACGGATGATGCGTAGGCATACACTACGGCTGTTAAATAGTTCAGAGCATACGGGCTAAGACACAGTGACGCGCAAGTAATCAAATTATGCTATGGTGCTAATGAGGTATTACAGGGATGGCTGGAGCTGGGTAAAGCCGGCCGTCTGATTACAAAAATGGAATGAAAACCAAAAGCGGGATAAGAAAAGGGTTGGGTCTGGATGGGAAGGGTTTATTAGTAAAGAGTGGAAAACCCCAGTGGCTTTCCAGGTGATGTAAACAAAACGATGGGTCAGCCGAACCAAGATTTGTATCGTCGAAGAACTCTGAGTGAAATCGGATAACAAGTGGCCCAGCCGGCGAGCTAAATGCTTAGTCAGCGCTTAGGAATAGCACATAGCTTGTGGGGTATCACTGCTGGGTTACAGCCTGTTTCTTTGCAAGGCGGAAAGTGGGAATCACGACTTGTGCTACTCCCTGTTATACTTGTAGCACGGGCTAACCGGTGCACGTACGTCGTGGTTGCGTTGACAGCTTTCAATGCCTGTGGAGCACATTGTTGGCACCTGCGGCCATTGCGTATTCGAAGACTACTTGGCGCAGCGTGAAACAGCGTGCCTAGCGACAGACCTGGGGATGCAGCCGAAAGCACTTATGTACTTAAAGTACATGGGCCACACAGCCAGTTAGAGGGGTTGAAGCATCAGTAGGTTATACAGTAAAATTCCGCGATCGTAAATACCAGGAAAAGCAGCGCTAAAAATGCAAAATCTAGCTGCCGTTGACGTTCATTTCCATGCAAAGTGACCAGAAACGTGTAAGGCGCACCGGCCACACACCATATCACTGAGCTATGAGTCATGGTATCAGTGCAGCATAAGGACATTTATGCGATGGATACACCGTCAGTAAGAGGAAACTACTTAGAGGCTTCATAAAAGGCATGCAATTGGGAAGTCATTATACAAACAAAATCTCACTTCTGATTGCGAAAAACCAGTGTTTACAGTCTACATAGAAGAGCTATATAAGATACATCTATGACATGATCAAGAATACGGATCAGGTCTATCTGGCGTTGAGTTGTCGAAATGGGCATATTATGAAGCAGTTGTCCCAGGCTTAGGGAAGCCAGCTAGCATCGTCAAAAGAAAAGCTTAGAGCTATCAAGCAATGGCTTTGCTAAGCTAGACAAATGTAAAGCGGTTACATCAGGCATTGTGATTCCATGTAGCATTATCCATAGAGCAGAATAAAGCAACCGAGCAATGGTTTGCCTTAGATACCCAAATTATCAAAAGGCTGCATCAGGCTACGTCGTTGCAGGTATCCTGGTCCACAGATCAGAAGGTAACTACCAAGCGATGGCTTCACTGAAATAGATCATTTACAAAATGGTTGCGTCGGGCTATGTGAATATAGGTATCATATTACAAAGTTCAGCATGGAGCTAGCAAACTATGGCTAAGTTAGGATAGACCATTTATAACATGGTGGTGCCAGGCTTCGAGGATGCAGGTAACATCGTCCACAGTTCAGATGGAAGATGGCAAGCAATGATTTAGCAGGCTGGGTGATATTAGTTAAAAAAATAAATAAATAGATTATTCTCGGATTTGTCGAGACACACCAAGCAAGGCATGATCAACATTTACATGCAATATTGTTCCGCAACAAACACGTTGCTAGGAGTGTAGTCGGCAGTAAGCCGAAGGTTGCACAGGCTGCGGAAATTGTGTAAGCAATCTTGAGGGATAGAGTCTTAATTGAATGACAAAACGTTGGGTTCTAGCTTGCGTAGCGTAAACAGTCAGGGCACTAGGTGTAGTGAAAACGATGCATATAGGCACGGAGTAACTTATTATTGAAATTGTCAGGGCAATATTGAAGTATGATTCTGGTCGACTTGCAAGTAGGTAGTTCTGGTCAGTGACATTATTCAGTGGCGAGTCACATCCGCCACGTCGCAGTGCTGTTGAACGGACAATTGTGGCTTTTATATAGAGAACGCTTGCCAGACGAAAACCCGCCACCTCCTGGAACACTGTCAGAAATTTGTTTGTGCACTAATATACAACTGGCAGACCAGGTTGTCGACTGATTTCACACTCGGATATCCGCAGTCAAATGGCCTTCAATTTCCTCTGTTAGTCTATCAGGTGTCTTGGGCAGGGCCGCCATAATGGCTGAGGATAATGGAGGATTGGGGCTTCACGAAGAACCGTCTTAGTGATTGTGTAGGTGGGCAAAACGTCAGTTTCTTGTATCTGGATTTTTCAGGAGTATGTATTCTTTTCAGGAGTGTGATGGTCTCGAGTCCAGCTAGCATCACTGGACAACGGGCATGGTAGTGAGTGAAGTTGTATCCGTTCGTTGTACATCTATGTACTTCATAGGTCCTTATGTGTTTTCCTGACCCGGACAAAGCGGTTTCTCGTTCCAATCCCAGATCCCCAAGAAGTTCCGGACCTCGGAGAGAAGGGAAGGTGAGAGACAACCAAGGCTGCAACGAGCAGACGTGGAAACAAACATTGTTAAAATCCTATGTTATAACATTTAGCGTGGAGACTAATAATGTACAATGTGCAGCAATGATTGTGCTGCAAGTGTCTTTTGAATGTTTTACGAAAGCAATGGCCCTATAATTTGGTTGCTACTATCTACATGGAATACAGAGCGTTGCGCCATTAAGCAGGAACGCAGTATCAGTTTACTAAGATGCGACTATTGCGTGGAAAGACAGAAAGCAGAGTTCGGGGACCAGCGGCGTTTGAATGGTGGATGGACGGCTGGTTGCCAGCCTACGTCGAAAGAGATTCGAAGGTCAATTGGTGGTAAGTCAGCGGATAGATAGGACTCAAGCTCTGAGTAAACATTATTGGGGGATCAAGACCGAAAGAAGACACGAGGGTACTAGGATTATAGTGCTATGGCCTACTGAAATAAGAAAAGCGTGTGCGAGTAAACCTACAAAGGTAAGTGTCGAAACATTTGGTGCAAAAACAGACCCAGATTACTAGGTGAGAAGGGATTGATCGATGGAAGTGAAGCATTAAAGATCAATTAAAGGAAGGCTAACGTGCGAAACAAATGTATACGTAGCGTCGCGCAGAGAAACGAGTAATTCTTGGGTGCTAAAAAACGGTGAGAAAGGAACACCTAGAAATGTGAAGCTAACGGGCGTCAGTGTGCTGACTAGGTGGGAGGAGTGAAGAACTAAGAGGCTTAGGAACGTTACTTGACGGAAGGGCAGGGAATAGCCGGAATGCAAGCGTGGAGTAAGGTTGCTTAGATTGTCCGAGCAGTGAGGCCTAACCGCAGCAGCTATGGTGCTAGGATAATAGTACCAAGCTGGATAGTGCCAGTGAATCCTAGCCCGAGAGCTGGAGGATTGCAGGTAATAAGGTCCCAGACAATATATCGAGTAAGGGATAACATAAATCTAGAAAGGTGAGGCAAAACAGCGACTTGCGCTGAATACATGGATAAGCTTGCACGACAGCAGAGAGCTAAGAAAGGTTTCATGAAGAAACGACAGCGAACGTATGAAGCCCAGGCATGCGTTATGGCTTTTAAATGGTTCAGAGCAATAACAGGCGAAGACGCGACGACGAGCAGGTAACAAGAGCATGCTGTGGTGCTAACGAAATAAAACTAGGGTAGACTGAGCCAGGAGAAGCTAGTGAGAGAGCTAAACTATGATTAATTAGGTGTCACAGACGAGTGACAGCAGGGCATCTAGCGAGGAGCAACTGTGCACTGACCGGATAGGGTAACGAAGGTCGCTAGACGAGAGCTATAAAGGTCGAATGAAGAAAGGACAACTGACAGGAAGAATGCAAGCGCCAGTGAGTTGATTGAGGGAGTCAACTCATATAATGCTGAACCACGGCGGAAAAAGCTGAAAAGTTTATATGGAAAAACATCAAACATTCGGAGTGTTCGCATACATTATGTCTGCTGGGGACAACGCACAATATGAGTCACAGGCGCGCAGATACTGAGTCCTGTTATGGTGCCAAGATTTTACTGCTAAGGCAGACTGGGCTGGAAAATGCCAGTGATAGATCTGGAATCCTATATGAGCAGGCGTCACAGATGTTGCAGCAAGCAACGGATAAATGGACGTTTAGAAGGGAGAGGCAATGGAGCAACTGTGCGCGGACCACATAAGTTATGTTTACTCCACCGAAGAGAGTTAAGATAGGTTTTATGAAGAGAGGACAGCGAACGGATGAAGCTCAAGCATAC
>OX104063.1:115269100-115304158 GCA_944474145.2 Dicrocoelium dendriticum | reverse complement strand
TCTATTGCTGGCCATTCATCTCTCTCCTAGCACGCCGTTATCCGTCGTTCATCTTACTGACGTCAACCCTTGACAGCAGCCAGTCATTGTTGGCTCCATGTAGCTTGCAAGGAGCCACTTTTTGAATCTCCAGCCTTCATTTTCCTCTAAAGTCTGTCTCTCTAACCTTCGCCGGTATGTTGATTTCCTTATCGAAAGTGTAGGTATCCGGTAGCGGTCAAACGTCTTAATGACATGGCTACACCAGCCTCTGAAACATTCTCTTTTAGCGCCACCAGATTTGCTTAGCAGCAGCTAGTCGCCATTGCTTCCATTTAACTCTGCGGATATCCGGAGCTCGCTCTTTTCTTACAAGGTTCATTCCCTTGGATTGTTTGCGTCACAGCTCAGCTGGTTGGTTGACCTATTATGTGCCACCGTAGGATCCACTAGTAACTGAAGGCTTAATCCGAACTCTATTGCTGGTCACTATTCTGGCTCCCAGCGCGCCGTCATATGTCGTTCGACCTCCTCGCATCAACTCTTCTTGATAGCAGCTAGACATTGTTGGCTCCATGTTGCTTGCATGGAGCCACTGCTTGACTCTCCAACCTTCATTTTCATCTGACGTCTGTCTCTCTAAGCTTCGATCGCGTGTTGGTTTCTTCCGTCGAACCCTTCTGTGCGTCTTGTCAGTTTTGATCATCATTTATTCATCTTTATTTCTCTTTGGGTCCGAGTCCACGGCAACCATATCCCACCGGTTTTTACCGCCACAACAACTGCCTGAGCGGGCAAATTCCCTTCTTTCTACACCACATCACGCGCCTTTTTTATCCCAGGTAGGGATGAGCCACGACAAGCTCATCCCGACACCCAATACGTCACCAACAAAAAGCACGCTCTTACTTCTTTTGACCCAGTTCCTACAGCTTATACAGATGGCCCAGTAGCTCTTCGTGCTCCCTTTATGTCATCCATAAAACTGGGAGGCACTGGCCAACTTTTCTCCATTATACTTATAAATGCCAGGTCGCTGAACAACAGGATGCATATTCTACGCCCTTTGGCTAATCTTGCTGCGCCTGATGCAATACTAATCACCGAAACATGGTTTGGTGCTTTTACTTTCGATGGCTCCTTTTTCATTCAAGTCTACCAGCTGTATACACATTCGCGCACACACAAACGAGGTGGAGGGTGTGCCATTTATCTGCAGCAAAATTTCTCTGCTGATATCGAAGTCCTAGATAACACCGAAATATTGGACTCTATATGGATAACGTTTGATGCCATGGGACCCAAGTTACTACTTGGATGCATTTACAGGGCTCCTGATACATCTCCTGTGAGTGACAAAGCGCTAATAACTACTTTTGAGCTAGCTGCGAGCCATCCATGTGCATGCAAGCTTGTGGAGGGCGACTTCAGTCTTCCTGAAATCCAGTGGCTTCCACCCACTGCCCCAGCGAAGTATAGTGGGCTATTAGCCTGCATCAACTTGGGAGGATGGGTGCAGCATGTATCAACGCCGACCAGGTCTAAACACCTGTTAGACCTGATATTTACACTGGGTAAATCCAACATACGTGCATCTGTCGGCCTAGAGTTTCCGGGGAGCGACCACAGAGTGGTATACTGCTCGCTGTTCGCAAACATCCCGGCAATCTGTACGAGTAGATCAGATGCCATTGAGATATACCGGCCGATAAGCTCCATAGACTGGCCCACATTTGCCACGATTATTCGAGCAAGGGACTGGGAAAAGTTCTTTCTGTCCGACTCCCTGGAGCAATCGTCCGCAATATTTTATAGCGAACTGCATTATTGTCTAGACCTATTGGCTCCATTTACTCCTTTAAATAAAAGTTCAGGAAAAATTAGGAGGCAAACTAGGCTGCATGCAAGGTTAAATAAATAAATAAATAAATAGGTATATTTCTAGACCTGCTAGAGGCTGCACCCTAAAGGGTTCAGATCAATACTTACATAAATCCGATGCTCTTGCATGGAAGTAGGTAAAATATAAGTATATGTTCATCGTCAGCAATTACAAATGCATTGGCATTGTTTGATATACAGCTACTGGGTCGCAGGCGCCCACCTTGACATGTTTCTGGTTCCTGCGGGCGTTATTGAACTCCTTGTTCTTTTGTGAAAACTTCGCGGAGGTGTAGTTGTGCCTTTTCTCCTTGGAACAGAATCCAATTCGCCGAAAGTGCACTTTAAATTGATCGCACATTAATTGGCCACTCAGTTGCCCCAATTGTGCGCACATGGAAGAAATGAGTGAAGGGATTGTAAGGCATACGAAAAGTTGAAAACAATTCCGATAAATGCGGACAAAAATAGAAACAATTTGTTAAGAGAGAAAATAAAGCTGCGTGCTTCAGTAGAAAAATACCAATTAACCAAAAAATACAGCCCTACTTTTCTTACGCTGATATTGCTCTCCGGCGCAAAATTTCAATCTGAGTTATTCTCAGATAAAAGAAAAAGCCTTTCTACAGTTAGAATACCGCTTAAAGTGGCACAAAATTACACTGGTCTGGACCAGCTTTAGCGCCTGAATACGTTGAACGTAAAAGCAACACAATGCGTGCAGTAGTTTGCGAGTTATTCGCAATTAAATGATGGTCTACGAATAAGGCCACTTTTATTTTTCGCTAAAAATGGCTTTCTGCTTTGCAAGCAGATAGCAGAAAAAAGAAAAGATAAAAAGTAGGGAAGCGGCGTATGTTCTAGATAGGCATAGCTATCCAGAAATGCTCTAATTAGCCCGTAATACCCTGCGACAACTACGGACTGCGCAGGTGGCCGAAAAGTAAACTTTGCAGGCATACATGACAAATATATGCAGATAAGGGATGATCTTGCGCGAAAACGCTAGAAATCCAGCAAGGAATATTATATCTACATGGGAATTCAGGGGAGCTTGTAATTAACTCACGGTTAGAAGGCCACAGCATACCATTTTCAGTGGATACTGAGCCACATAAACAACCAGTAAAATAGAGTTTAGCATTTTTTAAGCCTCTAAGCTTTTCTAAAGCTTACAACAAGCCCGCATGAGCCAGGTCTACCTGAGTAACCCTGGGGATCTTTCAGATCCGTTGACAGATTTCGGCCTACAAAATACACACATTACTTAGCTAAACATCACAAGATTTATCCCTTAGAGCCGATTTTCTATATTCATGAGGCTCCTGTCTCTAACGTCAGTGAGCTATAGGAGCCTGCGACCAATAATAAAGAAATAAGCATGGGAAAATTTAGTAAAATTTAGCTAATTGCATTTGGGCGTGAAATCCGTTTTGGTCTACATTGGTTGGGCTTTAACAACTCTACTTCTGGTGGTTGAGCTTGCTCATACTTGAGGTATTGTTATGCCTCATGTGTAGATGCACACTATTGTGCAGCTCTTTGATGAATTTCGATTTATTTCTCTCCATTTTTAAGTTCCGAAGATAGTGCCGGCGGTGTTCATCCAGTTGGCAATGTTAACTGGTACTCTAATGTCACACCGACTATTTCTTTTGTGATTTTCCTGGCAAGAGCTGTTCTAGCACCCTAAGCAAAGAGCGATAAGGTAAATCAGGAGTAGAATAGTAACAAAAACCAGTGGGAGCTGGTCGTTCACCCGCCATTACGCATAGCGCATGGTAGGCTTTGGAGCCAGCTAAAAGATAAATGACACACGGACGGCCAAGATAAGAAAGTGGTGATGGAAAGTTTCTGGTGCTCCAGCCAGCCAGTGTGACAGGGGCCTCTCTGTCGTTGGTTAGCTTTCGTGCCAGTGAAATGAAATCTGGAAATGCGAGTGTTTTACGAGCAAAAGCAGTTAAAGAAGAGGATCTGGTTTTCTTTATGCCTGTCTACTAGTGTTGACAATAGCGAAAGGCACATGTATACCAGATAAAGCTAAGTATATGGGGCCAAGAGAGTATAAGTGGAGAGCAAAATGTCTGATTATTGGGTCTAGAACTTTTAAAGTGCGCTCATTGTCAACAATAAGAAAGATATATTTTTTATTTTGCGGCTTACCTACTGATAGTGTTTGGAAACTGCTGACTATAGTAACTAGTGCTCAGACTTAGTGAAAAAGCTTCAATTAGGGCAACAACGCTAGAACTTGGCATTTCACATGAGGCTTAATGTTGTTAAAATGTTTTTAGTAGACGTGACTCATGGGTCACAAGTATAAGTATTCGCAAGAGACCTAGTGGACTAGGTATTTCGAAAATACTAAGGGGTAAATATGGAGACGAAGGAACCAAAGTGTAGCAGAGCAGGGAGAAGTGAAGTAAAGTTTGTCCGTTCGGATTGCTTCCCCATTGCTATGCAATGTCCTACCTGGTCAGTGCCTACAGGCTTACGATGCTCCCATTCAATAGTACTAGGCTGCTTTACGTGCTGATCTGTTGAGCAGTAAGAAACTGGGCCTCGAGAAGGAGCTCTCAAAGGGTTTGAGCTACCGATTATTGTTTCCAGGTAGCCTTTGCGGTAGCGTCTACTATTTCAAGCATTCCTAATTAACTAATTGTCGGTGGGAGCCAGTAAAGCGCTCAACTACTACTGGAATAGGCTGAATACCTTTTGTGGTCGGATTAACAGTGCTAACATCTGTAAGATGCGTGCAACTGATCGGGCCAATACCTCTCACGTAGTGTGACAGGGACCGCAAAGTATGGGGAGTACCTGTTAGCCCACGATGCTCCTGTCATGGAGCCTAGTTGAGCGCAATACAAAGTTGCGCTAGAGCTGACCAAAATGTGATCTATGCCCCATCGGGGCCGGCCTCAAAAAGGCTGCCATCAGAATCACAGATGTTGAAAAGGCGTCTTATGTTATCCAGGCACATAAACTTTCGTACCTCCTGCTTGAAAGTCTGTGGATTGTGGATCTCGCGCAGCTGCGAAGGTAATTTGTTCCAGATATTTACATAAGCGACAAGGAAGAAACGTGAACGTAGTTTCTTCCTCGCTGGCAGCGGGGCAACTGTGCAGTGCTTGTTTCGGAGGTTGAATTCTGATCCTCTTCTCAGTGTCAGGCTGGGGACATCACTGTGCACCGCTTGGTATATTAACTTATGTAAGAAGCACAGGTTTAAGATAAGGCGCCGCAGCCATAGAGGCTGGAGTTTGAGATGGTTACACCTCTGTAGGTAACTAAGCGCTAGGCCTTGTGGGGCTACTATTTTGGTAAACCGCCGCTGAGCCTTTTCGAGCAATATGCGGTCTGATTTCCGCAAATTACTGAAGATAAAGGGGCAATATTCCAGCTGCGGACGAACATGACTGCGGTAAAGCTCCAACCGTGCTTCAGCCGAGTTAATGTGGCGGTCTATGTGGAAGACCATTCTGCGTGCTTTTGCTACCTGATACTGCACCTTCTCTGAAAAGTTGAGGGTCATAGAATAGCGAATACCTAGGTCAGTAGCTAACGTTTTAGTTGGATGGGCGTACCATTCAACATAAACGCACTATCCGATATGAAGCATTTGTGGGTCAAAATACTAGATTTATCAGCAGAGAATGTCATTTGCCAATTTTGACACCACGACTCTAAGGTCTTCAGGTCTTCACGGATCTCTTGTAGTGCGGATACTTATGCGGTTGGTGGGAAGACATATACGACCTTTATGTAGTCGGCAAATAGGAATGGGCGACCTTGGCGCATGCTGCTACAGATGTCGTTCACATAAATCAAAAACAGGGTTGGTCCAAGCACGCTGCCTTGCACAACACCGCTGGAAACAGTGACAGGGATGGACTCAAAGCGTGCTAACTTCACGGACTGCGTACGCCCGGTTATACCTGTTTTAGCTGCATTAGATCGTATTGTCCGCAATGTGTAGGCAAATCCGTCCAAGGATTGAGACAGACAAACCAAGTTGCTGACACAATTTGGTTTTGTCCGACATGTCAAGTCATCTCAGTTATCAACTGGTGATATCAAGATATGGCGAAGGATCAGAGGACCGGACGACCACGAACGGATTTAAGCCAGTCAAGCAGTGGGGTGACTATACCGTGAGCCTTGAGCTTATGTAATAGGCGTTTATGGGGGACCCTATCGAACGCCTTCTGCATATCGAGGTATAGCGTAATAATCGCCAGACCTGAATCAATCGCGCCAGTGACCAGGTTGAGAAAATCAAGCTGGCAGGTTGCGCAGGATCGTGCGCTTAGAAACCCACGCTGTGACCTGCTAACGTGGCCTCCTGCATTCAGGCAGGCCATAAGCGCATGCTTAACCGATTTCTCCATCACACGTGAGAGAATAGATGTGTGATTTTTGGGTCGGTAGTTGCTGACTTCCTCTATGTAGCCACCTTTATGGCGCGGTGTGATGATAGAGTGCTTCCAAGCCAATGGGTATTGGCCCTTCTCCATAGAGAGTGTGAAGAGTTTCAAGAGGAGTATGGAAAGGTCATCGCCCCTATTCTTAAGTAGTATGGGTGGAATTCCATCAGGACCACGTTTGGTAGATGTTTTTATGGTTTTGATGGCGGAACGGATGCCTTTTAGATCGAACTGAACAGTGGAGAGCAGCTGGTTTGTGGACACATCCAGCTCAGTAGTGACCGGGGAGAGTACTTCACACTGGGACTCTTTGAAGTAAAAGTTGAACATCTCACATTTAGTCCGTGGATCTTCACGTACATTGCAAGGGCCGACGCGTATGGAAGTGATCTTTGCTCCATAATGAGGAGTGCGAGAACGCAGCAGCCAGCTGAGGTGCTTGGCTTTGTTTGCACTGGCCATGGCTGCTCTTTCTTGGGATGTTTTAATCAATACAGACCTGGAAGATAGCTGGCTCGCAATCTCGTTGGCTCCGTACAGGAAGTCAGCAACTACCGACCAATAAACCACACATCTATTCTCTCACGTGTGATGAAGAAATCGGTTAAGCATGCGCTTATGGCCTGCTTGAATGCAGGAGGCCACGTTAGCAGGTCACAGCATGGTTTTCTAAGCGCACGATCCTGCGCAACCTGCCAGCTTGATTTTCTCAATCTGGTCACTGGCACGATTGATTCAGGTCTGGCGATTATTACGCTATACCTCGATATGCAGAAGGCGTTCGATAGGGTCCCCCATAAACGCCTATTACATAAGCTCAAGGCTCACGGTGTAGTCACCCCACTGCTTGACTGGCTTAAATCCTACCTAACCGGGCGTACGCAGTCCATGAAGTTAGCACGCTTTGAGTCCATCCCTGTCACTGTTTCCAGCGGTGTTGTGCAAGGCAGCGTGCTTGGACCAACCCTGTTTTTGATTTATGTGAACGACATCTGTAGCAGCATGCGCCAAGGTCGCCCATTCCTCTTTGCCGACGACATAAAGGTCGTATATGACTTCCCACCAACCGCTTAAGTATCCGCACTACAAGAGATCCGTGAAGACCTGAAGACCTTAGAGTCGTGGTGTCAAAATTGGCAAATGACATTCTCTGCTGATAAATCTAGTATTCTAACCCACAAATGCTCCATATCGGATGGTGCGTTTACGTTGAATGGTACGCCCATCCAACTAAAAACGTTAGCTACTGACCTAGGTATTCGCTATTCTATGACCCTCAACTTTTCAGAGAAGGTGCAGTATCAGGTAGCAAAAGCACGCAGAATGGTCTTCCACATAGACCGCCACATTAACTCGGCTGAAGCACGGTTGGAGCTTTACCGCAGTCATGTTCGTCCGCAGCTGGAATATTGCCCCTTTATCTTCAGTAATTTGCGGAAATCAGACCGCATATTGCTCGAAAAGGCTCAGCGGCGGTTTACCAAAATAGTAGCCCCACAAGGCCTAGCGCTTAGTTACCTACAGAGGTGTAACCATCTCAAACTCCAGCCTCTATGGCTGCGGCGCCTTATCTTAAACCTGTGCTTCTTACATAAGTTAATATACCAAGCGGTGCACAGTGATATCCCCAGCCTGACACTGAGAAGAGGATCAGAATTCAACCTCCGAAACAAGCACTGCACAGTTGCCCCGCTGCCAGCGAGGAAGAAACTACGTTCACGTTTCTTCCTTGTCGCTTATGTAAATATCTGGAACAAATTACCTTCGCAGCTGCGCGAGATCCACAATCCACAGACTTTCAAGCAGGAGGTACGAAAGTTTATGTGCCTGGATAACATAAGACGCCTTTTCAACATCTGTGATTCTGATGGCAGCCTTTTTGAGGCCGGCCCCGATGGGGCATAGATCACATTTTGGTCAGCTCTAGCGCAACTTTGTATTGCGCTCAACTAGGCTCCATGACAGGAGCATCGTGGGCTAACAGGTACTCCCCATACTTTGCGGTCCCTGTCACACGACGCCCAGTTTCTTACTGCTCAACAGATCAGCACGTAAAGCAGCCTAGTACTATTGAATGGGAGCATCGTAAGCCTGTAAGCACTGACCAGGTAGGATATTGCATAGCAATGTGGATGCAATCCGAACGGACAAACTTTACTTCACTTCTCCCTGCTCTGCTACACTTTGGTTCCTTCGTCTCCATATTTACCCCTTAGTATTTTCGAAATACCTAGTCCACTAGGTCTCTTGCGAATACTTATACTTGTGACCCATGAGTCACGTCTACTAAAAACATTTTAACAACATTAAGCCTCATGTGAAATGCCAGGTTCTAGCGTTGTTGCCCTAATTGAAGCTTTTTCACTAAGTCTGAGCACTAGTTACTATAGTCAGCAGTTTCCAAACACTATCAGTAGGTAAGCCGCAAAATAAAAAATATATCTTTCTTATTGTTGACAATGAGCGCACTTTAAACGTTCTAGACATAATAATCAGACATTTTGCTCTCCACTTATACTCTCTTGGCCCCATATACTTAGCTTTATCTGGTATACATGTGCCTTTCGCTATTGTCAACACTAGTAGACAGGCATAAAGAAAACCAGATCCTCTTCTTTAACTGCTTTTGCTCGTAAAACACTCGCATTTCCAGATTTCATTTCACTGGCACGAAAGCTAACCAATGACAGGGAGGCCCCTGTCGCACTGGCTGGCTGGAGCACCAGAAACTTTCCATCACCACTTTTATCTTGGCCGTCCGTGTGTCATTTATCTTTTAGCTGGCTCCAAAGCCTACCATGCGCTATGCGTAATGGCGGGTGAACGACCAGCTCCCACTGGTTGTTGTTACTATTCTACTCCTGATTTACCTTATCGCTCTTTGCCTAGGGTGCTAGAACAGCTCTTGCCAGGAAAATCACAAAAGAAATAGTCGGTGTGACATGAGAGTACCAGTTAACATTGCCATCTGGATGAACACCGCCGGCACTATCTTCGGAACTTAAAAATGGAGAGAAATAAATCGAAATTCATCAAAGAACTGCACAATAGTGTGCATCTACACATGAGGCATAACAATACCTCAAGTATAAGCAAGCTCAACCACCAGAAGTAGAGTTGTTAAAGCCCAACCAATGTAGACCAAAACGGATTTCACGCCCAAATGCAATTAGCTAAATTTTACTAAATTTTCCCATGCTTATTTCTTTATTATTGGTGGCAGGCTCCTATAGCTCACTGACGTTAGAAACAGAGTCACATGAATATAGAAAATCGGCTCTAAGGGATAAATTTTGTGATATTTAGCTAAGTAATGTGTGTATTTTGTAGGCCGAAATATGTCAACGGATCTGAAAGATTCCCAGGGTTACTCAGGTAGACCTGGCTCATGCGGGCTTGTTGTAAGCTTTAGAAAAGCTTAGAGGCTTAAAAATGCTAAACTCTATTTTACTGGTTGTTTAGGTGGCTCAGTATCCACTGAAAATGGTATGCTGTGGCCTTCTAACCGTGAGTTAATTATAAGCTCCCCTAAATTCCCATGTAGATATAATATTCCTTGCTGGATTTCTAGCGTTTTCGCGCAAGATCATCCCTTATCTTCATATATTTGTCATGTATGCCTGCAACGTTTACTTTTCGGCCACCTGCGCAGTCCGTAGTTGTCGCAGGGTATTACGGGCTAATTAGAGCATTTCTGGATAGCTATGCATATCTAGAACATACGCCGCTTCCCTACTTTTTATATTTTCTTTTCTTTTTTCTGCTATCCGCTTGCAAATCAGAAAGCCATTTTTAGCGAAAAATAAAAGTGGCCTTATTCGTAGACCATAATTTAATTGCGAATAACTCGCAAACTGCTGCACGCATTGTGTTGCTTTTACGTTCAACGTATTCAAGCGCTAAAGCTGGTCCAGACCAGTGTAATTTTGTGCCACTTTAAGCGGTATTCCAACTGTAGGAAGGCTTTTTCTTTTATCTGAGAATAACTCAGATTGAAATTTTGCGCCGGAGAGCAATATCAGCGTAAGAAAAGTAGGACTGTATTTTTTGGTTAATTGGCATTTTTCTACTGAAGCACGCAGCTTTATTTTCTCTCTTAACAAATTGTTTCTATTTTTATCCGCATTTATCGGAATTGTTTTCAACTTTTCGTATGCCTTACAATCCCTTCACCCATTTCTTCCATGTGCGCACAATTGGGGCAACTGAGTGGCCAATTAATGTGCGATCAATTTAAAGTGCACTTTCGGCGAATTGGATTCTGTTCCAAGGAGAAAAGGCACAACTGCACCTCCGCGAAGTTTTCACAAAAGAACAAGGAGTTCAATAACGCCCGCAGGAACCAGAAACATGTCAAGGTGGGCGCCTGCGACCCAGTAGCTGTATATCAAACAATGCCAATGCATTTGTAATTGCTGACGATGAACATATACTTATATTTTACCCACTTCCACGCAAGGGCATCGGATTTATGTAATATTGATCTGAACCCTTTAGGGTACAGCCTCTAGCAGGTCTAGAAATATACCTATTTATTTATTTTTTTTAAATACTGGCAAAAGGTATATATTTTCCGCACTATGTTGTTTTCCTATACACCAACCGCTGACCGACGCACCTGGTCTTCTACCAATTTGCAGTCTGGGAAGGACATCGTGTCATTGCCCTCAGTTCCAAGGCAAACATGGCAGTAAATGGTAAAAATTGTTCTTGGGCAACAGTGTCTGTCCATCACGCAAAATATATCATCCACGTAACTTCCCTAATATAGTAGACCGTTAATGACGCAGATCAGATAGGTGTTCTATAATTTGCTCATGAACACATCAGCTAGCAGCGGCCCAAGCGGTGAGCCCATGCCTCTCCATCTTTTTGTCTGAATATGGCCACGGTACACTGAAATTTTATGTTACTATTACTTGTTTCAATCGATCAGTTGAGAGGCCGACATCCAGTTGATGTTCTCGAACGGTGTCATACATAGTCTACTGTCTCTTCTAACGGAATTTTGGTGAACAGCGACACCACATCCAACGAAAAGATCTTTCTTCCGGTTAGCTGAGACTGTCTTGTGGAACGTAAGCAACTGAATGTGTCTCGTAAGCTGTACATGGGCATGCTATTTCTCACCGGCTCTACACGCTTAGCTACCCACTCTGATGTGGCTTGATACGGTGATTTGCACATGTCTAATATGCGCCTTAATGGAAGTCCAACCATATATACCTTCGGTAAGCCGTAGAGTCTCCGGATCACCATCCCTGTGGGTAGAATGTATTCGGAGGTGGCGGAGTGAAACATGTTTCCCTGTTTCAAGCGCCGTAGATGCATAGTAAATGTCTTTTCTCTTGCTGCAGTTTCGGCCATTTCCTTCTCCATTTTTTAGAACTTCAAGCTAGCGCTAAGGATGGGGTTCATCTTGGTAAGCAGCTTCCTCCATCAACACGAACCACTGTAGCAGTCTGGAGATTCCCCGGTTTGCCTGTGTAAAATTCTAGCTAAAATTATTTCATTGTACACCTAGGCAACCTGTGTGGTTTGTTGAACTGTTTGCAGAGTTCGAATGCTTGACTTGCTCATCGCCATTTTTGCTTGGTGCACGCTTCGGTTTCAACTCGCAACTGCCCTGTGTGCTGTGCTTGCTCCGTTCCCCTAGCTAGAGCGTCCAATGTGTCGTTCATTTATAGCTCGATAACAGGGAATCTTTGACTATACCAACAAACGTTTTCCTGCAACTCGATCTGTTTTCTTGAATCGCTTTCTGGGCTCCCGGTACCGGCGACCCGCTAAATTGGTGACCCCGACTCCGGAAGAATTTCAGCACCGGATATTTCGAACTTTTCTCCGGTGAGCGCCTTCCATTTATTTTTCATATTTTGCGGTTTATTTTGCATACTGTAGACTATTTTTGCGTCTTTTTACGCCATGGAATCTTTAGACCATAAGGTAGAGTCTCTACTAAGCGTTTTATCTCTCTCTGTGCCACGTTCTTGGGACATGGATCCTCTTTTGTGGTTCGCTCTTTTTGAGGTTGAGTTTTATAACCACAGAATCACTTCCGACTATGCGAAGTACAGCAAGCTCCTATCCTATCTCCCCAAGGAGATATCAATGCAGATTCGTGAGTTTATCCTTTCTCTGACCGAAAACCGCTGTGAGGCTCTCAAGGAAACCACGATTAAGCGTGTTATGCCCTCTGATATAGTTCGCCTGCAGCAGCTTTTCAGGGATTTGCAGCTGGGCTACAAACGGCCCTCAAATCTGCTGCGAGAGATGCAGCAACTCCTTGGTTCCTCAACCATGGACGAGATTTTTCTTCGCGAACTATGGCTACAAGGGCTGCCGGAATTCACGCAAGCGATTCCCGCTACAGTGAGCTCCGTTTCGCTCACACAACTAGCAGATTTAGCGGATCGAGTTATTGAGCGATCACAGCCCCAAGCCGACGGCAGCAAGATCAATGCCGTCGCGTCCCAGGGCACTTCTCTCACTGGCTTACATTCAACCATAGAAGCCCTGCAAACACAAGGTGCGACACTTAGTCGCCAGGTCCAGCAACTTACTATGAACCGTCGTCATCATGGTCGCTCAAAATCGCCCTGCAAACGTTCTAAGTCTAGCAACAGGCAGGCTAGTTTTTGGTATCATCAGCGTTTTTGTACCGCAGCTCATAGATGTGTAAAGCCTTGCAACTTCGCAGAGAAGCAGGGAAAACTTCGCGGCCGGTCCGTAACGGCGACGGACGCAACCGGTCAACCACAAACTCGCCTCATCCGCGTTAGGGAGCTAGCTTCCGGCACCGAGTTTCTAGTCGACACCGGTGCAGAAGTTAGGGTTATACCCCGTAGCTCAGATGAGGTCGTCTCACCAACGCCGACAAAGCTGCATGCCGCCAATGGCACACCAATCGCAACTTTCGGCGAAAAGCTGCTAATGCTCAATTTAGGCCTCCGGTGAACTTTTCGCTGGCCTTTCATACTCGCTGTCGTGCCTTTCGCCATTTTAGGCATGGACTTTCTTCAACGCTTCGACCTCATCTTTGACACTAAAAGCAAAAAGCTTATCGACTCCAGGACACAGCTCAGTGTTATCGGGACTAGCGCCAACGTGGCTGCTAGCACTTCCATTCGTGTTCTACCTCAAGCTTCCCAACCTTTTATAGAACTTTTCACCAAGCATCCTAAACTCGTTCGCATTCTGAACGACTTGCCTCCTGTGCCGTCAAACGTCATGCATCACGTTTGCACTAAGGGCCCACCTGTTTCGGCCCGTCCTCGCCGACCACCCCCGGACAATCTCAAAGCTGCTAAGGCGGAATTCGAGCAAATGCTCGAACTGGGAATCATCCGCCCGTCCAAAAGTCTATGGGCATCACCATTACACATGGTACCGAAGAAATCCGGTGACTGGCGCCCCTGTGGTGACTACAGGGCACTTAACGAAGTTACCGTCCCGGATAAATACCCCATTCCGCACATGCACGACTTGACCTCTGCTCTAGTTGGCAAGTCTATTTTTAGCAGAGTCGACTTAGTTCGCGTCTACCATCAGATACCTGCGGCTCCAGACGACGTTGCTAAAACAGCAGTCATCACGCCATTCGGCCTATTCGAGTACCTCAGAATGCCTTTCGGCCTCAGTAACGCTGCCCAAACTTTTCAGCGTTTCATTCATGAGGTAACGCGGGGACTCGAAGGCATTTACCCTTATTTAGATGACATTCTCATAGCGAGCTCTTCTAACGAAGAACATCTTCACCACCTCGATGCACTCTTCCAACGCTTGAGGCAATATGGGGTTACCGTCAACCCCGATAAATGCGAGCTTGGCCAAAGTTCCATCGACTTTCTTGGCCACCGCATTTCCGCCTATGGTATCGAAGTGCTGCCAGACAAAATTCAGGCAATGAAGGACTATCCTGCTCCCAGTTCCTTCAAACAGTTACGCCGATTCCTTGGCCTGGTTAACTATTATCGACGCTTTATTCCTAACTGCGCGAGCACTGTTCAACCAATGACTGACTTGCTCCGCGGTAAACAACGGTCTTTTCATTTTACAGACGACGCTAGACTGTCTTTTGACAAGCTCAAAGACGCTATCTCCAACATAGCGCTTCGCGCCCATCCAGACACGCCTGCACCACTCTCCCTGACAACTGACGCATCCGACACTGCCCTCGGTGCAGTTCTTCAACAACTCATCGACCATCGATGGATACCTCTAGGGTTCTTCTCGAAACGCTTACAACCTGCCAAATCGCGTTACAGCACCTTCGGTAGGGAACTGTTAGCTATCTACCTAGGTACCCGACATTTCCGTCCCTATCTAGAAGGTCGACGTTTTACAGTCTTCACTGACCACAAGCCATTGATCTACGCAATCAATGGCGCAGCAGACAAGTATTCTCCGCGGGAAACTAGACACCTAGACCACGTTTCTCTAGTTACGACAGACGTACGACATGTCTCAGGTGCTCTCAAGCCCGTCGCTGATGCGCTTTCACGCATTCAGCCGATCAGCTTATCGCCTGGCACCAATATTGATCTAGCCGCTATGGCTGCTGCCCAACAAGCTGATCCCGACATGGGCAAGCTACGACGCAACACCACTGAGACGATCACCATTGATCGGCTCAAGCCAGCATTCCTCGACAAGTCTGGTTCTTCGATGCAACAAGCACCTTCACAGTCTGTGTCATCACAGCTCGCACCGCAACCCCAAACCAGTCAGTCCGGTTCATCAGAACCGAGAACCCCAACCGACAGCATTCCTACTCGCCCTACTATCAATCGACGCGGGAGGAAGCTCAAGCCCCCATTTCGTTTTTCGGACTTCGTTAGCAATTACTCTTTTACATAGAACGTGCCTCTGAAATTTTCTCCTCTTACCGAACGTCTTTGCAAATTCACATAAAAAGTTCAAAACATTTTGAAAACCCAAAAACAGCTTTGCACGTTTTTCGCTTTGCACTGTTTTGTGTATGGCTAAGCAAGTATGCTGCTTTCTCGTTTTGCTTTCCATATACACCCTCGGTTGGTTGCACCTCGGTTGCACTTCTCACTGGATCCCCGCACGTCAAATGGAAGTGGAACAACCTTCCTGCTCATCCGCATTCGGGAACTTTACTAACTGTCCCCCCACAAACAGCTTTTTTGCCGTTTCGACACCGTAGGGAGGACACGGGTTGGAGCCCGCTAGGGTCCGATTGCATGGTTCTCCCCCAGCAGCTGCATCAGGTTTCACAACCTGGTCTCGCAGAAGGCTGGCCCGCGACGGACAGTCCTCAAGTAGATCGACGGACTGCTTACACAGTCCCTTCTGGGAGAGGGCTATGTAGCATTCTGGAGATTCTCCGGTTTGCCTGTGTAAAATTCTAACTAAAATTGTTTCATTGTACACCTAGGCAACCGGTGTGGTGTGTTGAACTGATTGCTGAGTTCGAATGCTTGACTTGCTCATCGCCATTTTTGCTTGGCGCTCGCTTCGGTTGCAACTCGCAACTGCCCAGTGCGCTGTGCTTGCTCCGTTCCCCTAGCTAGAGCGTCCACGGTGTCGTTCATTTATAGCTCGATAACAGGGAATCTTTGACTATACCAACAAAAGTTTCGCTGCAACTCGATCTGTTTTCTTGAATCGCTTTCTGGGCTCCTGGTACAAGCGACCCTCTAAACCATGCTTCCTTATCTGGCCTTGAAACGAACACGCTTTTTGAGAGGTTTGCGAGCAAATAGGTGGTCTTTTTTCAGCAAATACCTGAGTTTAGGTTTGTACTTCAGATATTGGTACAAACTATTTACCAGAGTAGACTTAAAATACTCAGAAGCTAATGCTGACAATTAAAAATCGAATTTTAGGCAAACCAATTTTCAAAATGCACTTCCAATTCTAATTGTCTTTAATAACTGCGAAGACAACAAATCTGTATACCAAGTGAGAACACGTAAAGCAATATCTTCTCCAAGTGCAACGACTTAAATTATGAAATTACATTTCCGGGTCAAAGTGGAATAAAATGCTTGCCTTACTTGTGCAAACCTGTCGCCGCAATGAGGCTAAGCGTTTCTCTTTTCGCTTTGTGACTATTCATTGGAAAGTTAGCGAACTCTTCGCGCTTTACTACGTCTAGTTTGTTCAATGTAACAGAATATGCCCATCGGGTAAATTCTAAATCACCACCCTCGTTCAACGTACGCCGTTGCAACACCACATTAGTTGGATTAATCCGAGATCTACGGGATAGCTTCTTAAAGCCTTTAGGATATTCCCAAAGCGAAACACGTTCATCAAATAACCGCATTGTCACCTTCGCTAATGCAAGTTTTGTGCAGAACTTATCATACTGATTAAGCCCTTTGAGCACAACAGGTTCCTTGGATTGTTGCAAGTGAAAATATATCCCAAGCGTGGAAATCAGCACAACAAGTTAGAGAACAAGCTCCATATCAGTGACTCTGGTCAGGTTAATACTTCACAACCACCCCTTTAACCTGAAACCCACGGTCCATTAATTTGACATTTTTCATGTCTGCCGTCTCCTAGGCCTACCGCGGGCTATATAAAGTACGCGCGGAAGAGGCATGCCCTGATAATAATGTAACCGGTTAAAATCATCTGCGCGGAAAGAGCTTGATAAATAAACAGAAACAAGTTAACCGCTAACGAAAAACTAATTGTATTAATCGTTTAAAGTAAGAAAATGTCCAGGGTTTAGGCAGGTTAGTCATTGTGCCGGTTATAGTGGTTCGCTGTCCCCGGTAGCACATGTCCAAATCCTGTACAGATTAGCCTCCTTAAAGTTCCTATTAGAGCATCACTCTAAACTGGACAGGATCTTGTACCATTAGGCGGATAAAGAGGGATTTTGTCCAGTTTACGGCGGACCAATAAAAATACTGCTAGCGTTGAGTAATAGCAATTCACCCCTATGCGTGGCGATCCGGTAGGTCCAGAAACCTTGTTTGTCTTCCATGGATATCCGAATACGGACATCACACTGCTGTGCACTTAATACTTAAGGAATATATTGACGGTTCGAACCTAAGGTTGTCGTAGTTGCTGGACCTTGGAACACATCTAGGCTGCGCTTCAAGCTGATGGTCAGAAAACGAAATGGAGCATACCGCGCGCATGAGAACATCATAAGGCGAAAGGAAGTGGGAACCGGGGTATAAGAGTGCTCTGTGTACATGAAGGGGTGGTACAATAATCTTTAGGAGCAGAAAGCGGCATTGTCAAGTTAGTTGATCCGTTTTGGCGATGAACAACGTAAGAGGCTAAAGATGTTCGTCATGAAGCAGTGGGCTCGCCTCGTTCGCAGTGCCTACTTTACTTTGCTCAACAGAAGGTCTCTTGTGCTGTGCAGTATGCAACCACGTTTTGATGTGGCGGGTAAGGTCGGCATCCAAGTCTGCATCACACATGCGTCGCCGAATGATATCTTTGTAGTTTTAATGGATTACTGTACGTCATCCTACCTTGTACAATGCCGTTCATATTTGTTCGCTTGTTCGTATGCAGGAGTTCCGTGCAGTCCGCAACAGCGTCCGGTAATCCTGTGGTAAAAATGACATGCACGGTTGCGCAAGCCACGACAGTAGACGAACAAAAGACGCTGATACCTGAGGTTTTGCAATAAGTTTTTCAAGTTGTGGACCGCCTCATCGGGGTCCCTGCCATCTTCACAGCAGTTGGTGACGTTATCGGATGGCTGCACTGTGTGAGCAACCACAAGTAATATATGTTACAAATCTTCCTAACCTTTTGTCACTTACCTGCTAACAGAAGCTCTTCTTCGTAGATAAATCCTGATGTCATTCTTTTGCTGCAAGGTAAATGGTGATACGAGCGGAAACAATGCAGTTACTTGATAACTTTTCGACGTGACATGCTGAAAATGAATACATATGTTTCAAACAAGCCATAACTGGAAAACCTAGTAGGTGTGCCTAAAGAAACGCAGAAGCTAAAGAGTAGCGCAAAACCAAGAGGCAGCAGCGATCAAATTTAGAAAACCGAAACTGCAAATAATATGACCAACCCATGCATGTAAAACACACGTGATATGGTCAAATGATAGCACTTAGAAAACACACCAATCATTTATTTATTAAAATGTCAACCTAAATGCGGTTGGCTTCAAGTAACGCATTAATACTTGAACCGGAATGCTGTCCAGTTTCTGTCCAGTTTGCTACGTTTACTGTCACGATTGTGCTACCTGGGATGGTTTGACGCAAGGCTGTTCCCATAAAGCCCTGAAACATGATAAGTAACTGCATTCGGTAGTATATAAACGGTAAGGTAAGCAAGGATTTACATTTGAATCGCACCAGACAAGTTGCAGATAACACAGCTGAATTTTGTTTGTTTACCGGGCTCGTCTAGCGCGGTCTTCTGATGATGTGCACGCGATACGGGTTCGCATCCTTCGCATGTGGCGGAAGTTTCAAATTAAGTTAAGCTGCAATACTACATATGAAATGTATAAAGTTATTCCTCATTGTTTAATATCGTTGGCATGAAGTGTCGAAGCATGTTGTATAACGCCGGTACAATGATCCAATGTACCGGTTATCTTCTGCCTGCAGGAAATATTTCGCCGGTGGATAAATGTCCTGCATGAATATGGAACGAGTAGTGTTAATGCTCAATTATAACTTTAACTCTAACTGTAACCATTAGCACATAATTTTCTTCATTGTCAGAAAATAAATAGGATTCAGTGTTTTGTATAGAGTTCTTTCTCGCCACTTGTCATTTTCCGAAATCATGGATTTTTACACATGCGAATCTGACACTCCGTGGACTTGTACTCCTTGCTGTTCGTGATGGCTCTTGCTAAAATTATAAAACCCGATAATAAACCCATTACTCCTTTGGAAGAAGAAATTGCACAGGTATTCTCTTTCCTACAGCTTGATATGAGATATTAGGCGATCACTGAACTTCAGGTGCATGATGAGTGGTCGGACGCCATGAAGCTTCTGTACTTCTGCGAGGCTAAGGTTTGTCTCATTACTATTCTTAAGTTTTTTCAGGAAATAGTGGTAGGTAGGGAAAAAGCCATAGTTATTTACGTGCCCGTTCCTCAACTTCGCACGTATCAAATGATCCACAACCGTTTGGTTGGTGAGTTGGAGAAGAAGCTACGTGGTCCGCACGTAGTGCTGGTTGCTTTTCGCCGAATATTACCGAAGCCAAGGCGGAAATCAAAGTTTAACCCGAAGCAGAAGCGGCCACGCAGCAGGACTCTGACAGCAGTACACGACGCTATTTTAAAGGACCTAGTGTATCCTGCCGAGATTGTTGGTAAACGCATACAAGTAAGAATTGATGGAAGCACCATAACGAAGTGCCATTTGGATGTCGCTCAACGGAATTACATAGAGCACAAGGTATGTCCTATCAGCATTAGTGACGTTTAGTTAAAAACAATAACGGGTCTATATAAGAAACTAACAGGCAAGGATGTACAAATCGAGTTTCCCGATTGGGTTCTGTGAGCAAACCATTGTTTCGAATGAATGGATGAATTTTCACGTCGACTTCGATTGTTTTTGTTCTACTCGGTGGGATTGAATGCTTCGGTGCATTGCGTTGTTTCACTGTTTCGTATCTTAGGCGGCACTCCCTGCGGTTACACAAATTTGTTGCCACGAACTCTGCTATATATTTATGTATGTTGGTTTATTAATCGTGGCGTTCGTGTTCGCGCTGTTGGGCTACGAATTTAAGGCTATTTTCAAATAATAATTCCAGCTTGGTCGCATTTTTATGTAACTGGGATGTTTTGCGCGTGGCATAACCATTTCTGCCATTAGCTTATTTCCCTTCTTCCGCACCTTCCTCTAAGTTGACTTACTAGTTCCTACATATCGCAGTTTGGGAGAAAATTGTATCACGAATGTTGTTGGTTTGATCGTCTGGCATGTGGAGCTATCCGCGTACAAGCTCTTAATATCCGAGTAACGTGTTGTAGACGATGGCTTAGGTAATAAGACTCGGGGTGTCTTGGGTACTGGCCACTTGAGCGATCGTTGTAAGGTGTTGAGCTTTTTATGTTCTTATTGGTCGATCTGAATCGCTCATTTATTTTTTGTCCATGTGACTCCAAAACAACTTTTGAAATTGACTAGCGTGCTGCGTGTGGACAGACTTCCGGACATAGTGACGAAATCACATTATGTACTTCAACTCCTAATAGCCGGCTACTCGTTCTGCACTAATCGGACGTCATCGTTGGACAGTATAAAGCAGAAATAGAGTTCTTTGTTCGCTCCTCACTTCCCGATCATTGCGTGGAAGCCACGAATCGTTGCGAAACGATACTTCACTTGTAGCCGTAACTGCTGCGCTGAAAGCAGTAAGGTCCCCGCTTACTCAGCAGGTGCGAATCCTAAACTCGTCTGGAACATTCCTCAACGTGAGGCTCCGAAACTGGTACCAGGTCTCAAATGCTTTGATTAAACACAACAGCTTCACTACCTGACCCTCTACTCCTTGAAATACCGAAGCCTCCGCGGAGAAACGCAAAGCGTTAACGCGCCTTGTATTCAAGCTCAAGAGTAGTAATGTCAGGTTTCAGCCGGACCTTTCACTGGCAGATCGACTGTTAAAGGAAGCCATCAAAAGCCTCAAGAGCAGGCGGGAGGTTGGTGAGCAAGGCCTTCGTCTTGTCGGTTTTCAGGTGGTCAACAGGAAGTCATTCTGCCCTACCAGAACCCAGGGCTGGTCGTGCCGAGTTCCTTCGGGTAGCACTTAGTAATGTGCGTAGCCTAAAGAACAAGGTACACGAGGTGGGTCTACTTGTAGACAAATCTCTTCCCGACATGCTATCACCGAAACATGGTTGTCCCCGGATATCACGGAGAGTGCAGTATGTTTACCTGGCTGCACACTGCTTAGATGTGATCGTTCCTTTGGCCACCAAGGTGCGGGCGTCGCTCTTTATGTGAGTTGTAAACTTAGTGTGTTGAGGACCCGTGTTTTCCAGTCGCCGGATCAAACTGTTGAAGCCCTGTCGACTATTGTGTGCACTTCCTCTGCTCAGATTACAGTTGTAGTGGTATATCGAAGTCCTGGAAGTATCTCCAGGGAGGTTACTGAATTTATTCTTGCTCAGGCTGCCAATAGGTGTCTAATACTGGGTGACTTCAACCTCCCTGAATTCTGCTGGGTTGATCTATCTTGCAGTTCGGCGATGGGCACTTTCAGTTCGGATCTCCTCGAGCTAACATTGCAACTGCCTTTGCATCAGTTCATGGACATCCCGACTAGATATATGCACAACCAAATTCAGTTTACCTTGGATCTCATTTCTGCGAAGTCACACGATTTCGTACGTGATATTACCTACGGCTGTCCTCTAGGAGCCAGTGACCATGTCTTCATATCCTTTCGATGTGCTCTAAGTGTCATCAACCTACCGCTGAGGCATGTCCAAATATTTCGCGGGTAGACTTTAACGCAATGTGAGACAAAGCTTCAGTTCCGCGTTGTGCGATCACCGTGGCTGACACCGTTGAGACAGCCTGGGAGAAATTTAAGGCATACCTCACCGAGATCTCTGCTCCCCACATCCCACTCATTGAGAGACGGGTGACGGGCGCATCCTCATTGGATAGATCATACAGGTAATTACCTGCTCAGGAAGCGCTCTAAGTGCTGGCGAACTTACCAAGCGGCTTCACCAACCAGCACCTACGAAAGCTATCGAACGGTTAGAAATAAATCTAAGCAACATCTTAGAACTCTTCGTCTTCAGTACGAGGAGGATTTGGCTAACAGCCGTAACGAATCCAAAGTTCTTTACTTACGTAAAGAGACGCAGCGGTACAAACTCGTCTATACCGGCTTTACTACGAGCGGACGGGACCCATGGCTTGTGTACTTAGCGAACAGTATACTGGTGTCTTTCCTGTTGAGGCCTCTCTACCTCATGTTGAGCTGGTCACAAAAGTCTCTTAGGATCCTTGCTTAACTGAAATCAGCATAACTGAGATACAAGTCTTCGGGCTCTTGCAAGCACTAAATCCTTCCAAAGCTTCTGGCCCTGATTACATTCATCCGAAACTGATGCATGAATTGGCTGCTAAGCTAAGCGGCCCTCTGACATGCATATTTACAATATCACTCGACACCTTTGCCTTCGGAATGGAAGAAGGCAATCACCTATCCGATTTTATGGGCGGTGACAGAGCTCTACTCGCGAACTACCGGCCTGTCAACTTAACAAGCGTAATAGTTTTTTGCAAAATTGGTCAGGGATTCGGTGTAGAATCACCTGATTAAGTTTAACCTTCTCAGTGCGGCACAGCACAGATTCCGTAGGGATTTTCATGTCTTTGTAGCTCGTGAAAGCTGGGCTGAGGCAGTAGACAACGGTCACGCTATCGACGTGCTTTTCGTTGACTTCTCGAAAGCCTTTGATACTGTCCCACAACAACGACTCATTGAAGTTGAGATCGTATGGGATATCTGGAGCCGCCCTTAAATGGGTGTCTGCTTTCCTAGAGGGCAGAGAACAGTGTGTACGCGTGGGGCGTAACCTTTCACTTAGACAAGCTGTTCTTAGTGTTGTTCCGCAAGGCTCGGTTCTAAGTCCGCTGCTTATCGCAATTTCTGTCAATGACCTACCCCAGGAGCTTGAAGTACCGTCGCTATTGTTTGCTGATGACCTCAAGGTCTGGAATATTGTGGATATCCCTGGTGGCTCTGAGGCACTTCAGATTGCTTTGGACAGACTCTGCGATTGGTCAACCTTATGGTTGATGCCTATAAATCCGGCGAAATGTTCTGTCCTCCGCATTGGAGGTAGTCCTCCCACGCGCTATGTAGTTGGTGAAAGTGAACTTCCTGTTGTCACTCAGCAGCTTGATCTAGTTATCACGTACACCTCATTGCTTCACTCTGGGGATAATTAGAGGAAGGCTGCTTGTAGAGGGTTCCGTATGATGTGGTTTATTCGCCGCTCCTTCGGTGTCCTAACGGCCAATATTTTTGTGAAGCTGTTCTCAGCTTTTGTGCGACCCTACTTAGAATACCGTATCCAGGCTTGTCCATCTTGTCTTGTAAGGGACAAAATGGAACTGGAGAAGGTTTTGAGAGTGGGTGCAAGGTTATTGCAAGGATTACGGGGGCAAACTTATTCAGAACGTTTGCTTAGTTTGGGTATGTACCCAATGCACTACCGCAGAATTAGAGGAGACTTAATCCTCACTTACTGTGTCTTAACGGGTAAGATCGGTCCAGACTTGTCCTGGCTATTTAGGCCCACCAAGCTGCCTAGTCTCCGAGATCACCCGTTGAAGCTGCACAAACTGCGTTCTGACCGGGTGAGGACGGAAACTCTTGTCTCGCCGGGTTATTGAAGGTTGAAACTCGCTTCCGGAGCACGTCGTTAGGAAGTCTACGGTAGAGGGTTTCGAGCGTCGGTTAAATGCTCTTGGGTGGCAGTACCAAACCTTCCACTTCTTCTAACCGACTTGTATCTACAACTTTCCCCTATTTTTAATTTCTTCTCACACCTTAGTATTATCATTATTTAGCTGACGTTCCTCTTGTTTTCTTAGCTTACCCTTCACTCTTTTAATTCACATAAACCTGCCTGGCAGGGACTACTGGGCAGGAAAATGTGCGCAGTAATTGGTTGTAGAGGGTGTGATGCGGTCTCTGTTTTAGGCTTTTCAACATCTCAAGCAGGCCTATAAATCCCGCTCCGACGGTACGCAAAAGAAGGAACATTCGCGGGATTATCCTACCGTTCCGGTCCCAACTGAACTTGACTTGGTCCTTGTATTTATGGTCTTATCCAACCCTGGACACCCCTGCTGCCATCTACTCATACTACATCAGTCGTATTCCCATTGAGGCTCGCTCATCAGCAGGAGGCTGAGCTGCAGGCGACACTTCTTAGCTTTGCGAATCTGCCGACCTAGTCTCGGCAGCTACTGCGACTGATTTTAAAACCTGCCTGGACTCATCTTGCCGAGCTGCAATGCGATCTTTCCTGAGACAACTGTCTCCTCTCCTTTTTATATTCCGTACTAGGCCCAGTCAACTTCCAACTGCCTTCCACCCGACGTAGCAGCTTGTTCCTCAACTCTCAACATTTCCGATATTTACCTTGACGAAGTTTCTTCTCTTTTATTTCTCCCCTATCTAATTCCTTTCGATATCCTTTTTGGAGGTCGTGGTGGGATGCTATCTTTTGAGCCGGCGTACATGCCACAAGGCCTGTGTAGATACGGCTAATACGCGAGTTTAACCGGCTATAAGGTTGTTTGGCCTTTCCTCAGACCCGAACATAACTTTTTTGCCGTATGGGACAGCCCCTAACCTCGAGCACAGATTGTACGTCTGCATTGGCGGCACACTTTGCCTCCGTATTTGCAAGTGACCTGGTGTCTAACGTGTTCGACGGGTACGGTTCCCGCTGAACTAGACAGCCTGGATTGCAGCATTGAACATGTACGTAAGCTTCTGGCAAGTCTTGACGGGACGAAGCCTGCCGGCCCAAATGGAATCCACCCACTGATCCTCAACTCCCTATCGGACGTGGTGGGTTTTCGCCTGGCAAGCGTTCTCCCTATAAAAAGCCACATATGTCCGCTTAACAACACTGTGACGTGGCGGATGTGACTCGCCACTAAATAAAGTCACTGCCCCTTGCCTCTCCCTGAGTGGCATTGTAATTTAAGGGTGCGTTGGGTCCCTGGTCCTATGCGGTCCTAAAGGCGTATGAACCATTTGTTTGGTCACCGGCTCCCAACGGGTTGCCATACCCTCATATCGCCCTGCTGCCTTGTAAGTTAGATCCTTGATCAAAGGCTCGGTGTGGTGCCCCCTAAGAACCCTCTACTTCGGCCTGGGCAACCGGGTAGTATCTCGCCCACTGACGAACCATTTACGACCATTCGCCCGCTGTCTTGCTGCTACCATGCTATTCACTCATGTTACTATGCAAACTGCACAAGCACACGCCACCATTTTACCTACCCTTCCCGTGTACCATTCACACCCATTTTTACCTGATTCCTCTACAACGATCAATCCCACCTACACTGATGAACCTGTTCCTGTGACATCTGCCAACTCAACCACACAGTACTCAACAGAGAGTTGCCGGTCCCAAAGTCGCCCATCTTCGCTCTTGCAACCCGGAACGCAGTTCAAACTTGCAGCTTTTAACGTACGCACATTACTGCAGATCGGTCAGCAAGCTGGAGTTGCACGCACGCTAGAGACCCTTGGGATTCATATCTGCTGTCTGACTGAAACACGACTCCAGGACTCTAACTCGGTCTACTAGCTGGTGTCACCGCTCCACCCACGCACCCGGTTCCATCTCCGCCTCTCTGGTGACGCCGAGTCTGCCGCATCTAGGCAAGCTGGTGTTGGAATCGCCCTCAGTGCTAGAGCCGAGACTGCTTTGATTGATTGGATTCCGATCAATAGCTGCCTTTGTGCGATGAGGCTCCATGGCGCTTGTAAAGTCAGCAGACGTCGAGTCGAAAAGTGTGCTCTCTTCGTGTTCTCTGCCTACACGCCCACTGACTGTAGCTCAGACATCGTCAAAGACCAGTTCTACCAGAACCTTCATGAGCTGCTCCTAAGGGCTCCTAAAACAGACATCATTGTTTTGGCAGGTGACTTCAACGCGCGTGTCGGTCGTCTGCTGCCATTTGAGCGCCACCTCGGAGGACCGCATGGATATGATGATGTTCGCTCAGACAGTGGAGACAGACTGCTCAGTCTTTGTGCTGATCATCAACTATTCCTCTCCAGCACCAGCTTTCGTCATCCTGGACGTCAGTACGCCACTTGGCGCCCCCATCATCAACCCAGCGCTGGTCACAGATCGATCACATAGCTATAAGTCGCAGTTGGCGCGGCAGTGTACGCGACTGCCGATCATTTTGGTTAACATGCGTCGACACCGATCATGCACTGGTGTGTGCGACCGTTTGCATGCGTTTTGGTGGTTCGCCTAGGTCAAAACACACCCGACTAAACGCCTACAATTTGGAGGACCCAATGGTGAAGAGATATTATCAACAAAAGCTTCGCGCAAAGCTCCTTCTCTCTCACACTCTGGATGTTGATCAACACTGGTCAAGTCTCCAGCAAGCCTTGTTGTCGGCCGGTTTGTCCAGCTGTGGCCTCACTCGCTCCACTCCCAAATGCTGGATCTCGGGAAGATCATCAGAATTGCTGGATCGTCGACGGGCGGTGCCTGCTGGCGCAGAGTACAGCGAACACCGCCGGTCTATTACGCAACAGCTGAAAGCAAGCCTTCGCTCTGATCGTGAATTTTGGTGGTCAAAACAAGCTGGTGAGATGGAAGCCGCTGCATCAGCTGGCAACTTCCGCCGCCTATTTTGCATCATCAGGGCCACTGGTTGCAATTTCCACGCTGTCAACCAGACGATTTGCGAGGCAGACGGCACGAAGATCACCAACCTTCACAGACGATTGGGTCGCTGATCAGAGCATTTCGCTCTTCAATCCAACCACCCAATATAGTCCCCTGCGACACCTCCACCCCCAATGTATGATTCTTGGCCTGTCTCCACAGCCCCTCCAGCTGAAGCAGAGATTCGAAATGTAGTCCAATTTTCGAAACGCCACAAAGCTTCGGGTCCAGACAACCTACCACCAGCTCTATTCAAAGATGGTGGGAGTGTACTTATCAGCGAAATCCTATCGCTGTTCACGAAAGTTTGGACTGAGGAGAAGGTTCCGAGCTCATGGGGAAAATTGGTCATTGTCCCGATTCACAAGAAGGGTTCCCGCGCCGATTGCTGCAACTACCGCGGAATCTCCCTAATCTCTGTCGCATCCAAAATCTTCGTGTCGGTCCTACTTAGCAGGCTTTCAACGGCTAGAGAGGAGTTTTCCCGAGAAGAACAAGCCGGATTTCGTCCAGGCCACGGCTGCATCGACCAAATCTTCACGCTTCGGCAAGTTCTCGAACTTCGTCACATCCACCGGCGGCCAACAATCGTAGTGTTTTTGGACATCCGAGCGGCATTTGATTCAGTAGATAGATCTGCGTTGTGGAACTGTTTACTGAAAAAAGGTGTACCCGACAAGTTTGTAACCATCCTGAAAGTACTTTACAGTCACACGTCGAGCAAAGTTAGGGCTTACGGCACGCACTCCTCTTCATTCGCTGTGACCAGCGGTGTTCGCCAAGGTTGCCCTATTTCACCTTACCTCTTCAATTTCGCCATCGAAGACGTTCTACAAAGAGCACTGGAAGGTGTCCAGGACTGCGGTGTTGAGCTTCTCCCTGGAGAAAGAGTCACGGACTTGGACTACGCCGATGATATCGCCTTGCTGGAGGACGACCCACAATCCGTCCAGAACGCTCTGGACCGCTTGGCGATGGAGGCATCTAAGTACGGCTTATGCTTCACTCCGGGAAAATGTAAAACGCTGCTCCAGGATTGGCAGGTGCCTGAACCCGCGCTCACCATTGCTGGGCATGTTCTGGAGCAAGTCCCTTGCTTTACTTACCTAGGGAGTTGCATCACGGCTGGTGGCGGTGTTGGAGATGAAGTCTCACAACGGATTGCAAAGGCCCGCCTTGCATTCATCAAACTGAGACATCTATGGCGTCGTCGTGATGTCAGTCTCAAGCTCAAGGGCAGGGTGTACAATGCTTCCGTCCGTGCAGTACTCTTGTACGGCTGTGAGACGGCCTATTCGCTCGGAAGATATGAAGCGGCTATCAGTCTTTGATAATCGCTGTCTACGAAGGATTGCTCGGGTGTGGTGGCAACACCACGTAAGCAACGCAGAGGTGAGAGACCGCGTGCTTGGGGCGAATAGTGCCAGTCTTCAAGACGTTATTCTCCGACATCGCATGCGCTGGCTCGGGCATGTTCTGCACATGCCAGCCCATCGCCTTCCACGTCGAGCGCTATTCACACTCCCAGGGAGCGATTGGAAAAAGTGTCGCAGTGGACAGCCGATGACGTGGAGAAGGAGTATGAAGAAGGCGACCTCAAGTTTGGCAGCAGTCGGACCAGTCCGCCTTCCAGGTTGGGGACCACGAGATGCTAGATTGCAGTGGTTGGAAACACTGGACGTCATGGCCCGCAACAGACACCAGTGGCGGCAATGTTGTTCCGCAATTTCACCATCCCTTTGATACACATACAAACTCACAAAACAAAACAAAATGGCGTGTGTAAAACCACAAAAATATCGTTTCCCACATTTTTTAAAATCGCATTAGTGTTCCCATCTTCTTCACCTTTTTCTTCTGCCGTGGTTCTGATGGCACAATGTTAACAGACTGTGAATAAATATATATCGGCCATCGTCTCGCCTTCTGTAACTGAGCTGTTCAACAGGTCACTATCCACTGGACTATTACCGGACGACTGGAAATGATCGTAAAGCCAATACCGAAAGGTGGTAACCCAAGCAAAGTAGATAACTACCGGCCGATCTTCCTGACCGCTGTTTTGACAAAGAAGCTCGAGAAGATCGTGAAGAAGAGTCTTCTGCAGTTTCTCGAGTCGAAAAGCCTCTTGACGCACGCACAGCATGGTTTCTTGAAAGGCCGCTCGTGCAACACCAACCTATTGTTGACGACGCACGAATGGTTACAAGCGCTGAACCAGGGCAAGTCGGTCCATGTCATTTACATTGACTTCAGTAAGACTTTTGACAAGGTAAATCCTGCAGTGCTCCTCGACAGGCTGTGGGTGTGCGGTGTCGGCGGCTCACTGCATCAATGGATCAAGAATTTCCTTGTTGATCAAAAGTGGAAGGTCCAGGTGGACAACTATTTGACCGACTGCTTTCCACCGAGCAGTGGCGTGCCCCAAGGCACTGTACTGAGGCCGATTTTGTTTCTGATCCATGTTAACGATGTACCTCATCTACTCCAGTCACCTTTTGCGCTGTTCGCAGATGACTTAAATGTGTTGAGAGTAGTCGGCACACCCAATGATTGTGACCTGCTTCAGCAAGACCTCGACCGCCACTCCACGTGGTCTGCAGAGGTCAACTTTCCGATCAACCCGGTCAAGTCGCAATACATGAGGCTGGGTAAGTGTGAACACAGTCGAACCTACACGGTGGCTGGTCAACCGTTGCATCCGGCGCCTTTTGTGCGAGACGTCGGTGTACTCTCACGCTAAGACCCAAAGTCCATAGACAACACGAATAGGCTTTACCAAAACAACCTTCGTATACTTTGAGCACTCAGGCGTCGCTTCAGCACTTGGTCCGAAGTGATTGCCACTCGCCTCTTCGTCTCAATAATAGGACCAATGCTAGAGTATGGCTCTCCCGCGTATTGTCCTATCACCCGGGGCGAGGTAAAATAGATTGAGCGAGTGCAGCATGTAGCCACCAGGCTGATTCCGAACTTACGAGATGTACCGTACGAAGACCGGTGTAAGAAACTAAGGTTGTACACCCTAACTTATCGTCGACTAAGGCTTGACCCCATCATGACGCACCGGATATTACATCTGGGAGATTACCCCATGTTGAGGCCGCTGCTTCATCTGTGCAAACCAAGCAGCACACAAAGACCGGTACAAGCTTGTCGTACCGGATTTGAAGCAGGCGACTCACTAACTCTGTTTCGAACGCAGGTTGATGAATGTATGGAACGATCTGCCGCAGCACGCAGTTGAGGCAAAGTCGGTGTTGGAATTTAAGAAATTCCTGCACAAACACTTTGCCGACGTAAAATGTATCGAGCGCACCACAACATAATGGATTTTTGTCCTTGTGTGACATTAGAAGCAGCTACACAGAAACCTCTACTTGCTACTTCCAACCCAGTAATCATGAAAATGCAAGAACACCTTTGCGAGTACTCTTTTCGATAAATCTCTTCAGGCATTTGCAGTGGTATTTATGAAGCCGAATGGGCATCTTTTGAAAACGGCACTGGTGGCTTGTGATCTGTGTATCCTGCGGTCCTTTGTTTGATTGTGCCGTCGTTGTAGCGTTCGACCACACACGTGATTGCGAGCATCCGTCTCAATTCGCGTAAAACGTCATTCGGCTTGTGCCATATTTCGTCTTCAAATATCCAGCGGTCTTCTGTTTTTCCATTAACACCACTCTCATTCCATGCTGACTGCTATCGCACTGTAGCTTGGTAGGCAGAGATGGACCAAAGTAAGCGCGTATTGGAGCAGCTGCGATCAGATATTGTAATTGATTGGAGGCTTTTTCTTGTTTGTTGTCCCAGTACCAATCTCCTTTGTGCGTAAGTTTGCGTACGGGTGTCATTACTTTGGTCAATCTTGATAATGCGATTCAGGTAGTTGACGATTTCCTTCAACTGAATGATTCCTTTGACGTCAGTAGGACTTGGCATTTCTTCTCTTGCCGTGATCCTTTCTGGATCAGGTTTCTATTTATCGGAGCTCAATCGGTGTCCGTGAAATACTACCCCTAGTTTGCGAAGTTCCACCTTGTTACGCTTCAGTTTAGTACTTTTTTTCTGCGCATGTTGAGAAACTGATCGAGATTGCGATCATGCTCTTCTATGGTGTAGCCCAATATTATCGTCGTCAGCCGCGCTGATGGTTCCTAACAAATGTTCTAGCGCTTACAATCGACTTTTTCGAAATGTCTCACTGGAAACTTTCAAACCGAATGTCAAGCGTAACCACCGGAATCACGCGAATGTTATGCCCAACGTCGTCAGATATTTCGATTTGTCATCAAGCACGAGATGCCAAAATGTGAAAGCTAACTCATCGTTTGTGAAGTACCTTACCGATGATTGAAGTGCCAATATATCTTATGATGTCGGTAGGCTGTAACGCTGTTTTCTAATGGCGGCGTTAAGCGGTTTTGGATCGATACACACTCGTAAATCATCATGCACTTCTTAATAACAATTGCCATTTGACCCAATCTGTTGATTCGCTAACCTTGGCTATAACGTCGAGCGCAACTAGGCGCTCCTTTCTAACATGCACTTCTACTGGCACAGCGCTCATTTGGCGATACATGTACGCAACTGTCGAACCTTTCCACTTAGCCGAATATTTTAGCATGACGATGAACGGCATCTATTGCTAACTCACATGAATGCACAAAACACCCTCGATTAAAAAAACCAAACTAAGTTGTTGACTATAATCAAGATCCAGGATTGGCACAAAATATCCCTGTGGCATGGCAAGTGTGATTTCTCGGTTCGTTCCATCCTCCATATTGATGATCTTCGGATGGAATTTCGTGCCTTTCTCCCTTTTGCCTTGTCGCACCACGCTCGATAATAGTGTATCTTCAGCAAGATGTTGATCCTGGCTTCCTGTATCAAACTGGAAACTACCGAGCGTTTTGCAACAACCGACGCTCTCTTTTATTGACTTTAACTTCCTAAGTTGCTGGCGGGTCGTCGCAGTCAACTGAATTCACCTTCGATCAGCGACATTTCGCGAAGTGACTTTTCTTCGAGCACTTCATGCACGTCTTTCCCCGGGATGGACATCTTCCCTTCTGTGTGTTATGAGTGCGGCCACAGTGCTGGTACGTTGGTCCACGTGTCCTTGGAGTCTGCAACTTCATCTACTTGGACTGAGAAACAACACACAGTTCAGTGATTGTGTCAGGTTTCATCTGGCAAAACTAAAACGCGGTTACCGCTTCGCTATTGCAATTGTCGATACGTTGGTCCAGCGATAGATTTCTCTGTTGCAATAATTTTTATTCAATGTTCTCATCTTGAATGTCCAGTGCAATTCGATCTTTCATCTGCGAATTACTTAGGCACTAGCAAAAAATGCATGTTGCAAGCAGTTTCAGCTGTTATTTAGTTAAATAAATGCATATATGGCATATCTAGACAGTGTGAGACAGCTTCATCTGGAAGGCATTCATAAGTTTCATAAGCCTTCAAAGAACTCACCAAACTTTAGAGCACGCCGCTCAAACTGAACTTTTGTTATTCGTCGCACTATTTGACCGTCTCCAGCGCGAGTTTGGCTTTATCGCCAACTGATATGCAACCGGATGATTGTACAGCTGCGTCACTGTGGCTAAATCCATCCATTTGGCTTTCCACAGGCTCTAGTTTTCAGGCAATCTACCCTTCGCCCTCTGTAACGGAGTCGACATTGCGATGGACGGCTGACAGCCAAAACGAAGCTGCTGCATGTTCATCGGTTTCTTTCCTTTGTCCCCATTTTGTGTAACGTCTTCCGGGAGTTAAAAAAACGAGTCTGAGTTGCGATCAGAATCTATTTTGATCAGGAATAAAGACTATTAGTAGGACAAGCTATGCTCCGTTGAGCGATTTCAACTTGCTCTTCCTTGATAAGTATGTCTGCTGGCGCCGGTTTACATGGCGGTAATCGTTCACGCATATAAGCGTTGTTATTCAGCTAGCGGCGAACAATTGATTACGAACGGTCTCTTGTCCGTTTGTTCCGAATGCGTTGGCGAATACCAACAGCTACCATTACAATGCTCATACCATAGTTCGAAGCAGAGGTAGTATTCAACCTGTTTCATATCTGGCACCACAAGCTTTACCTAGTGTCTACGTGTACGTGTGTACGTGTTCGCAGGTACAGCAGCAGTCAGAGTATGGGGAAATCACCGAGGTATAGAATGCCGACGTCATTTTAAGGTCGATTCGCGTGCGACGGTAGGACAGAATGTGCAGCCCGGGTCTGTCATACTGGTTTTCGTACGACAAACTTCGTAACCTGAGGATAATCCTGGTGGCAACGTGTTAGTTCCGTTCGAACTTCTGCATCTCGCTTCCGGTAATCGGGCAGCTAGAGGATGAACCGTACTCTAGGATTAGTGTTATGGTGCAGAAGAAGGACAGAGTGGAAACTACTTCGGACCAGATGCAGAAGCTGCATTTAAGCTCCCAAACCATGCGTTGCCTGTTTCGGCGTAACTCGTTCGTGATCTCCACGGACCTCAAATTGTTTTATGAGATTGCTTTTAAGTCCTTCATGGAAACTGGTATGTAGCAGTTGGCCGTCAAGCGTGTAGGTTCAGCCGTCAACACCCTTTTCCACCCTCATGATTACTGACTTGCTTGGGAGGCGGAGTTTTGCAGACCACTTATAGAATCGGTCGAGATCATGCCGAATGAAGTCGCAGTCGTCAGGGGTACTCCTCACTCCACATCTTTAGGCCATCCGCAAATAGATCATACGACGACGGGGTAAACTGCTAATTCATTGATATAAATCAGTTACGACGTAATCCCCGACTCCTACCTTGGGGTACGCTGCTGGTCGAGGAATACCAGTCGATCAGATGGCCGTCGACCTGCACTCTCCACTTTCGTCTAACGATAAACTCGCGGATCAACTGCTGCCGCTTGTGGAGAACGACCTTGTGATTCAGCTCGTCGAATGCTTTACTAAAATTGGTGTAGTGTATATCGACGGATTTACCCTGGTTTATTGCCTGCAGTTATCCACGCGTCACCACCAGCAAGTTGGTAATGAACAACCTGGTACGAAACCATGCTATGCTTTAGTCATCTCCTTTAATCGCAACAGCTATAGAGCACTTCCTCACGGTATTCTCGACTACATTGGCCAAAATAGGTGTCAAAAATCGGCCTGTAAGTGTCAACTTTGCTGGAATCAACGCCTTTCGAAATCGGCCTTATCATCAGGCCTTGCTAATCGCTGGGTTATGAAGCTTCGGACATTGACTGACCTGTTGAGATTGGAGATTAGTTGAAGCACTTCAACGGCACAGTCCAGACCGTCGGCCTCGGCAAGACTCATGCGCGTCGAACTCGTTATAAACACCTGGTCATTTGCCAACAGTGAAGGGGAAAGTTAGAGGGTGTCCATCTGAGCCCTCAGCACCAGTAGGTTGCCTGCAAACTCTAGATGTCACTTCATGTCACTAAAATCTCATCTGGCCGAGAGCAAATTGCCCTTCGGAATGCCGTCGCTTGCTCGTTTTCGCGCTGCTGTAACTCCCTTCCATCGACCGAACGAGAGAAAAGGAATTCGTCCTACAGTCTGCGCCACCACCGAGCCAGTATGCCATGTTGCTTGTCGAACCAGTGTGGCTTGACCTGTATGACTTTCCGATACTTGAGAGGTACAAACCTGTTACACAATGTTTACTCCATCCTATATAACTGCTCGGCAGGCTTCTGTGGATGCAGTTTGCCGCAGAGGCTAATCCATCTGACTCGCGTCAGACCGCCGAACTTCGTTTTTCGTTAGTTGTAACCTGGCTTTTGTGCATGCTAATGCTACAGCAGCAGTCCCATGTTGGCATGTCGGCCCGTAGCCTAGAGGTAACAAGTTTGTCTCGTTCACCTGCGGCTCGGGTTCGCATCCGCGTAGGGGTGGGCTTTCTCGCGGTATACTCAGCCCGCGTGCGACTGATGGTCGCACGGCAGCGACGCGCCGTTACGGCGTACAGATGACACATTATTTATTTATTTCCATGTTGGCATTGTGTTATAATGGTGGTCAGACAACTCCACCACGCCCGTTTTGTGAGTTTGTTCCACTCACCACTATTCATCCCGTCCGCTTTTACGGTTCCTTTTATGCCTTCTCTGTTGCCTCACATTTGTGATTAGCTTGTATTGAAACTGAATCTTATGCTTATTGGCTTTTCTCCTTCCGCTCGTACGTGAGGCAACGTATCGATCCTTCGCCCCTGAAATGACTCGCTTTGATTGATCGAATATCAGCCTTTCTGCATAGCCTGTGTATATGCCCTAATTTGAAGTATGCTATTGATCTGTATACATGGACATGGTGGCCGGTTTGGCATACGGCTT
>OX104063.1:115250854-115268796 GCA_944474145.2 Dicrocoelium dendriticum | reverse complement strand
CCTTGGGATCACAGGAAGTAGTGTTATCGGGCGATAATTTTCTGGATCAGCACGACTGCCACTTTTGTAGATTGGCGTGATGATTCCGTGCTTCCACATCGTGGGGATGTGCATCTCGTTCATACATCGTTGAAAGAAAATTGCTAGTGGTCCTGCCAAACTCATGGCAGCAACTTTCAACGCCTTAGGACGAATGCCGTCCGCACCCGGGGAGCTGAACTCGCGCAGAGACATCAGCCTCTTCAGTACAACTGCGGAAATGAACGATATGTGGTTTAGACCTGATGGCGGCGTTATCTGCTTAGGCAGGATGTATGGTGATTACACACATTGGAAGGTACGGCCAAATTGTTGTCCAAGGACGTTGGCCGCCTCTTGTGCAGTTTGGGCTAACCCGCATGCTATGTGCAGAGCAGGAATACCGCGCTTAACACGGCGCAAATTGTTTACCTGTCTGTGTAGCAGTTTGGGATTGTGGCGAAACTTTTCCACTATACCTTGTTGGTTCTTCAGTTTATCCTCCCGGACGAGTTTGACACAGTGGTTTCTTTGTATTGTGTAGACATCCCAGGTATGGTCGTTCGGGGAGGATATGTAGGTGTGCCATGCCGTCCCTTAATGCCATGTATTTACGTTTCCTGCTCCTTACGAAAGACTTCGTCCTTTTAGGCCGGAAGAGTTTGGTTTCAGATGTCCTTGCCATGAGCTTGGTAAATATGTTGACGAATTCTCTGCAGGCCACCTCAGGGGTTAGTTCAGCTAAGAACGACCAGCTAGTTGCATCAATGAGGTCGGACAGGTCGTCATAGTTGGTTACGGCATGATATTCCTCGGCATGCCTTTTAGGATAATCCGCGTAGCACATGTAATAAAACACTAGCGTCGCATGATCACTGCGGCCCAAAGGAGTATCGGTTATCACTCTCTCGACCATTAATTCTTCATTGGTGAATATTCGGTCCAATTTGGATGGCCTGTCAGTTCCCCTGAACCTGGTGGGCGTAGTGACGTGGCCATAAAGCGGGAAGTCCGAAACCAGATCTTGCAAATCTGCTTTGAATTGCTCTCCTGGTGTGGCCTGAGATTCGAGAGCATGTAAGTTGAAGTCACCGGTGACTAGAATGTGACTGTACTTTCTGTTTATCACTTGCCTCAATGCAGCCATCAAATTGCAGTCCATCTCAGGAGTAGACGATGGTGGGCGGTAAACGACAACCAATAGGCCAAGATCGTTCCCTCTCAACCGGAAATTACACCAAATGGCGTCAGGTACGTCGGTTTCCGAATCTTTTATGGATTCGAATTGCATGTTACGAAAGTAAAGGGCTACCCCACCACCTTTGCTGGTTCGATCCTTCCGGACAACGGACATGCTCGTTAGCCCAATTTCAGCATCCGTTATCTCGCAGCGCAATCAAGTTTCGGTAAGAGCGATGAGGTCCCAAGCTGCAGACGCGCGTCGAAGTCTTAATTCAGATAATTTTCTGAGTAGACCTTGGGCATTTGTGTACATACATGAGAGCTTCTCGGAGACCAAAAGTGTATTCGATTGGATGGATGAAGCAAGTGAGTTTACGCCGACCAGTAAAGGGTCGGTGACTAATCGTTTTTTGGATGGGTTGCAGATTCTCGAGACGAATTTGGTATGTACTCAAGCATCAGATGCCACGGATCCCGGTGTTTGCTCGTGCTCTGCTGTGTCCTTTCAGATATTATGGCTACTCTTGAAACCGTCCCCTAGTCGGGTCCTGCAGTTGGCGTTTTCGTTAAGAGTTGTGCCTCTACTGAATTGTCATTAGAAGGTGCTGGTGTTCCTGTTGCTTTCAGACAAATTTCTGTTGGCAATCTGTAACGGAACTTAGTCCAGTTCTTTAGTAGGATTTGTGCCGTTACTTCTGACTGTAACACAAGTTTTAACAGCCCGGGACCACATCCCTTATAGTTTGGTGATATGGGGATCCTTGTCAACGAGGTAACCACGACATTTTCGGGAGAAAGAGCCTCCTGGATGTAGTGCCATTGCTCGTGGTCGTGCATCTGAGCATCGTCGGAAGAGGAATCAGTAATCTCGGGAACACCGTGAGCAGTCACTGTCTTCTTATCCTGACTTTTTCTGTACCTCTCTTTGTTAGCGGGATCCACTGAACGTTCTTTCCACGGGATTTCAGGTGGTATGCGCACTCCACCTGAGTCGTTGTGGAGACGATTCGTAAACAACAGAACGGCCTCAGTCTCGTCCGCCGAGTTTAGTGTTACCCGAAGTAACCGGGGTTCGCCGTAGTGCAACGTGTTTGGGTGGCGCGAGATTCTTTTTGATGTCGTGGGATTAGCATGGACACCGATCGACGTACAGATGGAACCCACTGATTTCGATCGTCCGGCAACTTACCCCTAATTTTATTGGATTTGGATTTATGGACATTTGTGCATACTGTAGCGCCTTGACGAATGCTACAAAAGAAATCCGTAGCCCAGTAAGACAGAAGACGGCAGGATATAAAGAATGTTTTGAGAAAATAGCACTGTACAATAGCTATGTAAATATAGCCTGAGGGCAGTGGGAGAAAATGGTGAAGGAATGAGTTACACCACGACAGAGCGCAGCAGCCGGGAACACGCGGGCAAGATGGCAGACCAAGTTCAAAAATGCAGTCCGGTATATATAGGCTTTGGATGAGTGCCAAGTAAAACAAAATGTGTACAAGTCTGGATGGTGATGTTTGATGGAGTAAAATTTCATTGTCACTACAATACAAGGTTTAGGGCACCATGGTTGCGCCTGGTGGCTACTGGTTTTGGATTTGGAGGATTATTATCCGGTGTTTTTGGTGAATTTGTGAACGGCACTGATGGGTGCCATCCGTGCTGCGAAACTTTAGTTTGCTCTAGTCCGGGCACAAAGGTTACCTGTGCACTTTTCGGTGTTTGCTTGGCGGCAACCGATGCGTCCGTTGTCTGGTTGTTCACTATTGCTGGTTGACTGTAGCTTACGGTTTCGTGTGTAGCGAACAGACTACTAGGTGCAGCACACAGGACAGAAGTTGAGGCAGGCGAGCTGCAGGCAACGTTGTTACCTATAGGAGGGAGAGAGAATGGAGTTGATACTGCTGAAGTCTGAGTCGTTGGGTTAGGTTGGGACGCCTGGCTCGCTTCTTCGGCCTGACTAGGGAATTCGGGGTGTTATTTTCACTCGCAAGTGCAGGTCCGTTTCCTCCCATGGGTGTAACTCGGGCGCTCACCAGTTGCTCGACCGCTTTGGTTAGTCTTTTACACCTCTTCAGTAGCACAGATAGACAGCTAGCAAATGGGATAGAATTGCATACTTGGCGGAACCAAAACGCCTCTGCGGTGTTTGTTTTTGTCGACCTCTTCCCAAGGCAGGTAATGTGATAGGATTTCAAACACATGGAATGCACCAGACCATTTTTTTACCATTTTTTACCACTTTAGCACACGATTCGCATTTGCTCTTCACACGAGACATGTTCACAGTAGGCGTGCTGTTTTAAGAGGTAGCAAGAGGACAGAGATACTGACGCACCGTTGCGTGGCTATCGGCGCTGGTTTGAAGTTAGCGGGTTCAGGCGTGTCGCGGCCAGCTGAGTCACACGTTCCTTAGGGTAGAAAGGCGACGTGCGTGCTATCGATCCAGCCGGTAAGTGGGTAGACAGCGATGCAGCGTAGGATTGATGCGAAGCAAGATGACTTGGAAAATACTGTTTAATGACGACAGTGGCTGTTCCAAGGGCGGATGAAATTGACGACTATCGCTTTGTACAGCTACTTGAAGGAATGGTAGTAAGCTGATCGGGTGACTCTCAAAAACTTTAATATAAGACCACAAGAGTTCTTGTGCGACGAGAGGAAACACAAATTCTCCGATAAGGTTCAAATACGATTGACTTCGAAGTTGCAAGAGCACAGTTTGCTGGTGATCCGCGAAGGATAGATCCAATAGATGAACAGTGGTAGGAGGAGCTGGCGGAGCCAAATCGAATGATAGCAAGTAGGTGTCTGTGAGAATAAATCCAAAGATTTATGGGCGAATAACGCAGGAGGACACTTTTTTGCGACCGCTCGCATCCAGTGCTCTGCAATGTTTCTTGAAAGGAAGGAGCTGCACAAGGGTATGATGAACGGGTTACACGTCATGATAACAGAACGTGTTTATCTCCAAACTAGCATATCTTGCAGATTTCTTCGGAGAAATAAATGCACTGAACCTCAGCTTGCTAGGAAATATGGATAATATTTTAACTGCTCCTAATACGGTTGCTAGTTTTCTTCGTAAAATGCAACTTCAACACAGAACAACAGTTGACGATGTGTCGATGTTTCCAGAACGAACAATGGTGCTCGCTGGAAGAAATGAAACATGCGCTTTCACAGATGATATAATTTGCCACTTGTCATCAGTGGTCCATACCATCAGCAAATATTTTCCTGATTTGGAAAATCGCCAAGTAACTGCCTGGGTGCTAAGATCCTTTTCAGTGGATGAGGAAATCTCTCCGGATACTGCCATCGAAGCCAATGCACAATTCCTAGTAATGCGTGAAGATAACGAATTACAAACAGATTTCCAAAGCACACCACTGGTAGCATTTTGGATAAAGATAGGTGGTGAGTATTCATTGCTATCGGAAAGGGCATTGGGAATATTGATCCCATTTGCAACGACTTATAGATATGAAAATCGATTTTCGACAATGGTTTCAATGCAAACAAAAGCAAGGAGTCGGATGAACCTGGAGCACTACTACCGATGTGTATTGGCAGAAACTTAACCAAATATAACAGAAATTGTTAGCATTAAGCAATATCAACCGTCCCATTGATGTATTTTGCCTTTTGATTACATACAATATTGTATCAAACGACTGTTTTCTTTCTTTTATTGATCGACAGTTATTCCAAATAGCTATCAGTTCCTATACTTAGAAGCAACCAGCGCGACAGTTATTCGTTAGTTGGCGTTTGCAACGGAAATTAGGAGGGGGGTTGATTATAGCAAACCCCATTTGTGAGAGCCTCAAAAATGTTAAGAATCGCCGATGTACAGTAACATGCGTTAAAGATAAGTGTGATATCGCTTTCGAAAAGCACCATCAAAGTCGCGTTCAAGACATTAGCAAGAATACTTTGAAAGCAGTATTTAATGCAAGAAACTCATGGATTTTCTTCGCACTATAATGGGGGTCTCGTTTATTTGCATGATCGAAAGTAATTACCTATGATATTCATTTGCCGTAATTTAAAGAAAAGATACAGTAGTTGCTAGCTAATTGGTTTTAGAAAGTTTGGGGTAACTGCTTAAAGTGAACCCGTTTTGGGGGTAACGGCCTCAAAAAGGTTGGGAAAGCCTACCGTAGAGTGAAACATTGCAGTAAAGTACGATGGCCTTCCGTGGGTTGAAATGCGCTAGTTCGGCGGATGCCCCAGGTTTCTTAATAGCATTAACAGCACCTTCCTGTACTCTGTCCCAATTCTAAGGTTGATTCTTGCGCAAGATTTAGGGAAGCAAGTAAAATGGATTTCCGGTGATTGTATGAACCAGGAAAACTGCGGGACAGCTCCCAGGAACGACGCAACCCGTTCACATTTATGGGTGCCGGTGCATTAGGTGGTCCTCTGCTAGCTGTAACCCACCTCTTGACAACCGATATCCAAGGTAACGTACACTTCGAAAAAAGAATTTAATTTTCCAATTTAAACTAAGCCCGAAATCTGATCATCTTTGTAGGACTACTTTCGAGGTCATCAGTGATGCGTCCAGTGATAAAGATGGTATTCAAGTAAGCGCATGTTGGCAGATAGCTGTTGCAGAGCTTACTCTCAAAGGCATCTGTATGTAACGGAATAACGCACGGTGTGTTGATACCAATTTCTGTTTCACTCTTCGTTGCCCAACTGAGAACAACTACGGATTGATAGATTAAAATTTTATTACCTAAGCAACTGCGTAGAAAAGAGAAAAGACTTACGATTACAACATAACGGCCGTGTCAAATGTCTGTCTGTGGCTATAAAAGCCGAGATAAAGAGGTTAAACAGCCTATCCATTGAAGCCATTTTAGGAAAGCAAGTTATCTTACCTGTGGAGACTCTCGAAGCAACAATCCGGCAAAATTTCCAGTAACCCACTCGGTACAATGGATGTGGACAGGCCTAACATTGAATGTAGTTCATCATAATCCGCATCAACAAACACGTTTCCACCACCTTCCTTCTTCATCTATGACCCTCCCACCTTAGTTAACCACATCAATGTATACAAGTAACTCATAAGACCGAAGCCAAACAAGGCTAGTGGCCCTGATTCCTTGGCCTAAATCTCATCACACTAAAAGTGTGTGAGGATTCACTACAGTCAAATTTGATAGAGGCTTTCAACCGATGTTTCACGATTGGCACCATTCCTGACATCTTGAAAGCGGCCAGAATAAAACCTGTGCTTGAGAAGTAATCACAGAAGTATCGGCTTAGTAGCAAACATCTTCGTGCTGATGAAGGTGCTTGAAGAACTAGTAATCTCTCGATTATTTACAAGCAATCATAAGAATGATAGCAAATAGTTTGGGTATCTTGTGCATTCTAATGCATCTACTTTGGAGAAAAATTGCAAGACTGCAGGTCCTGTTGCTTGATTATACTAATGACCATGGGAGCATTGACAGATCATTACAACTAAACCTTTTTTCGAAAACCGCGTGCCCCCATACCAGTGGCGCATGAGGGAAGCGGTCCGCCCCGGGCGGCAATTTTAGCACCACTGATTGTTTGATACCCAATATAAAGGAAACACTTTCCAGATAAGCTGAGGGTTGAATATTTTAATGTTACCATACAGGACAAACAGCACCTTTGTGTAATCTGTCACACCTGTGCAAACGTTCTTTTCAGCGATCCCCTTACTTGTACCATTGTGGTCACTTTCACCACACTTACCTAAGTGTCTCAACCGATCATCCATTCCATCGAAAACTAACGTACAGTTCACCCTTAGACGATTGCGCGGCCTTCACACGCCACTTCTGTACTCAGACAGGATGAAAATTTTACCACCGCCCCGGGCGGCCAAAGTATTTACGACGCCACTCTCCCATATACGTGTAATTTAACGCATGGCTACTTTACGAATCGCACTCACAAGTGTTGTACCCACGGACGCCGCGAATTTAACTAGATACATAACATTTATTTTTGACTAACCGAAGCACGTCTGAACAGGCATAATTATGGTAAAAGTGCAACAGATGCTCAAGAAATGTACAATAGGATTGTCATGGGAGTGTCATATGTGCTGATAGATAAATGTATTTGTGTGCGTTTTGGCGTGTGTAGCTTTGCTTTGTGAAGGTTTTGCTGCTTTTGCTTGTGTCTGAACGTGTCGCCAATGCTAAAGGGATGTTTGATGTCCGTACATTTGCAATGATTGCAGAGATGAGCATTACCTTGCTTGTATACAATGCTGATGTTGCATTCATGATGCTTCTTCACCGCAGTTGGGCTAAACAAACTTACACTTAAACTAGGTCTATATAAGCTGGATAAATATCATACCATTTTATTTGCAAAGCACGGAAAGAAGACGAAAGCTGGTAGATGCATGTATTTCGTATTGTCTCCACAGTACCATTACGATAACCGAAATGCATAGATATAGCTAACAGTGGGTGCAAGCAGACAAGCTTAAGGTGCAAAACGAATGACGGAAGTTCACACCTACGTCCTAGGCAGATTTAGGCTGACAAATAATTGTTTCTGAACACACAAGACTGGCTTAATCCGGCTTATAGCGACAGCCTCAGCAAACCGAAGGAAGTGGGGGTTAGTGTGACGTAACACAATTTTAAACGCTGAGCCCAGCTCTAATTGGTGACCCGAGTCTAATAGGTGTTTGCCTAGCGAGGAAGCCGGCGGTCTGCGCGAACATGGAATCTGACGAGGGTAGGCAATCTGAGCAACTTCACGTTGAACCCATCTTGGCACGTGTTCCTAAACACCAATTAGAGCCATGCTCAGCGCTTAAAGTTGTGTTACGTCACACTAACCCCCGCTTCCTTCGGTTTGCTGAGGCTGTCGCTATAAGCCGGATTAAGCCAGCCATGTGTGTTCAGAAACAATTACTAGTCAGCACAAAGCTGCCTTGGACGTAGGTGTGAACTTCCGTCATTCGTTTTGCACCTTAAGCTGGTCTGGTTGCACCCACTGTTAGCTATATCTATGCATATCGGTTATCGTAATGGTACTGTGGAGACAAAACGAAATGCATGCAACTACCAGCCTTCGTGTTCTTTCCGTGCTTTTGAAGGGAACTAACTACTTTAAATTTCTGAAATGACCATTTTATTTGTCTTGAATAATCTTCCATTAACACTAGAACGTCCGGAGCGGTCATTTTGACCACTCAGCGTTTTTAAATGTGCATATTTTCTACATTTATGGACATTTTTCAAAGATATTTCGTGACTTTTAATATTTTCGGACGTTCTTCATTACTGTGAATTTTCGTTTTCATATCTGTTATAGTCTTCGAGAAAAGAGGTAGCTGTGTTCATACTACCTAGAAAGCCTGTTAGCGGTCAAAATGACCGCTTCTCTCTAATCCGGTTCCTCTTTTTATTTTTAGCCACCACTTTCATTTCTGACAGTTAGATACTATAGCAGTCAAAACGGGAGTGAAAACTAGCCGAATCACGATTTTACTGTGATATTGTGCGTTCAGTCAGATAAATTCCAGTGACAATTTTGTACACAATGGCACTTCTGAGGAAAACAGCCTTTGAGGTTTTACGAGAACTTACAACCATCGATGACAACGAGTCTGGAGATGAGAACAATTATGGTGTTGATGAGGACTCCATCTTCCATGAGTCAGCAGAAGATCACAGCATGTCTGATAGTCAAACATCTGATGATTACACTCCATATGAGGACCCTAGAGAGAGTGTATCAACCGATTCGGTATCTCCCGGTGAGCTTCACGTATCGAAAGATGGTAGCACGTGGATCGCAGTGGAGTTCGAAACATCTACTGTTGGTAGGATTCCATCACAGAATGTGTTTAAGGCTAGACCAGGACCAACTCCCTATGCTAAGAAATGTGTGAGATATGGTGAGCTGTCGAGCACTTTTGACATCATAATCACGCCCCAGATGCTGAAACATATTCAAGTATGTACTGAAGCTGAGGCCAAGAGAGGTTTAGGTGTCAGTTGTCAGTAGAACGTAAGTCTTCCAGAGCTGCGTGCCTTTATTGGTCTACTTTACATCAGAGGCTTCATGGGTCTGAAGAACATGCCGTTGAATATGATGTGGTTTGATAGATATGGACTGCCTATTTTCAGGGAGACAACTGGCAAGAACACCTTCAAAAAAATAATGAGGTTCCTCCGTTTTGACATGCGAACTACCCGATGTGAAAGACTGCTAACTGATAAGTTTGCTTTGGTATCTGAATTGTGGAATGCATTCATTCGCAACTCTCAACAATGCTATGTGCCTGCGCAGAATCCCACAGTTGATGAGCAATTGTTTCCCTCCAAAACCCGTTGTCGTTTTCTCCAGTACATGCCCAACAAACCAGATAAGTTCGGTATCAAGTTTTGGATGCTGGCAGAAGTAGACAGCAAGTATCTCGTTAATGGATTTCCATATCTCGGGAAGGACGAAACTCGGTCTAGAGGAGAAAGTCTTGCAGAGAGCGTGGTATTGCGCTTGGTGTCACCATTATTTGGTAAGGGGTACAATGTCACATGTGACAACTTCTTTACATCGGCAGCATTAGGAGAAATGCTGGCCAAGAAAAACACAAGTATGGTGGGAACACTTCGAGCTAATAGAAAGGAAGTACCATCGATTTTGAAGCAAAGAAATAGAGAGCTGTTCAGTTCACTTATGATGAGGAATGAAAATAAGCACACATTAACATCCTACCAGTGTAGAAGGAATAAGAGTGTTTTGGTTTTCAGTTCCCTGCATAGTAACTCTTCCGTTCAAGACTCTGGAAAGAAGAAACCCGAGACTGTGTTGTTTCACAACTCCACAAAGTATGGTGTGGATGTACTCGACCAAATGACAAGAGCACTCACTGTGAAGTCATCATCTCGACGATGGCCAGTCCAAGTCTTTTTCAACGTATTGGATTTGGCTGGCAGAAATTCCTGGATAATTTATAACAGTGTTTGCGGAACTAAAATATCTCGCCGGTCGTATCTGGTGGGTCTTTCGGAAGAACTGCTTACATGTATACATCACACAAGGTACGTGACATCGGGAATTACGACAAACAACTCAGCGGAGTCGGGAAGTCGTGTGAACATTAAACGTCGGCAGTGTCAGATTGGTTACCGTAAAGGTAACAAATCACAAAACAAGTGCACTGTCTGTGAAAAAATAGTTTGCGGCTCATGTGGACAGATTGAGCGAATTATCACTTGCTTCAAGTGCAAATTGGAGTGGGTATACGGAATTGTTTACGATTTTTGAAAAAAACTAAACCTTAATACAATCATTTTTCTTCTACAGGTATGTTCTATACATTAGTTTTTAATAAATGCCGTGAAAAAATTCTTAACTGAAAGTTGGGATAAAAAATATAGCAGTGCGGACACTTTGACCGGTCCCGGGCGTTCTAGGTATAACGGCGGAGCGGTCTTTCTAGTGTCAATGTATGTGAGTGTTTGCGGTTATGTGTGTTGTTCATCCAATTGAGTGGGTTAGGGCCTGACCTTCAGTGCACATGTGACACCTCTCACGTCCATAGATGTTATCACATTCCAGGCTGAAAACGATCCAGTAGTTTACAAATGCGCGTCGATCATCGCGGTAACGGTTCACTATGCTATATGCGGACGGTTAACCCCCTGTGTCTGGTTCTTTGTCTGCGCACAATCCAGCCCGCGTCGCGTTTAATGTGTCTGAGCACCGTAACTGAACATGGTCTGAGTGCCGACGAATTAGCCGGCCGTCCGGAAGTTGAACGTCGTTTTCACTCCCCGAGGAACGAATTACAGCGGCCGGTTGCCAGTGCCTTGTGACAACTTTAAAATTAAATTAAAATTAGAATGTGTATTCTCGATTTTATAATTGGCGCACCAAAGAAGGCATGATCAATTTTGCGCAATCGGACATGCGAAAGTTGCTGTTTGACCAAGTTTGATTTAGTGTAGATCAAGTCATTTTCCTCAAAAGTCGCATCATTCGTCAAGTCATCTGAAGAAACGGATCTTTCTTGTCGCTTTTCTATCCCCACCTGCAGATTAGGGAACAGTAGATTCAGTCTAGTCCTGAGGTTTCTGGCAAATATCAGCTATGCAGAAGACTTACCTACACCCACAGTGGGTGTGGAACGATAGGCAAATAGGAAACGGTCCAGCTTCATTTGTAGGGTCCCTACACGCTGTTTCAACAGTCCTTGTTTCACTGCCTGTACCGCCCGCTCTGCCAACCCGTTTGACCCTGGATGATAAGGCGCCGATAGTATATGTTGAATCCCGTTGTTAACCAATCGGTCGAACTCCGTGCTAACAAAAGGAGACTTGTTGTCCGTGCATAGAGACTCTGGAATCCCGAATAAGGCGAATGATGAACGCATCTTAACAATGGTGGTTTCGAACGACGCTTGCGTAACGCGATACACTCAAACCCACTTGGAGTGGGTGTCGATGAGTAACAGAAACATGACTCCATTAATCTGACCGAATTAGTCGGTGTGAATCTGTTACCACGGCTGGTTGGGCCAGCGCCACTGATGTACTGGACCGGAGGGTTTACTGCGTTTGTGCCTGACAGGTATCACAATTCTTCGGCATGTTCTCGATATCTGAATCAATTCTCGGCCACCAGCAATATCCACTCGCCAATGCTTTCATTCTAGAGACACATGGACTGCGCCTCGGAACGCCGAAGAATATACCATTTATGTATTTGTTTATTATGCGCGTCATAGAGCTCGTGAAGGATCTGTGTCCGAGCCCTGCTAGGAAGGACTAACCGGAACCCCAGAGCACACAATCATCGAATAAGCTCAGTACATTTCTACGTGCTATAAAAAGTTGCAGTGGTTCCTTCGGCAGGCCATCCGTCCGTTAATGGTTGTTGTAACAACTGGGTCTCGATCTGTCCAGTGACGGATTGTGGAGCTTCGTAGAGGCGTTGTCTCTAGATGTTGCAACAGGGGAACTAGTTCAGAGGGAGAATCGGGCACATGTGACGTCCCTGCAACTGGGAGGAGGCTCAAGGCATCAGCTGGGCGATTAATGGCACCAGAAATGAAAGTAAATTTATAATTATATGCGCTCAACGTAAGAGCACACCAATGAAGTCTTGGTGAGGCACACACACACACTATGCACGTTAGCCAGAGGTGGGAAACACCTCAGCTATTGTGCCGCAATACCTAACAAAGGGAATAAAAAGCAACAGGTGCAAGCCAGCTGAGCTACCGGTAACGGATGGGCATCGTTCCGGTAAGCTACCAGCCGAATACTATGCAGCAGAAAAGAATTAATTTACTATGCAAAATTGTAAAATGCTAAATAATGAGATCGTGGTTGGAGGCGAAGGCTAAGATGGATGGGCTGAGACAAAGAAACTCAAAACACGAACGCCACTGAGGTCGGCTCCTAGCCATAACAACAAGTGTATCCAGCCAAAGGTGTTCATCGTCTTTCGGACCACAACCAGGGAGCCGTGAAGCGCCAACTAAGGTCAGCTTCGAAGTGAGGGCCTTCATTCCTCTCTACCAAATCATCGCTTGGCCACCTCTCCTCTTCATCCATCCACACCCCTGGCGCGCAAACAAAGCACATCGTGGGAGTCGGTGGGCTGGCATGCACCATATGTGGCCGAGTCATCGGAGCCTGGTGTGTGAAATATCGATGCTGACCGGTTCATTTCCTTTTCCTGTGCCGTAAACAAGGCATCGAACACGCTCGTTGCTCACTCGGGGTTCCCATCAGATGTCAGCCAAATTGTGAAGGCGTCGATGGTCGAAGGTAACTAGCCTCTTTATGTTCGCTGATCTTAGGGGCCGGGTTCCACAACCGTACAGTAGGGTCGAACGTACCGCTGCATAGTACACTCTACCCTTCAGGACGAGAGTGATGTCGCGCCGGCGCCATAAGGGACGAAGGTAGCAAAAGCGCCTCGAGCTTTTGCTATACGGTTCGTGACCTCATCTTCAATCCCACGGCCGTTGACACAGCTTCGCAGGTAGTTGAATATCGGAACAACTTCTAGCTGATCACAAACAAGGGTCAGCGAAGGAAACGACCCCTGCCAAACTTGGAAGAACGCTTTGCACTTCGATGGTGCAAAGCAAAGACCGAAGCGGCTGACAGCCAGTGCTAATCTGTCCAGTGCCGCTTGGCACGTCTGGGATTTGTCACAGATGAGGGCAATGTCGTCTGCATACTCCAAGTCAGGAAGTCGTTCTCCTGGGAGCAGATCCACACCTTTTAAGTCGTGTCCTATGAACGCGATTTCCATGACTTTGTCAATAGCGAACTTGAAGAGGAAAGGTGACAATGGGCATCCTTGTCTCACACCGTGTAGATAGTAAAGGGCGGCGACAGCTTGCTGTAAGCCCACACTCTGCCTGAGCTACGCACGTATAATGCTCGGATAATATTTACATATTTCTCAGGTACACCATTCCTGAGTAGACAGTCCCAAAGCGCACATCTATCCATCGAATCGAATGCCCCTTTGACATCGAGGAACATGACGACGGTGGGCCGCCAATATATGTGACGGTGCTCCAACAACTGACGCAAAGTGAAGTTGTGGTCAATGCAGCCACGACCTCGACGAAATCCAGCTTGCTCTTCACGAATATGGCTTTCACAAGAGCCAGTCAGTCTGCGAAGAATGACAGAGGCAAGCAATTTGCAGGCGATGGAGATCAGACTGATTCCTCTATGGTTGCCGCATTCCGATCGTGAGCCTCCTTTGAAAATGGGAACAATAACGAAGCGGCGCTGATCGGTTAGGATAGTTTCCCGCTCAGAGTTTCACTACTGACTCGTAGAAATCATCAACAAGAGCAGGTCCCCCGAATTTGAAGAGTGCTGGAGTAGATCAGCAGGTCCCACGGCTTTATTTAACTTCAACAGTTCGATCTCACACTTTACTTCTGAGCGAGAGGGTGGATCCAAAGGGACGTCCCAGGGAGCGTAGCGATCAGTGGCCGGCGAGAAATTTAACCATTCCGACCGATTAAATTGCCTTTCAAAATGTTCAGCCCAACGCTCCAAGCGTTTTGACAGGCTGTGGATAAGCTGTCCACTCTCGTCACGTATAGTTTCACTAACACCAGGTTTCCTGCTGCCCGTTTCCGTATCCGACGGAATAGCTTACGATGGTTACGAAGGACGGCGACCATTTTCATCTCTGATACACAATGAGATTACCAGGATCCGCGGTCACTTCAGGCTAGCAGGGAGCTCTTTGCGAATTTCATTGTGTTCGCTTCCAGCCGGAATATGCCGGCGAGCATCTATAAGTTCTAGAGACAGCGAAGAGACCCAATGTCCATGTTGGCTATTAGACTTACCGCATGAGGATTTGCCCGCTGCTAGTTAGGACTGGTGAATATGCGACCAGTGAGCTTCAACTGCATTCAGTGAGCAGCTAGTAAACTCACATGACAGCGTACTTTGATAGGCATTCAGAACAGTTGGTTTCGCCAGTTGGCTGGTATCAATGCGCTCACAACATCGTCTGCGGAGTCCGCCAAAACGCATCCGCAGGTCAGCACATACAAGTGCATGGTCGGTGTCTACACATGTGCTCCAAATCGAGCGACAGTTCTGGATGCAGCCTTTCCATCAATAACTTATCGCAATGTGACCGATTTGTGTCCAAGGCAGGTTCGAGGCTGGTGGGCGCCAAGTCACCCTCCGGCGGGTGCTGTGTCGGAAATCAGTGCTCGCAAGAAATAAGTGAGCTCTTCACACAAATGAAGTAACCGCTCACCGTTATCATTACAGGAGCCTACACGATGTTGGCCGCCCAGACGTAGTTAATCAGTGGATAATTTTCCAACTTGAGCGTTCAGATCCCCCGCCAACACACCAGTGTCCGAGCTTCTTCTGTAGCGACGGAGCGCGCTCAATTGGCGATAGAAGTCGTCTTTTTCGGAATCATCGCTACAGTTTGTGGGCGCGTAGGCAGTGATGACGAATAGACATCTGTTAGTCCCGCGCGACTTCGAAGCTTTGAACGTGCCAACCAATCGGACCGCACACATCCGGCTACTGATTGGAATCCAGTCAACCAGAGCAGTTTCAGCCCGGGGACTCAGGCCAATACCAACACCGGTTTGGCCGGTGCTCGAAGCTGCATCGTCACAGGATAGGCGCAATGAGAAAGTGCTGCTGGTGTCACCTGAAGGGGATCACAAAGTGAGCACTGAGCTCGAGTCTTGCAGGCGGGTCTCTGATAAGCAGCAGATATCGATCGAGAGGGTCTCTAATGTTCAAGAAAGTGCTGCGTGTTGACCGATCTGTAGCAATGTGCGTACACTGAGGCATGCCAACGTGAAGGAGGATCGAGGGCTCCAAATGGAGGTCGATGAACTGGGCTTGGCCGCTTGGTTGGACATGGGCTTGTCGACAGGACAGGAATGACGCTCCGCGTTAGCATATGAGTTGAAACTAGAAAAGCCTAGCAAACAAGATGGGGGAGGGCCAAGAATTGGGGGGTTGAAAACAGGGGGGATAAAAGTGAAGGATATGCATTGGAGAACTAGGGGCTTCTCAGAATCATAATGATCTAACATTGGCGAGAAGGCGAGATTGGTTGGCTTTGGTTGAGACACTGCTTTGCCGAGGACCCCTACACTACTGTACGTTTTTATGGAGTAACATATTCAGAGAAGATAACGTCAGGAGAGAAACGGCGGCAATAAGATAGCGTTCCTAGGAACGAACGCAGTTCAACAACGTTTCTCGGCATTCTAAAATGGGTTTATCTTGTCACCTAGAACGTAAGCCGACTTTATCAAGCCTATATCCAAGATAACACACAGATGAAGAAGGAACTCACACTTAGACCTTCGAAATTTAAATCCGTTTCTTGCCAATCTTTCCAGAACGTCAGAACGTCCGAAGATGAGAATATCATCCAAATACGCACAGGTGAATGGGGTACCCTTTACTGGATCATCGATGATCCTTTGAAAGATTCCAGGGACAGAATTGATGCTAAACGGTAACCGGGTGTATCGGTAAAGTGCTGTGTGTGTAGTGATAGTACTAAGTTCTCGGGAAGGTTCAACGAAGTCTGTTAATATAATAATGATAATAAATAATGTGTCAGCTGTGCGCCGTAACGGCGCTTCGCTGCCGCGCAACCACCACCAGTCGCGCGAGGACTGAGTATACAGCGGGGACGCCCACCTCTACGCGGACTCGAACCGGTGACCTTATGGTTGTAAACCAGACGTGCAGACCACTCGGCCACCGGCCGACATTTGTTAATATGCGTGACTGAGATCAATTTTGGTGAAATTTTCACCACCTACCAGTGTAGCATACAGGTCTTCAATGCGAGGTGATGGATAGCTGACTATCATAGAAGACTGGTTGGCAGTCATTTTGTAGTCGCTGAAAATTCGCACGGAGCCATCCGGTTTGGCTATCGGTACGATTAGCGTCCCGCAGTTGGACAGCTACACAGGTACCATAATTCCTTGCGTTTGTAAGCGGTTTAATTCTTTGCAACCTTAGGCCTTACAGCATATCGTAGTGTTCGTGCTTTGATGAATTTGGGCTGGGCACTTTGCTTCAAGCTTATTGCAGCTTGAAAGTTGTCCAGCTTCCCCAACTTCTCCAAAAAACTACTGCGTTTTGGTTCAGAATTTCCTCTAGTCCAACTACTTCTGTAACAGTTTTCAGAACATCCAACGTATTAGGGAATGCGTCTATCTAGTCCGTCCCGTGTAGATTCGGTCGATCTTCCGATATAACGTAGACAGGAAGTGTGTGTGTCAGTGCCATATTGTGCCTGAACAAAGCCTTTACGGAGAACACGGAGCAGTTCGCTTGTGTACGTCTGAAGGTTGGAAGTGCATGATGACAGAGGGGGTAGGTGCTTCACAGCGTTCGCCCTAATTATTGTCACTGATGCTCCCGTATCTCTCCATCAGTACCTTCTGTCCTTGGATGTGGAGCCCAACAGTGTATGGCGCGGAACGTGGATTGGACACAGTATTCAGCCATACCATATGTAATTCTGGTTTGTTCTCTTCACCACAAGCAACTGTTTTGATGGCATGTTCTCGTAGTTTATGCGGTTCCGGATACAGCTTGAATGACCTGCATACTCGCGCCAAGTGACCTACCTTCCCACACCATAGGCACATTGTTTTCTAGTGTCGACATTCAGATGCACATCCATATTGATCACCACACCTGAAACACAAACGATTTTACGTCCACGGACGTCCTTGTTAGCTGTGACGTTTTTCCCACCAAGTGTACACTTCCAGATGGAGCCGGCTGAGTAAACGCTGACAGTTGTTACCTTAGATTCTCTCTTTGGAGTGCTATTGAACAAGTCGTCTCCCAATTAGGCGTACTGCCATCATGTGAGAATAGTTTTTTCAGGGTATTCTTATCTGCTATGTCAGCTATCAGGCATTGAAGGTAACATTGTTTCATCGAATTTCGCCGGATCAACTTCATCGTATCTGCAGTCAGGGGTAGCCTGGTGTATATGAGCGATGAACTCACTTTATTTCGGGTTCTGGTAGAGTTTTGAGAAATATCACCTGGATGTAAACATGCTTCGTCACACACCCCAGAGGGTATTGAACGTATCCAAGACACTGGTTGCAGTTACACAGACGTCATTCCGGAGAGTATCGAAGCATCGCTGGCCTTCATCACCCAGGAACTGTCGCAGTAGTTTGATCTTGTGTCTCTGTAAGCGAA